>VMRN01000025.1:248984-271494 GCA_010277015.1 Poeciliopsis turrubarensis
GTTAGCGTCAAAAATACACAATTTCACAATTGTGTTGTTTCTTTATATGCGAAACAACTTAAAATCACACGTGAAAAGGAAACATGCTTTGCCATCATCCTCTGAATAATTCCTGTCTTCTTCTTTGTGGGTTTCACCAGTAGTAACATCTGGTGGTTGATCATGTGACTCGTGATGCGAAACAAGTTTTTCCACTGCAGTTTTATGAAATAAACCCATTTTAATAAAAATAAAAAAACATCTTAGCATCAAAACGTTTTATCAAAAAACAAGTTTGTTTTTTTTTTTCAGCAAATTTATTTTCTAAATGTCAAATTGCGCGGTCAGTGCAGCATATCTTTTTCTTGCTTCTTTCTTCAGAGGTTTTCAGTGCAGCGCCACCACAGGTGAGGAGGGGAACAGCTTTTTCAAAGTGTTTGGTTTGTTTGACTCAGTGTGAAAATGAACCACAGCAGCTAAAAATGCAACAAATGTTGCAACTTTGGTCCAAACCAAATCTACAGGACTATCAGGTGTGAAAACATGTTTAAAGCATTACCATCCATCCATCCATCCATCATCCATCCATCCATCATCCATCCATCGCAGGGTTTGTGAGCCTTACCAGGGTAGAAGTCTTTGGATTTTGACAGTTTGATGGTGGCTCCAGTCTCTTTCTGCAGCTGAACGATGGTCTGGCCTCCTTTCCCAATGATTGAACCAGCAGCATAGCTGGGAATCAAAACCTTCAGGAAGTACTCGCCTTCCTCTGCGGCAGGAAACAGGAAACAGGAAGTCAGAAAGTGCAGTAAAGGTCGACTTTGTTACAAGTTAAAGCTGAAGAAAAAAAACAAACAACAAAAACCCAGCAACAAGATGCTTTTCCAACCTTTGTCCTCATGCATGCCTTCTGATTTCAAACATTTTTCGGCCCACCTCGTTCTTCCAACGCTCCATAAATCAACCCAGTCACTTCCAATGACGACTGTTATCATGACAGCTAATTATTTCCATAATCAGATGATTCTTCGCCGGCGTTATCTCCCCTCTCTCTCTCCACACACCCGTTTGAGCAAACCTCTAAACGCTCCCTCCGGATTGGTCTGATCTAATTTCAGTGTGGGATTTCAGGAATCTGGTCCTCGTCATCATCAGACACGCTGCGCCGCGGTTTTGCTATTAGTGCTAATCAGATAGAAACGACGCTCCCGCCTACCTGTCACAACACACATGGTAAATCATTCTTTATAAAGATTGAACTATTTTACAAATGGATATTTCAACGACTGAGAGCTGCATTTACCCTGGGTGGTTTTTACACTGCAAAAACCGAAATCTTACCAAGTTGGTCAAGCTTCTCATGAAAATATCTTAGTAAAATATGAAATAAGACAAAACTAACTTATGAGTAACTTTTCAGCAAAATACAGGAACTTGTTTAACTTCAATAATTCTTCAATGTTGATGAAAAAGAATACTAGATTGATTGACATATATCATGATATTTTTCCCATGTTATAAGTGAAACTATCTGCCAATGTAACTAGAACTTTTTCATCAATATTAAAGATTTTTGACTTAAAACAAGCTCCCATATCTTGCTGAAAAGTTACTTGCAAGTTAGTTTTGTCTTATTTAAACTGTACTTGTATTTACACTAAAAACAGACCCGAAATACTTGGCATGATTTGGTGTTTTTGCAGTGAAAAGAATTTCAGAGCTAATGGATCGACATTAGTGTGGGTGAGCAGCTCTCAACATGACGCGGCAAAAACGCAAAATCTTACCAAGTATTTCTCAAGTGACTCCTCAGCAATAAATAGAAGCTTGTTCTATTTTAAGTTAATAAAGTTCTTGTTCCATTGGTAGATTGTTCCATTCCGCCGTTACCTAGCAACCCCAGCCAAGCCAACCCGTTACCTAGCAACCCACTACTAGTTCCACTGGCAGATTATTTCATTTACGACATGGTAAAACTGTCTTGTTATACGCGAAATAATCTGCCAGTGATACTAGATGTTTTTTTTTTTCATAAATATTAAGGAATTGTTGACTTAAAATAAACTTCTGCGTCTTGCTTAATGTTACTTGTTGTAAGTTACTTTTTTATTATTTCAAGTGTACTAGAATATTTGCACTAGAACTAGATAAAAAAATATAAATACTTGGTAATTTTTTCCAGTGTAGATCTAATTTCAGCAAGATCAATCCTATCACTCAGGGAAAGCCGAGACTTTAAAGAGTCGTCATTAAATTACTGGAAAAAGAACATAATAATACAAATATTCCAAAAACTATTAGAAATGTTGTCTAAATTAAATCATACATGAGATTTGAGCAAGTATGTAAATATGCATAATCATTATTTATCATACCTCAAGCAACAAAACTCATATGTAGTTTGTATATCACTGTAAAAATGAAAGTAGGAATGGCTGAAACAGCATTTGAATCTAAAGCACCATCAGTTAAAGTTTTTTGGGTTTTTTGTGGTGGACACAAAAATGAAAATCACCTCGCGTCATTTTCATTTCCAAGGTTTGTTTTTCTTTTATTCGTCTGATATTCTGGACAAAACGGAGCAAAATGTGTCCCTCAAATTTCAGTAAAAACTGAAAAACTAAAAACAGAACAAAAAACAAAAACATGTAAACAGAAATGATGGGTTCAGTCCTAGTTTTAAAAAATTAAAAATTCCTCAAAAACAACCTAAGGTTATTACAGCAGCTCTTCACAGTTTCCCTTTCTTACTCTACTATGAGCTTTTCTGTTTAAATTGATATTTTAACATCTAAATTGTGCTTTGCAGCTCTTTCTGCAGTTCCAGTTAGTTTGATGCTTTGTTCAAGGCTACAAACTTAGTTTTAAACTGTCTATGTCTTTGATATTAAATCTTGTCTTTTACTTGACGGTGCTAAACAAAATTTGATTTAATACAAACATAAAAACTCTGCATCTTAAGCAATAAACTAAATTATAAATTATGTATGTTTTTCATGAAAACAAATGTTTGTATTAAAAACATTTTAATACAAAACATATAAACCATTATAATAGGATTATAGAAAGATACGCAGTTTCTCACCGCTGTTCTCCATTTTCCAAGTGAAAAACTTAAAAAAGTTTAATATTTAAAAATTATATCAGATTGTGGAAATGTTGGTATTTTAAGGAAAAAAATGGCAATAATTCATATAAGAAACAAAAATAAAATCAAACAATGGATTTTTTTTTTTTCAATATCAGTTTCTTTCAATAAAAAAACTTCAGAAACTTTAACAAAATATGCCGGTGTGTGTCTGTGTCTGGTGAAAATATGCTTGTTTTTCATTCAGAGGATAAAAAATCCAGAAATTATACTCAAGTGAGAGTACAAATACTTCATAATAAAATTATTCAAGGTACAACACAGTAAAAATACTCCTAAAAGTGCATTTTTCAAAAACGTTACTACCCTACCGTGTCAGAAACTGCTCCACAGTGTCGAGGTTAAAAAGTTTACTGAATTTTAAAAGTGATCATCAATGCAACACAAGCAGAAAGAGTCATCGTTCTTATTTGATTGGAAATATCTGCCAGGTTTAACTTAAAGGGTTTGTTTCCCTGACGATTCAAAAGCAAGTAGATTTCTGATTTCTTTTTGACCCAGACTCAAACTTGGTCCCTTTAAATAGAAAATAACAGCAGGGAGATGTCCAGTTGGTAGCTGTGCAGATTAGTGAGGGATGACCGTGGAGTGGCTGGGTGGGCTTCGGGCTCATCTGTGAGCGTTGAGCCGAGCCAAAGCAGACACCCACAGGAAACCCGACACTCCCTGCCCTTCCTCAGCTCGCCTAGTGATGAAATACAAACTGCAGGGAGACCAAGAGGAAAGAATAACGAGCCTGGCCTCAGTTTACCCAGTGGGAATCCCTTCCTCCATCTTTTTTTAAAAGATGAACCCTGGCTAACTCCTGTCAAAGAGACTGTTTCTGATTTCAAGACCAAACTTTGCATCCTCTTCCTCCACTTCAACTCACTTTTCTCTTCTTCATCCAGAGAGACACATTGGAAAAACATGAAATTAAACTGTTAAATTGCTCTTTAATCTTGAATAACAAATATTGGCAAAAAAAAAAATCAGTTTCGGCCTATAGTCATTTTTTAACATATTGGATGATAGATAAAACTGGGCCGATATGGACAGCCTGATATTTATGTTCATCTGTTTGTGGTGGAGTATTTTTCTCCAGAAGCGTCGAAACGCATACAATATCGGTAAATATTTGTTATCAGCCATAACCAGCATATAATATCAGATCTCGATCCCTACTTTAAATCAGACACTATTTTTACAATTACAGTGATATAAAAAAGGAAAAAGGAAAATGAAATCAAAATTCTCTCGTTCTTTTAGCACGTTCACAAATTAGCATCGTGCTATTTACAGATCATAAATGATATTTCGACTGATGGATTTCTGAGGAATATTTGCACATTTTTAACATGTCTCAGAAATAAAAGCTCTCACACTGAGAGCAGCAGGCCCACTTCACCACCGACTGATGCAATGGTGATGTAATGTTTTTGTGCCAAAAGCATTTCACGGATGCTCAAAGCAACATTTTGAAGCTTAAAGAAGTGTCACGTTGTTTTGTCTGGTTAATTATTTTCCTCCCTTTGCTACAGTTTCCTCCACCCAGTCCCATCTGCAGTGACCCACTTTGGGTAAGGAGCCTCGGACTGACCTGCTTTAGATAGAGAGCCGGCTAATTATAACAGGCTCGTATTAATACAGCAGGGGAATTGATAAATACGAAATGCACGGGCGCTCATATCTGCGCAGAAAGCACGTGTGCGACAGCGAGCAGATAAAGAAACACTCTGTGAAACACCTCCTCCGCAAACAGATCGTTTCCGACATCATAAACAGGCCTGCTACACCTCGGCATCCTGACTCATCATGTATATAAGAAGATGTAACACATGAGTCATGTTCATCACTTCAGTTGCATGGTAACACCGTTACATGTCACCACGAAATATGCAGTTATGATCAAGAAAAGTCACTTAGCAAGAGGATTCGTTGAATGTTTTAAGTTCTGATAGTGCTTAGAAAGCCAAACAATTTATGGGACGCTTCATACAAATGAAGCAAAGATTTGTGGTGCTTCTATAATTAATTTACAAATAACTGTAAACAGCTGAAGCACTGAGTTCCTTTAAAAAGAGACTAAAAACCCGCCTGACTCATAATAAATGAAACATTGACCAGCATGGGTAATGGCACACATAAAAATGTAATATTTGTTCAACTGTTGACTGTAAGACGTTTTCCTTATAAGTTTGTAATTTTGTGTTTTTATGATGTGAAGTTAAACTGCCTTGCTGCTGAAATAAACTTGATTTATTTATTGACAATAACCAGCCGGATTCTTTAACTGCAAAATTAAAAACAACCAGATTAGATTATTTAGTAACAAATGTCTTACTCTTAAATAATAATTACGCTGAAAATAAAAATTTAGAGTCTAAATAATAATTATATCTAAACTTTTAGTAGTAAAAATTATGTAAAGCACTTTGGATTGTTGCTGAAATATGCAATAAAAATAAACCTGATTGACTGATAGATTAAAAGAGAATAAATGTCACATTTTTAAAGGAAGTCACGTCAAAAAGTCCCGTAAGAAGACAAAACAAAATGTTTCAGGAAAAGTAGCCCTTGCTTTTAGCTAGCAGGGTTTTTGTACTGCTAAGATTAGCATTTTCTTTCCACCGACACATTTTAAAAAGCTGTTATATTATTAAGTATTTTAAGGCGATGTTATCAAGAGTGAAAAGACTCACTTACGGCTCTGGAGTTGCAAATTGCAGGCCTGTAATCTCGAGCAAACATATTAGCATCGATTAGCAATGCTAATGTTGGACTTACATGTTAATGTTTACATCCGGAAGCCTCGCGCATGCGCACAACGCTGGAGGGCGAGATGACTCTTTTACTTGCCATCCGCAAAGGGGAGAGTAACGCAGAAAAACCGTTGTAAAACGCCACTAAGTGTGTCAGCATTCAGCACCAACAAACACTCAGATATTCCCCACACAAATAACAGAACATTCAGTCCGTTACAGTGTTCTGTTTTTAGGATTAATGCGTTTTTTACGGCAGATTAGCTACCGCTGCTATGAGCTAAGCTAACTCAGCGGTGGCTGATTAGCTAATTTAAACGCCTCCTCTACCGACATTATCTAGTTGTCATAGAGAACTACTGCGTCTCTTTTTCCTCTTTCTCCTGGTCTGTACATTTAACAATTAGCGCGTTCTGCTGGCAGTTTAACAGCTAAAACAATGTTAGTCACCATCATCCAGCAGCTTTCGTCCCCCGCAGGGACGTCATGACGTCCGATCGGCTACTTTCAGGAAGTTAGCTTTCTGTAAAGTAGCTCTGCAAATGGAGGAAAAGCACATTACATAGCTAAAATATTGCCTTTTCTGATTATTATTAAATGAAAAGAGGATTTTGTGCAATGTTCGAGAAAAGATATAATTTAAACAGGTAACTAATTTAAACAAGCTAACACTGTTAGCTAAGTGATTAGCATAAGTATGATGGACTGTGGTGAAAAGTAGTTAAAATAGTGACTGCTAATAGTTTTATTATGCAGAAACCCTCAAGATAAGATAAAACAGTATTTAAGTTTTCTAAGTAAACTACTTCAAGTGTTTGTCTTTGGCTATTAAAAACTCAGTGTTGCTAATAGCTACTGTGATTTCAGTTATTCAGCATTTGGCATCATTTTAACAACTTGTTTTTTAATGTATTAGTCGCCTTTACATGCAGAGTAAACAATAAACTGTTAATGAAAACAAGAATGAATGTGTTACACTTTAAAAAGTTCACAGTGAGAGATACCAGAAGCTGAAAGAAACAAATCATAGCTTCCACTGTTGTTTTGTATGTCTTAAAATGAACCAATTATTGCAGCTGGTTTTGGTTTTTGTTTGTTAGACATTTGCTCAAAGCTGAACAAGCACCAGAGAGTAAATCAAACTTTCAGACCCGCCAGTTGCTTATAGCTACAGATGCCACAGAGCTGAAAACAGTGACTGCGTCAAAGCGACCATTAGGTCATCGAAAACTTTAATTTAAAACACCTTGAGACGCAGCACACTGTGCACAACACAGCTAACCGGGGCGCCTGCCTGGAAACACATGTCGATGTCGCAGTATTGTTTCATCCCTGTCCTACTTTGCTTCGACTTTGTGTCTAGATTTTCCAAACTGCCAGATTTCCTGTGGCCAAATCGAACCTCAGATACATTCACAGTTATAAAAATAAACTTATTACTCATTTGCTCTGGAAACTACACCATTAAAGCGCCGGTGTGCAACAGATCAGAGTGTGTGTTTGTGTAGATCTGTAGTTCACTGGGTTTCCAACCGCCGCCAGGGTAGCCAGATCTGACGGACAGTGTCCTAAAAACCAACCGAAACATTTAATCTAATGAAATTCATGGTGAAAGCATCAATTATAGTCATATATAGAGACAAGCCAAAGCCGTTTTGGTTGTCCTTTATTACATTCTGACCAGAAATAGATCCCGCTGGGACTTTGACAAAATAAGACTTGAGTTTTTTTGTCCTTTTAAATCATGAAGTTGCCTTGGGATTTTGATTTTACGACACCATTACAGGGTGACACTTGATTAACCAATGACAATCACTGATGAGACATTTTAGAGATTTCTAAACAAATTAATAAGTAAGGTTGTCGAGCCATTAAAAATTTTATCAGATTAATCACACTCTAGTCCTGTAACTAATTTTGTAAGCTTACGATATAAATATGAACACAGTTGTGCAACTCCGTCCTTCTGTCGCACTCCAACCGCTTAAATTGCAGATTTTTTGTCTCAGAACGCAGGTCATGTCGTCTCCCTCCCAGTACTCAACAGAAACTGCACATGCACACCACAAACTCGTTCAGATAGATTTTATTTTCCAGGTCTTGGGTGTTCCAACCCCTTTCTGATGCCGCTCTGGGCAACAGCCTGTATCCGCCACATTTCCAAAAGATGTTTTACCGTCTCAAACCAAACGTGTGAATATTCTCAGTTTTACAGGTTTTCATATTCAGGGCAGTTTAAGGGAAGCCATTTTAGTAGCTCGCATGACAGCCGCCTGTCATTTATCCCGTCCCTTTATATGGAGCGACCTGAGCAGCTGCTGGTAATGTTTCCTTCATTTGTTGTATCAAAAAGAAGAAACAACTTTTTCTGACACTTGTATCAGTTAGCATGCGCAACCAACGGCGCTGAGTTCAGCGAAACTAACTCATTAGCGAATTAGCTTCAATTTTTAGCCCTCGATTTTTCTATTAAAGTTAAGAAAAAGCGTAAAGATCAGTGATACATGTTTTGTATCGGCAGATCAGGCTTTTTAAAGATCATAACCGGCAATCAGCCAGAAAACAGCAATCGGTGCAACAAATCGCAATAACACGGCATTTCATTAATAGTTTTGTGTTTTGAAAGAATTTTCCTCTAAGCTTTTCTAAAAACCCTCCAAATGTTGTGAAACGCAGCCCGCCCAAAGCCGGTTTCTTCCAGCCCAACCTGGCAACACTGCGACGAGGGTCTTTGTTTTCACTCCTCTGAGCGTCTCTCACACAGACGCAGGAAGTCCCCACACTTCCTTTAACGAGAAGACACAGAAAGAAAAGAAAAAGGCCACCGGCTGGTTATGAATGGAAGGAGCTTACAGCAGGATCTCAGAGCGAGTCTGCAGAGACCGCGCTCCACCTTACTTCATGTGTTTAGATAAAACCGAAGGAGATGCAAAATCCGTGAAAAAAAAAAAAAAAAAGAAACGCTTTCCAAAATGAGGTTCTGGAGCTGCAGCGTTTGTTTACAATAAATAATAAATCCTTCTCCACCACGCCGTAACTGGATGTGTAAACAGTCGAATCTGTTGCTAAGGCCCCCAGCAGACCCAGCAGGCCCAGAATAGGCTGGCCAACGTCGGGGGGGATTGAACGCTCAAATCCTGGGATCTGGTGTCCTCAGGCCTGCAGAGGCCACGCAGCGCGGCCGGACAGCACCAGATTCCCCACTTCGCCCTCATGCACGCACTGCAGCAAGGGACATTTAAAGATGAAGATAATTTCCTTTTTACAAATATTTCACCGCACTACAAAAACACAAAACCTTAACAAGTAATTTAGATTGAATTTCAAGTACAAATATCAGAATCTGAATTGTTGTTATTGTTGTTGCACACGAAGAAAGCTCAACAAAATTTAAGAAGCAGCAACTCTCCCAGGCAAGTCAAATAACTGAATGAAATAATAAGAAATAAATATCTCTCAATAAATTTAAACACAGTAGAAACTCAGAACAACTGGAAAAATATATGAAAATAAGAGGAAACTTAATTACAAGTAACTTTTCTGCAAGATATTAAAGCTCAGTAAATAATTCCTCAATATAGATGGTAAAAATAGTTCTAGTTCGTCTGGCAGATTATTTCACTTATAACAAGACATTTTCTCCATGTTATCAGTGAAATAATCTGACAGTGGAACTAGCACTGGGTTGCTAGGTAACAAGTTGGGCGTGGCTCGGGTTGCTAGGTAACGACGCAGTGGAATATTCTGCCAGCTGAGCTTTTATCAATATTAAGACGTTTCTGACTTAAAACAAGCCTCTCTATCTAGTTGTAAAGTTACTTTAAGTTAGTTTTGTCCTATTTGGAGTGTGCTAAGATATTTGCACTGGAAGCTGGACTAAAAATACTTTTTGTTTTTGCAGAATTAGTTCTGTTTTATACTAAACACGCTGCAGAAGAGGCTTTTCAGCTTTATTTACCACAATGTGGGAAAACATAAACAGAAGGAAGGCAGAACGATGTGGATGAAAAACACCGATATTGACGCATTTCCTATCAGTTGGTAGTGATCAGTTTTTTGTTTTAACACCTGAAATACTTCCAGACCTTTCTCGTTTTATCCACAGTCTTCACTTCATGCCAGTCTTTTTTCATTTTTAAGCAGTTAAACTTGTTTTTTTTCAAGTGTACTAAGACATTTTTACTAGAAACTCAACCAAAATTACTTGGTAAGGTTTTATGTTTTTGCAGTGCATATCATTTTATGGCGTAGTCATATTTTCTTTTAATTTAGTATCATATTTTTATCAGATATAAGCAAATAGGTACATGTATAGCTCATGAAAATTGGATAAAATCTGCAAAACAACAAGGATTTGTTAGAATACTAATCATATTTTAATCTGTTTATCTTCAATGAACATCTCACAGATTGGGCCGGCGTGTTGGCAGATGGTGCTTTGGTTGTTTTGTATAGATTTGGCAAATAAATTTGTATAAAAATGACATGTGAATTCAAATTCAAGAAGATTTCGTTGAGACCAGAGCATTGGAGTGAAGACTTTTATCACCCAGTTTTTGGTAGAAAGAGAGAAAAACAATAAATCACGCAAATGGAAATTATTGAGCTAATTTTATTGTATCATGCGATTCATTTATTTATTGTTTGTCGTGACGTAGGTTGTGTCTTACTATTAAATTGTTCGACATGTTAGTAATTCCTGAGCGAGATGCAAAGAGTTGGACCGTTATTTTTCACAAACATTTGACTTCCAGGCAAAAAAAGGAGTTAAATATGAGCAGAGTAGCACTTCTTCAACATTTACACAAGTTAAAATAAAAAATAGCAAGAAATTACTCAAGCAAAAAATAGTTGGTAAAACGTCTACTGAAGTACTGAGTAAGTGATCAAATTATCAATCAATTAATATTTTAAAATGACATCATCAGATGGAGCAAAATACAAAGTTAAATGGAAATTTTTGTATTTTAAGGACCAAAATGACAATACTTAATAAATGTAACAAAAATTTTAAAAAATCAGGCAAAATAAATTTTTTCAAAATAATTTTTTTCATTAAAAAAACTTCTGAAACTTTAACAGAAACTGCAGGTGTCTCTGTGTCTGGTGGGTTTCTGGCTGAAACATGTTTGTTTTTCATTCAGTTGAAAATCCAGAAATTTCACACAAACGAGAGTCAAAATAAAATGACTCAAAACAAAAATACTCCTAACAGTAAATTTTTTCAAATAAATTTCTCGAGTAAATAATGCCATCGACTAAATATAACTCGTTAGTACCCAACTCTGAATTTAAGTAGACAAACGTAAACGTAAATAACAGCTATCACAGTTTGATGAATGTAAAAAATACACCGTGTTTTTGGGGGTAAAAGGAAAAAAATGTTGATCCGGTTTGATGAAAGGAGGTTCTGGAATGGCGGCTCGGACTCTGGGGAGTCGGAAAATATTCATCTCCCTTAAGCAGGGAGAGTTAGGGGGGTGTGCAGGCTTTGTCTAACACCCCCTGGTCTTTTGTTGGAAGGTAGCACACACACACACACACACACACGCACACACACGCACACACACGCACACGCACACACACACGCACACACGCACACACACAAGCGAGAGCGCGAGTGCAAAGCTCTCCAGCCGAGAGGCTCTGACCAGCTGTCTGCGCTCTAAACGACGGCCTTCGTCACTCAGAAACAAACACGGCGAGCAGGAAATGTTTCTGCTTCATCTCTGACTCTATTATTCTACTTTTTATGTTCTAAAATGTTAAAACTGTTTGACCTTTCTTATTGTCAGAAAGGCCAAACAAACTTGATAGTCCAAACTCAAATTTTAACAGAGTGTTTTTGCTTGTTTTGTGAATTTGACACCATCTGCAATAATCCCATAAATTCATGACTTGGAACAACATTTAATGTCCCTTTGCATCAATAAAGTATTTTTATAATTTGAAACCCGACAGTTTAATAAAATCAAAAGCAACATCTTGTGGATTATTTCAGTTTGAAACAAAGGCGCAGGACGAGCCAATCGGGGGAAAACATGGCGGCTAACAACAATAGCTTAACGCGGTCACTTTGTTTCTGTGCGAGTGTGAGAATCGGTATTGTTGGGAGCGTTTCGGAGGCGGGGGGTCCTTCCAGTCGCCCTCTCTCTTTCATCACAGCCTCATCCATATTCATGGCCGCCCTCATCCCTCTCCTCGCCTGTTAGCCGCCGCTAGCTCTGACCGACCGCCTCTCAGCCAATAGCGTGACTCCTTTCATGAGAACATTGCCAACCTCTCTGTTCACCCCACCCTGTTCAATCCCTTCTTCGGTTTTTTTTTGCAATTTGACGCATTGGCTTAAAAAACAGAGCTAGACGGTGAGAAGGAGACGGAGGAGAGGGAGAAGATGTTGCTGCCGATGGTGGCTTTATCATCGATCGGCCTAGGAAACGGTTGCCGAGCGAGCGTCGTCAACAGCGGCGGACAAAAGGATGGAAGAAGGGCGTGATTAGCGTGGACGAAGAGGAGCGAGTGAAGAAAACAGGCGCGTCGTAGAGGAAAAGCAGCATTTGTGTTCACAGAAACGATCCAGACCGTACAATTAATTCAATATCTGATTACTAGACATGTAATTATCATGTAATTACCACATTTTCACATGTAATACCACCAGCCTGTCATGACAAATCAGCCAGACAATAAACTGGCCCAGAAGTTATCGCGATAAACGATAATATTGTCATTTTGAGACCATTTTTGAGAGGTAAACTTTAAATTTTAATTAATATTTAACACTAGAACTGGAAGACATTTTAAATATCCAAATAAAAACAACTGAAACAATAAATAAAATCTATTATGAAGTCTCTGTCAACAAGAAATGGCCATTTGAGACCAAAACACCAGACTGAAGACTTTTATCATCCAGTTTTTGGCACAAAAAGAGAAAAAAAATAACTCAAAGATTATTATAATAATGTTCACAAGGATTGGAATCAGTTTTACAAAGTTTTTTAGGATGTTTTTTGGACTAATTGTTACCAAGCATTTTATTTAATACTTACTGACACATTAATTTAACAGTAAAACCTGATTTCTTGTCAAAATATGACACATTACCATGTTTCTTTCTACAAATCTGTAAACGCTGCAAAAAACAAAATCCTACCAAGTGCAAACATCTTGGAAATAAGACCAAATTAACTTACAATTAATGTTTTAGTAAGAAGCACAGGCTTATTTTAAGTAACTCCTGAATATTTATGATAAGGTTATACTTCCAGTAGTGCGCTCTGTCGTTACCTAGCAACGCCAGCCGAGCCAAGCCCGTAACCTAGCAACCAAATTCTGGTTCCACTGGCAGATTATTTTCATTATAACAAGGGAAAAATGTCTTACTACAAGTAGTACTTTACTTTTTCATTGATATCGAGGGATTATTTACGCAAAACAAACTCCTATGTCTGGCTAAAAAGTTACTTGTCAGTTAATTCTGTCTCTTTTTAAGTGAACTAAGATATTTGGACCAAAAATACTTGGTAAGATTTTGTTTTTGCAGTGCTTGTGTTGCCTTGTATTGCCTCAATCACTTTGATTATTACATATTTAGTTAATGTTAAATAAAGTTGGATCAATGTGAAAATGGCTGCCAGAAAACCCCAACATCCGGCGCAAGAACATCAGGAAAAAATAAAATAAAATTAAGATAAATATCTTCAAAGACCCGAAGTCATACAGCCAGGACTCAACACGATCGTGTGTGTGTGTGTGTGTGTGTGTGTGTGTGTGTGTGTGTGTGTGTGTGTGCTGCTAATCCATCATTTCCACGCCTCCCTTCATCTGTCTCATTAAACCTGGCCTCTGCTTTTTGCAGGTAGTTGGACATAAAACACAGACACACACATGCAGAAACCTTCAGTCTGTCACTTGGCAAGGGCGTTTCAAGGTCGCCGCCTCTTTCTTCCCAACAACAGCCAGCCCGTCCATTTACTAAATGGACGCTCTATAACTTAGAGGACGGACAGCAGGCGTACAGACGGAAAAAATGAAATAATAAAACGTAAGCGCAGGGCTGGGAATATCAATAATCAGTTTAATATCCTGAAAATTCAGACGTCAAACTTGGATTCAGTCACATAAAATGTTCAATTCTTGAAATTAAAATGAACAAAAGAAAGCATTTTGAGTTACATAAGCGTTTTAAAGGCTTATGCAAGCTGCTTTTTCTACCTGAAACCTACATTTATTTTAAAGCTCCAGACTGCCGGCGGGGACTGAAACGCTAATGCTAATGCTTCCTGCTAGCTTTTTAGTGTCTCCTGGGTGAGATCGGGCCCTGAGCATGATGGGAAATAGGTCAGAACTGAGGTTATTCCGGTTAACTGCAACTAACAAAGTAACAAAAAGTGAAATTGAGAAAAAAAAATGTGTTAACTGTAATTAATGGGTGAAACGATGACTAACTAGAATATTGTGGCTTTATAAAACTAAAACATATTGAAATGTTAGATATAATATCCTTTGTTTTCATGCTCATGAATCTCTTATGTAGCCTTTTGAACTGATGTGACAGCGGCTGTGCTACTAGCGGCTACGCTAGTCCACAAGATGGCAGCCGCAAAAGTCAGTTGGTTGTTCAACAATAACTGAATACGGGTTTTAAAGAATAATATCTTGTCTTGTGTTTTTACTGGAACTGGTGCAGAAAATTATAAACTCACCAAATTGTCAAGTTTGTTTCATTCATTAAAACTTTTAATTTCTACTTTTAATTTCATGACCAAGGCTATGGTAGTTTTGGGTTTTTCTTTATCGTTCATTTTTACTCATTACGGTTTTATTTTTGGGTCTAATTCAGTTAGTTTTTCTGCTTTTTATTAGTTAAATATGGTTTATTAGTTTTATTAGTAGTTTTGGTTAAATTTTATGCGCAAAATTAAAAAAGTTTAACATATTTTGTTTATGTTTAGTGAAATAATCTGCCAGTAGAAATTGAAATTGGTTGCTAGGTGACGGATTGGGCTTGGCTGTGGTTGCTAGGTAACGGCGCAGTGGAGTGTTCTCCCAGTCGAACTAGAACATTTTCATGAATATTAAGGAATTATTTACCTGAAACAAACTCCTTTTTATTGCTAAAAAGATTCTTAAGAGTTAAATTTGTCTTTTTTCACTACTTGCAGTAGAAAATACTCGGTTAGTTTTTGTGTTTTTGCAGTGAAGTTGTCGCTACTTCAGTTCCAACAAGCGAAACTGGATCAAATATTAACGGTGAGCTGATTAAACGTCTGATCGCTCCATGATGAATTCCTCTAATAGCGTGGGGGACGGGTGCCGGGCGCCTGCTGCGTCCTGCTGCCCGGGTGGGGGGTGGACACGGCGGAGGGTCGGCGGATTAGCCGGCTGACAGTGGGGTGGGGGATGTGGAGCGAACTCACTGATCTTTTCCGTCTATAAGATCAGCCGCAGTGTTTTCTGTTTTGGGGAGCAACTGGGATTTAGGAGCAACTGGGGGTTGATGGGATGGGCGCTGCGGCGGTCCCGTGTCGTTTCTACTCTCTGCCTTTCTTTAAAATGTTTTTATCAGCGACGCACATTTTCATGTGACATGTATTTTTTTGTTCTCTTTAGTCTCAGATTTATTTTTTTTTTAAAAGCACTGAGTGAAATAAACAAAAATATTCCATCCCTGCAGAATATTCTGGGGTTTTCTTGCTTGAATCTTTTAGAGAAATCTTAACTTTGTTCTTTTTTTTTACCCTTTTGCAACTAGAAAGTTTGAAAACTTCAATCAAGATGCACCGATTTATTCCCCAACAATCAGATTCAACCAATTTTCCCGTGATTGGCTCTGATGAGAAGCTGCGTTTCCATCCACTATATAAACTGCGTAATGTGACACTTTGAAAATGAACTCACTAAATGTAAGTTTTGATGTTGATGAGTTTTTTTCCCCTTTTTGGTAGTTTTTAAATTGGTTTATTTTGCTAAACTGCAACAGAAACAATTTTTTCCCGTCACATGATCAACAGCCAGATGTTACTACAGGCGGAAACGACAAAGAAGACAACAACAGGAAGTTGTTTTTAACAAATCGCGTGAAGAAACATATGCATGTGGGATTTCTAATTGTGTTTCTTATTTAAAGGAAACACCACTACATTAACGAAATATCGACAAAGTTTTGCACACAATTGAACGGAAACACAGCTACTGACATACAAGCACAATACTGGAGAACAAATTAAAAATGTTAGTATTAAACAGATCATAAGTATGGATCCCTAACAGTTTGTGATCCATCAATACATCAACCAGGCATTTTAATGCTTTTTTTTTTAGTTTAAGAAAAATCAGATGAAGAGAAATAATAATCTTCTTTTCCGCCTTCGGGAAAACCTGCAGCACATTTCCTCCTTAAAATAATCAGACACATTCAGACGTATTAGGTCATAAAGAAAACCAGAAATCGGTTTCAGTTCTGCAAATTAAAAACGCAAAACGCGACTTTTATATTCGTCCCGACCGCGAAGTGAACCGGAGATGAACGTTTCAACAACACATCAGCAGATGATATGGCCAGCATGAGGTCAAAGGTCGTCAGCAGTCATCTGTGCAGTTATGTTGAACATCATGAAATAAAAACAAACACTGGATCTGCGTTTAAAAAAAAAGCATGGCAATGGATGTTATGGAACTGAAAACATACAATATAAACCATAACACCATGCATTACTCTGAGCAATGAAAAGAATGAAGCTCCTGTTTTAACGTCTGGTAAAAGATCCTAATTGTTTAAATTCTGTTTGAAATTTGCCTTCAGGAAAAACAGAAACATTAGCCGTGTTGCAGGGTTAGCAGTAAAGACTATTAAAAACAACAAAAGAAAAGAAGAAGGTAGAAGATCAAAATCAAAGTCTGTCTTACCATGAGTCTCAGTTTCTTGTTGAGGGTAAACAATGCCTTCAGATTCAAATAGGGGCTGCAGGAAGGCCACTACAGAGAGAGGAAGCACAGGGGTGGGGAGTGTGTGGCGTGAACTAATCATTCAGAGAAACAATCATCTAACTTTAGATCTGCAGCCTGAGACAGAGAAACCAGCGCTGGGTCACCTATTCCCTCAGAAACAGAAGCTGACTTTGTGTCACATTAAGTCCTGATCTTTGCTGATCCCAGAGAAATGAGACACAAAACATTTTTACAGCACAGGAAGCAAACACAAAGTGTTACCAAGCAGTTTGGTTTACACTTGAAATGAGACAAAAATGACTCAAAAGTTTGTTTTAAGTCAAAAATGATCACAAATAGATTTTTTTAAAAGCTCATAAGGAGAACTTTTTCCTTTCTGAAAGGATAAAATCTGCCAGTTGAACTAGAATTTAGGAATTACTGACCTGAACTTTTCGTCATTTTGACTTAGTTCAAGTGGGCTAAGATATTTATAAAATAAACAAGCTTCTTTTAAGTCGATAAACTTTGAATAATAGTTCCAATTGCAGATTTTTTCACTTAAAAAGGGAAGAATTTCAGCTTTTTTTATATTTATAAGCAAAACGTATTGATTTAACAAGCTCTTATCCTGAAAAGTTAATTTCAAGTTAAATTTGCCTTAATTGGAGTGAATTGACAGGTTTCCCTTAGAAACTGGACCAAAAATACTTGGTAAAATTGTGTTTTTGTGGATTGACACTCTGCCTCCTGCTCGTCTTAAACGCGTGGCGGAGGCGTAGGCGTCCTCTCTGCCTGAGGAAAAGTCTTGAAATAAGAAAAAATGACTTAAGAATAATTTCTCAGCAAGTTAAATAAGCTTGTTCTACGTCAACAATTAACAGTTTGATTTAATTTTAGGTTATTTTTGTTTTATTTCAAGCATTTTCACCAGAAACTGGACCAAAAATACTTGGTAAAATTGTGTGTTTTGCTGGTTTAAGCTCCGCCTCCTGCTCTTTGCTAGTCTTAAGCATGTGGTTGTCTGGCTGCGGTGCAGGCGTCCTCTCTGCCTGAGTAAAAGTCATCATCATCATCATCATCCCAAGCTTTTCATTTGTCTAAATGCACACGCCGGCGGAGTGTTGCGCAGGCAGCGGGAGCGTCCCCAGGGCTCCGGCTGTGGGTTTTTACATGCAGCTCTGAGTGCTGCATCGATCTGCAGTTAAACACGCCGGCTAACCTGACAGGTGGACTGATGCTAACCAAGATGGCCGACGGCGGGGGGCCTACTCTTCTTCCCCACAGTTTCAAAGTCCTTAAAATTACGCAAAAACATCAGATTTATTCTTTTGAAAATGCTTACTTCATCTTTTTGTACTTGAGTTACACTATAAAAAAGAGAACGGCAACAAATTATGCTACGTTAGCTAGCTCTCTTTGAAAAATGCTACATAATTTATTGTGTAATAATCAATTTGCTGTGATATTTTAGCAACAGCAATTATAATTAACTTGTTTGCCGTATTTATGAGATCATTTAATTCTTGTTTTTTTCTATAATAATCATCAAACATGTGCTACACTGCAAAAACAAAATCTTACCACGTATTTTTGATCTAGTTTCATGAGTGCTAATATCTCAGTACACTTGAAATAAGACAAATTAGCTCAGAAGTAAATTTTTATTAAGATATGAAGGCTTTTTTAAAGTAAATAATTCCTTTATATTGATGAAACACTCTTGATCCTTTGGGAAATTATTTTACTTATTACAGTGGATTAAGTACTTTTTCATCAATATAAGGGAATTATTTACTTAAATCAAACTTATGTATCTTCCTGAAAACTTTTAAGTTATTCTTATTTCACTAGAAACCAGATAAAGTTACTTGGTAGGATTTTGTGTTTTTGCAGTGTATTTTTCCTCGAGGTGTCTGAATTTCATGCCTTGCTTCTTGAATTAACGTAAAATGGCTCCTTGTAGACGTTGCAGGAACATTTCTTTTAATGTCTTGCACAGATTCAGTAAATCTCCCAGAATCCTCCGGCTTTTAAATCGACTGTAATCTGAAGTGCTTTCCTGTGAAATCTGCGCAAAATACATAAAGTCTGAATTAGCTTAGCAGGTACTGTGCGTACCTTTCAGTTTGAATTTATGCTAGCATAATAAAGGGATGGCTCAAGTTTTTATGTTTTGTTTTTTTTTTTTTTTTGTTGGACTGGGGAGGTCTGTCAGCAGTTAATATCTCACCTCCAGCAGATTTTATTATATAATCCGGATCTGTTGGCGTTTGGAGGCTAAAGCTAAGCTAACGGCTAATCGGAGGAATGAAAAGCAAAGCAAAATTTCATCCTCCTGAAACTTTTTTTTTAACCTTTACAGTTGGAGGCGGTGCAACACCAATTCTCTTCCCACGAGGAACAAGAAAAATCCAGTCATAAAATGTAATAAAATAACCTCCTGAAAATAATCATGAGTTTCTACCCAATATGATCATCATGATCGCCTAAACATTTATCAAATGTTTCCAACATGTTAAACAGGCTTTAGCCCCAAAGATCAACTTATCTGGATTTCTATTAAATAAAGACATCAAGATGGTTTTCTGCTGCAGGTAAGATGTTGTTTACCAAAAGAAGAAACTGATTTGCGCATTTTTTATTTTTATATTTTTGAAAGTAAGACCGTCCCTTTAACTGTCCTTCATATCGGCAGAATATTTAAAGGAACACGTCCACCTGTGCGCTGAATGGAGGAGTCTATCCAAAGTGCATTGATGGAGCGGGTAGGTGGGGGTGCATGGCCAGTTTATGCTACTGATGGTGATGGGGATGCTTGGCGCATGACAGCATGTAAACAAAAACCAAATGTGGTGATCATCTCGCTTGGAGGATAATGAAGAAACATCATCTGAACGTTAGAAACGGCAGCCGAAAAATAACAGAAAAGCAGAAACACAGGCAGCCTGAGCGGCAGCGGAGCCCGGGCTGCCGCTTGTTTTTCACAGGCCTGCGGCTCCCGGCAAGCCGCTTGTGTAACCGCGCAAACGGCGCGGCGATGGAGGCTGATGCGGGAGATTAGCACAAGGTCATCCGCGACGGGATGAGACCCAGACCGGGCCGCCGGGCCGCCGGGCTTCACTTGTTTACATCCTTCACGTCGCATCCAGCATGGCGGCCGGATTTCTCCAGACGCGATCATTTATGTAATTTGACAAAAAGGATAAATAAAAATAGAGGCTGAATCGTGCGCAGGAAGGAAGGAAGGAAGGAAGGAAGGAGGAGAAAGAGGAAGGCTTCCCTCCAAATCCCTGCGCGCTTCATTGTTTCCTTCCCATCACAGGCGGCGACCCGTGATTATTTTACTGCTGATGGGGAAAATGATCGCCGCTCATGAGGGCGCGGGGAAAAACATCCCCTCTCAATTTACGGCGTTTTTTCCCCTCCCGCTAAGTTTTCATCCATTTCTCAGAATCAACCTGCGTGTCGGCTCAGCCGCGGCTCTCCCGTCCAGCCAGCATCCCCATCTCTGCTCTTACCTCCCGTGTTTGTGCGCTTGGTGCTGCTGGCCTCCGTCGGGGTCTCCAGGGGTCTTTTACGCGAATCCGGGGGGTCGGACTCCATGTGCGGCTGCTGACTGTGATGGTGGGGACTTGAGAAAATGCCGTTTTGCTGCACAGCTCCGCCGGCCATCATTTTCGAGCTCGCTCTTGGATGCTTAAGCTGCGTCTGCGCTTAAATCCCCCGTCCGCGCGCGCGCGCGTGTGTGTGTGGTGTGTGTGTGTGTGTGTGTAATTTTTTTTGTTTTTTTCTTCTTCCTCCCTTTCTCCGCTGGTCTTTACGCAGCGCAGCCGTGCAGATGAGTCCTGGGAGAAAGCGAGGTCGCTTTAAGAAAGGGGGAAATACGCCTTTTTTCTGACGGACGGAGCAGGTTGAGATGCTGCGCAGCGACGGAAAGATGGAAACTAAAATCCACCGGATCCGCTTCCTGCGGCAAAACGGTCACAATAAAAATAGTGATAAAAAAAAATAAAATACTCTCTCTTCCAAGAAGCTGCGGATACGCGGGGCTAGGATGTGCGTATCGTTCCGCTCATGTCCGGCAGAGCGGGATGGTGGCGCTCCTCCGCGAACAGTGAAGAAACAAGAACAACAAAGAAACAAACAGAGGAAGAAACAAAACAAAGAAAAAAAAACAAGAAAAAGAACCGCGGTTGTTATGATGATATGAAAAGAAAAAGACGGGAGGAAAATCCGAGCGTGTAATCTCAGTGCGGTGGTCCGGTCCTGGCTCCAGGAGGCGCGGATGGAGACACCGCGGGGTGTCGGCGGGCGGCGCGGGTCCGGAGCGGCAGGAAGACGCGGGGAAAGAGGCGTGCGGCTCGGCTGACTCGGTGAAGATGCTGCAGTCTCGCGTTCAGAGCATCCCTCCTCTGACTGGCTGCTGGAGGAGGCGCAGGGCAGCGGCTGACGACACTGGGCCCGATGGTGCGTTCACGGCGGCTCGGAAATCCCACCCCTTTAAAAAAAAACTCCCACTTTTTGATGAGAAACACGCCGTTACGGTTCAAAACATCAGGTGCGTTTTAGGTAAAGATGGACTTTTCAAATAACTAATCAGAGAATCATGAAAAGGTTTATTTACGACAGAAATTTAAATGACTAAATTACACCTGGATTAACTTAAGATTAGAAGAAAATCACCTGCTGACTTGCAAAGGCAGCAAGACAGAAAAAGGTGATGACCACAGACTATTGTTTACAAATGGAAGAGGAAAGTTTAGTGGAAGGAAAAAATACCTGCAGCTTTTGTAGGATTATGAAACAAGCCTATAACAGTTTTTTTTTTTTTTTTTTTATAAAAGAAAGTTGCTTTATTTAAACACCTTTCTTAACAACAGTAAAAACAATCAATATTAAAATATTTTCTTTAGTCCTCATGAGTCACACAGTCATAGGGAAACCTGCTGGCCTGTCAGTGACAAGATGGAAAGTCAGAAAATGTCATTAAATAATCAAGTTGTTTGAAGACCATCGTTTCCAAATAAAACTGGAAAGTTGAGTGGAAGGATGAAGTATGTTATGAAAAATATGAGGATCATGAAACAATCCTATAAAAGATGGCTTCCTTATCTAAAAGAGCAATTTCTTATTTATGAAAGTAAAGAATAAAACCTTTCATAAGACCAATGAAAATAATATTTAAATATTTTATTATTAGTTATAGAATCATGACGAAACCTACTACATGTCAGCAGAAGGTTGGCAAGTCAGAAAAGGTGATTAAAAAACTATTTGTAGATCGTTTCCAAATGGAAGAGGAAAGTTGAGTGGAAGGAAAACGTGTGGTACAAAACAAAACCAACTGGAGATCTTATGAAACAATCCCACAAACAATTTTTCTTTCTGTAAAAGAAAGTTGCTGAGCTTCCTTTTAGAAAGTTTTTATATTTTCTATTACAGTATAAAAAGAATACTTTATATTTTTGATAGTATACTTTTCATACTTTTATAGAAAAGTGTGCTACCGAACAAAAGCAAGGACTGTTTTTACAGGATCATGAAGAAATTTCCAATAAAACATTTTTTCTTTCTCTACAGGAAAATTTTTATTCTTATTAAAGACCAATAAAAATAATAATACTAAAATACTTTTACCTCATTGTGAGTTACACAATTGTGATAGATAGATAGATAGATAGATAGATAGATAGATAGATAGATAGAT
>VMRN01000025.1:272474-306376 GCA_010277015.1 Poeciliopsis turrubarensis
CACACACACACACACACACACACACACACACACACACACACACACACCGTTTCGCATCGCCAGAGTCTCTCCAGCTCTGGGAATACGTGGCAAATTCAGCTGGATTTGCACGCCGCAGCGCAGCTGGCGCAAGGCCGCGGCTACCTGGCTGCGCCACCGCACACTTCCGGCCGTTTGCGCTCTCAACCTTGACTCACGCGTTTATACGTTTGGCACCGGGGCCAAATCTTGTTCTGTTGGAGCCGTGAGGGCCCCACAAGGCCGGCTCATCCACATGGAAAAAGTGAAGCAAGCTGTAAAGCTGCAGCATTCTTTGGGTTTTTTATTAGGCTGCAGCTACAAGCAGATGTTAGGGAGAGATTTGCGCTTTTGGCGACAGGATGCGTTGAGGGACCCGCGCAACACGCAAACACCGGAAGTACCAAGTACTTTCTGACACAATTCGCACAAACGGCTGTAAATGCAGAAAATGGAGACTATAAATGGTTATTTCTAATGGTTGCCAGTGGAGTTCATTATAGTTTAGTTTCTCTCATTAGTTAAATTTCAGATAAATATTGTTTTGTTTTAGTTTTTATGAGTTATAGCAGCAGCAGAGATATGTAGCGTAGCCAAAAATTGTACTAAAGTATAAGTAGCACTACTTCAACATAACTTAACTCAAGAAGTAAAAGTAAAGTATTACTCAAGAGTAAAAAAAGTATTTGGTAAAAAGTACTGAGATCAAATTATCAGTCACTTAATATTTAAAAATTACATCATCAGATGGACCAAAATATAAAGTGCAAATTATTTTAAAGACAAAAATGGCATTAATTCAAATAAGTAGCAAAAAATAAACAAAAATGTTTTAAAATCTGTTTATTTAAATTAAAAACTTATGAAACTTTGTGTCTGGTGAATTTCTGGTTAAAACATAAATCCATAAATTTTACTCAAGTAAGAGTAGAAATACTTCATAGTATTATTACTCAAAGTACAACACAGTAAAAATACTCCAAAAAGTACATTTTTTCAAAAAGTTACTCAAGTAAATGTAACTAGTTACAACCCAACTCTGAGTAGTAGTTTTAGTTTTTTCATCATTTTTAATAACTATACATAATGTGATTATGCGTATATTGATTTAGAAATGAATACAAAAAATAATTCATTTTCTGTTGAACCAACTGACTGACGTCACAGAGCCACCAGGGGGCGCATGGAGCGCCGTAATTTGCTGTCAGCTGACGTAAACTGCTCATGTAAAAACTGTGAAAAACAAATCACATCAGTTCAAGAGGCTAATAAATAGATATATATAACTAAAATATATCCATTTTAGTTTTATAAACGCACAATTCCAGTTAGATTTGGTTTTTCCCAACTCATTACCATTTTTATATATTTCAGGTATTGAAAATGTTTTCTTAATTTCAGTTTTCTTTATTTAGTTCATTTCAGTTAGCTGTAACAGACTCATCATAGCTGTCAAATACAGAAAATGAGGCCTAGAGATCACTATTATTCCACCATATTTTGGCGCCCCTGGAGCATGGCGCCCCCATAGCGCTGCTGCTGACTGGAGGGAAAGTCTCCAGTAAACAAGTCAGTTTTCCCACTATGTCGTAATCTGCTTTCAGAGAGCTTCATTTGTCCACCAGCAAATGTTCTCCAGGGTTTCACATGAATTTCCTGCTCCTGGAAATAATCAGCGGGAGGACACTCCCCAAGTAATCGATCTTTCGCTTTGGAAGCCGACGCTGGAATTCCCAGTTAAGTCACCAAAATATCTGAAAGCGTTGTGAGATTCAACGTTTCCAACGCTCCGTGCCAGAATCAGTCTTGTTGTGCTTGTGGTTTCCTCTCCGGTAGGAAATGCTGGGAGTAAATCCTCCTGAACGGAGGCAACTTGTGTTCCCTGCAGTTTGATAACATGAGGGATCTGCAGTCGCTGGATGGATATTCAGGGTGTAAACAAAAATCAGCTGTTATGATTAAAAACTGAGGGCTGCTGGCGCCATCTGGTGGTCAAAATCTGGGATAGAAACTCCAGCTTCTGTTTTCTGTTGCCCAAAAATTTCACTCAGGAGTGAAACTACTTCCACGTATTGTTACTAAAATAAAAGTAACAACTGCAGCGTAATTGATTGAGTTAGCAATCATTTCATATTTAAAAATCACATAATCAGACGGACAAGATATAAAGCAGTGGCGTCAAACTTATTTTCAAAAATCTGAATGTTCTTAAAGGGCCAGTTGTGCCAGAATGTATTGATAAAACCCAGTAAACTGTTAAAATGTTAATAAAAAGCTGTTTGTTTCAGCATTCAATAAGTGTTTCTTAAAAGTAATATTAACCATCTTTTCACATTGATCAGTCCATCCAGGATTTCTTGATTGTTTTTGCGTTTCTGCCAAATTTTGTGGCACTAATTTAAGAAATGTTTGAAAGGAATTTTTACCATATTTTCGTTAATGTATGTTAAATGTGACTTTCTTATTAATTGTCGTATTGATCACAGATTTTCAAGTAAAGTTGAGGCAGCATCACTTGAACCCAACATTTCTGGACAATTTTGAAAAATATTTGCAGTAAAAATCTGAAGAAATGTGGAAATCTGTTGATTTTGTGTGAGTTTTGCAGATTTATGATAAACTCGAGGCCGAGGGGCCAAATCTGGGCCGCAGTAGCACTTAATGTGGCCCCTCCAGACTCCAGATTACAGCAGTAAGTCCCTCCAGTTTAACACTTGTGATATAAAGTTATGTGGAAATTTTGGTATTTTAAAGGCCAGAATTATTTATACAAATAACATAATTACAAAATAACGAAATCAGACTAAATAAAATAAATTTCTATAATTACAAGAAAAAAAACTTTAACAAATTTCTGAAACTTTAACAAAAACTACAGGTGAGTTTCTGTTGAATTTATGATTAAAACATGTTTGTTTTCCGTTCAGTGGGGGAAAAAATCCAGAAATTTTACTCAAGTAAAAGTAGAAATACCACATAATAAAAGTAAAAAAACTCCTAAAAGTACATTTTTACCAAAAAGTTTCTTACATAAATGTAACTAGGTATTATGCAACTCTGTGTCTGTCTTAAGACAAGACATTTTTCCCATGTTAGAAGTGAAATAATCAGCCAATGGAATTAGAATTGGGTTGCTAGGTTACGGGCTGGCCTTGGCTGGGGTTGCTAGGTAACAACTCAGTGGAATATTCTGCCAGTAGAACTAGAAGTACTCAAAGTACAGCATAGTAAAATACTTCTAAAAGTAATTAAGAAAAAAAAAGTTGCTCAAGTAAATGTCACTAGTTACTATTCAACTCTACCTCTACATAGGTTACATAACCTTAAAAAAAAAACAAAAAAAAAGTAAAATCACCTTTAAAAAGTATTTAAGTACAAACTTTTCTCTCTTTGGCTTCAACTTCTCCATAATTGTCCCTCAGCCAGGAACTCATTAAATTATATGGCAAAAATCAATAGAGAAAAATCAATGTGAAGTCGGAGGCTGAGCCACTCAGAGAGATTGGAAACGGCCTGATGTGATGCGCTCCTCTATATTTTGGGTTCTGCCACCTGACCAGAGATTTGTGTGTGAAACTGAGACGACCTAGGAGGAGGCTAAATGGATTACAGCTGAGGCTTTTTATTAAGACTTTGTTACTTTTAGAGTGGGCAGACGTTTTATTTTTAGACTGATTGGTGAGACAGACATTTTTAAAGAAGACCGAGCAGCGAATATTTCTGTTCGGCGTAAACACAGATCAGTTTACACTGCAAAAACACAAAATCTTACCAAGTATTTTTGGTCTAGTTTTTAGCACAAATATACACTTTAAATAAGGCAAAACTATCTTGAAAGTAATATTGTAGCAAGAAATGGGGGCTTATTTTAAGTGCAGTGCATTCTGGGTAAATATAACCAATACAAACACGCTAGCATACTATTAGCACTAGCAGGAGAAAAAGCTCGAGGTTTTTTACCAAAGGCAAAAGAGAAATCCTACAACCTCTAACTCCATTTTAGCTTACATTTTGTGAAGAACAAAGTTGCGCTCAATGTCTTCTTCTGAGGTTTTTGGGTCGTTTCAGTTAGTGGTTCTTGTTGCAGCGCCACCACAGGCGAGGAGGAGAACAGGTTTTTCAAATAGCTTGGATTGTTTGACACAGTGTAGTGTGAAAATGAACCACAGCAGCTGAAAATGTAGAAAATGCTGCAATTTTCATCCCCAATCAAACCAACCATGCTGCACTGTTAGGTGTGAAAACAGCCTTAAAGTTTCAGTTTCTATTGTGAGGAAACAAACAAAAGCAGGAATAATTATTTCCTGACCAGGATGTGACACATTAGCTTGGCATGTACCAGAGACGTAGCATTACATCTGTCAAACTCGAGGCCAAGGGGCCCAATCTGGCTCACTGTAGCCGTTTATGTGGCCCTTAAACTCCAAACCTTCCAGTTTTAATAAATATGCAAAACTGACACAACATCAACAGATGCCAACATTTGTTTTAGATTTTTCCTGCAAATTGTTTCTCAACATCAGCCAAAAAACATTTAAGTGACTGCTGCCTCAGCCTTACTGTTATAGTCTGTGATCGATGCAGCGATTAATAAAGTCACATTCAACAACATTTATTGGCGAAAATATCTGTAAAAATATTTCTGAATAATTTTACAAATATTTCAGCTACAGCTGAACAGCTAATTAAAGGTTTTTCTTTACAGTTTAATTCTCAATACATTCTGGCACAACAATAAAATAAACACGATTCAAGGCCCCTGATCATCCAACGCTAAACCAGAATCAATATAGAAATTTGTCGTCATTTCACTCACAGGTGAGCTTCCATTTTGTGAAAAATAACTGAACACAAGCAGGGCGTTTATAAAAACAAAAGTTATAGGTGGGATCACTGTGCTGACGCTGGGCAGATGGCGGTGGGTGTGTGGAGGCGGAGGGGTCATCATCTCATGACGTCTGGCGGAGCTTTATGAGCTTTCACATAAATTTTTACTTTCTGTGTGTGAAACGGCTTTTTACAGGCCTGCCTGTGTATTTGCACATTCCACAGATTTACACTTCATCCACTGACCTGGAACTGTTTGCTTGCAGCCAGTCGAAGTTTGATGCTGCAGTCGCTGTTAGCCACTCTGGATGGACGCCGACCCGCCGTCTGGAGGGAAGATTACAGCATTTAGGTTTATGGGCGAATAGAAGGGGAAAAAAGACAGGGGTAGATATTTATCTGGCCCAGAAACAGACTGATCACTCTATAAAAGCAGGAGTTTTGGCAGCTTGTTCCTTAAAAGTGTGAGTTAACACGAAGCTGGATGGTAAGAGTTCAGCAGTGACCTCAGAGAAGCAGCTGCTGCTCAATCTGGGAGGAAAAAATAATCCTTCACCTGGCAGAAACAGATTATTTTGCAGCAGTAATTTCCTTATAACCTGAGTTTGGTAGTAAGTAGTTACATTTGCCCAAATACATTTACTTGAGTAAGCTTTTCAGAAAAAAAAAATACTTTTAGAAGTATTTGTACTACTTTGTTTTATTGTGAAGTATTTCTACTCTTACTTATGTATAATTTTTGGGGACTTTGCTCCACTTATAACAGATGAGACCAAAGTAACTGCCGAATGTTTGGAGCAACAGTTTTAGGAAACCAAACTCAAATATGTCACAGTTTTGTTTTACAGCAACACAAGGTTGCAACACTGCGAAAATACACAATCATACCAAGTATTTTAGTCTAGTTTCTATTGCAAATATCTCAGTACATTTGAAATAAGACAAAACAGACTTGTAACATTTCAGAATAATATAGGAGCTTGTTTTAAGTCAATAATTCCTTAATAATGATGAAAAAGTTGGGAGATTATTTCACTTATAACATGGAAAAAGTGTTTCTTTACAAGTGAAATAATCTAACAGATGAACTAGAACTAAAGTACATGATGATTCCCCAGTAATGAATTAAAAAGAAGGCTGGAGCAAAATGAATCTAAAGCAAAAAGAGATTGCTGACAATAGACACAAAACATCGACAGACTGTTGCTATTAGTGGCTCTATAAGGCAAATTTATACTGAATGTTCTCAATACGGTGTTTCTAAGCCATGTTTTACATTTAATTATCCAGCATGTTGAGATTTTTTCAGTGATTTCAGAAATGGATGGTTTGTTGTTTTGCTCTCTGTCCACTAGGTGGCGGTGTTGGTCACATTTTAAACCCTGTGCTTCCTGAATGCTGCCCAGAGTCAGTATCACCTCGTGGAGAAAACCCAAACTTTTATTGGCTTTAAGTTCCCTGCAAAAATGAAAAATCTTACTATTTTTGCTTTAGTCTGTAGTGCAAATATCTTAGTTCATTTGAAATAAGACAAAACTAACTTACAAATAACTTTTGAAGAGTGAAGAGTTCCAGGAATGTATAGCTTGAACATTGTTAAAAGGTTTCCAATTTTCCAACCATCCATTATTGATAAATGTTTCTACAGCCATCTACACACTCACACTTAAAGGCCTGACATTAAGTATTTGTCAAGAACCAAAGAGGCATTTTGTATCGAAATACAGTAACTATGTTACCTTCAGTTGTTATAGAAATGCTGTAAAAAAAAAAAAAAAAAAAAAAAAAAAAAAGGCCTCTGTCTCTTTAAGAATCTCCTGTTTTGCCTTCAGTAAGTCATAACAGTGCTCCTCATTATGCTGTTTAAAACCGTTTTTAGGTGCGTTGGACTCAGGAGGAGTCGGTTTAACCAGGTGTTTGGTAACTGCTGCTGCCGCTAGTCTGAAGGAACTGACTGGGAGAAGCACAGGGGAGAGAGTGTCTGACTCGAGTGAAGTTGACCCCCGACCTTCTTCAGATCTAAAAAACACTGGTGTTAAATGTTTGTGCTGCAAAAGTTGCGTTAGTGTCGCCATCAGTTTAAGGATATTAATAAATGTTCCCAGAGGTCATGAGAGGTCAACCAGCCCCCACAACGTCTTCAAAAATAACAAAATTGGTGTTGAAGTAAAGATTTTTTGTTTGTGCTGCTTTTTTGTTTGGGTTTAAGATCCAAACTTAAAGGTTTAAGTTTGGATCTTAAACTTTTAAGAACGTTTAATTAAACTAATACATGTTTCCAGAGGTCGTGAAAGGTCAGCAAGACCCCACACCATCTTCAAATCTAACAGGAATGGCGTCAAAGTAAAGGTTTTCTGTTTGTGCTGCTTCTGCTTTTCACAACCTCTGATGACCTCTGGAAACCTTTTTATTCATATCTTTAAAATGACAGCGGCACAAGTGTTTGATAACAATTTTGTAAGAGTTGGCTGACCTTTTGACCTTTAAACTTGAATTGATATCTTCAAAGCAAAAGCAGCACAAACAAAAATCTCTGCAGCACAAACGCGGACCAAGTTGACTGACACCAATTTTGTCTGGTTTGAGGAATGTAGGTTGACCTTTCATGACCTATACTACATGTGTTACACGTATTAATGGCAGCACAAACAACTCTTTTTGCTTCACAAACATTTGACGCACATTTTGTCAGATTTGAAGAGAGTGGAGGTCGACTTCACTCAGGTGAGAAACTCTCCAGGTGTGTTTTTGACGAGGGAATAAAAATATTAAAAAAACATGATGTGAAGCTCTTCGAATTCGATTTTACAAAAACGCCACAACAATGAAGTCACCGTGGCGCTGGAAACTGAATGCTGAACCTCTGGAACGTAACGTCACAAATCGGTGGGACGCTGCCCCGTTGCCTAGCAACCACGGTCAGGCTCGTTACCTAGCAACCCAAGCGGAGCTCCAGCACAAATAGTTCTAGTTCAGTTTCCAGTGCAAATATCTTAGTACACTTGAAATAAGAAACATCTAGGCATAAAATAGAGGCTTGTTTTAAGTAAATGATTATTAATATTGATGAGAAAGTTCTAGTTCCAAATTAACATTAACATTATAAAACTGTGTTGTTGTAAGTGAAATAATTTCCCAATGGAGCTAGAATTTTTTCAACAATATTAAGCGATTATCTACTTGAAACAAACTTGCTGAAAAGGTCAAATCTAGATAATTTCACTAGAAAGTGGAGCGAAATGTTGTTTTTTTGGAGTGATCTTAGTAAAAAAAGACAGACTGGTGGGAATGAGGTGAGTTACAGCAACCGAAGAATAACTTTGTGTTTTACTCTGAGAAGAATCAGAGTCTAATACTGTATTTATTTAACTCACTGCATTAATTATTGCTTTAACATTTTTATCTGAAAATAAACCAAAGCAAAAACGCTGGTCAGCACATATTTTCAGGACAAAATTGGGAAAATTTGTTTGTAGATGAGAGATTTTTTGCCCGTCTCCCTTACATATGATGGGATGTGTTTGTTTTCTCAAGCTCATGCTGTTTACATTGGATGTTCTCCTCTGTGCCTACCAGTTTACACTGTCCTGTCCCAGTCTGACGACCTTGGAGATGACCTTCCTGCTCCTGCACAACCACTGCAGCTCCGCAGGGTAAAGCATCTGCAGCTGTCCTACATTTAATGTCTGTTTGACGCAGTTCAACCTTAACCTATCCTGCTGAGATCGTAATCAGGTTTGTGGAGTCATTGCACAAATTACAGAAGGTTTTATCGGCTTTTTAAATATGTGGGCTTAGAAAATAAAGTCAGGCAGCTCCGAGGAATGCCTGAGGTCCTAAACACTTTGTACAGCAGCATCTTACTCTCTGAATTATCGCATGAATAAATAACCAAGTCGTTTTAAAATTTAGATTTTTTATTTTTTTCAAATTAATATTGTCTTGTTTAAACAGAGCAATAAAGTTCCTAAAAACAATTTTAAATATGGGATAAAACATCTGAAATTCAGGATAAATGTGTTTTACTCAGGTTCTGCAAACAGAACAAAGGGTAAGAAAATTAACAAAAAAATGAAAAAAAACAGAGAAATATATTTAACTTTATAGAGTTTCTAATAATTTATGCTTTCTAATCAATTTTTTTGGCGTAGCATAGATCCATTAGGGCAAATTCCCAAAATAAAATGAAATTAAATAAAATGTTCTGCTTTTTATTTAAGATTTATTGAAGGAAATAAAGAAATAATGAAAGAGAAACAAAAAAAGAAAGACAGGAGAAAAACAAGGAAAGAAAGAGAAAGAAACAAATAATACTGACAGAAAGAAGGAATAAAGAATGAAACAAACAAAAGAAGAAAGAATGAAAGAGAAAAAAGTGAGAAACAAACAAAAACAAAATTTATATTTCTAAAACTGCATGTTTAATGATTTGATAACATTTGGAAATACAGATGCAAACATTAATGCAGATAAATTAAATCTAAACCATTTTGTGGCAAAGATTTGATCCGATTGCATAACAGCAGCAGGTTTCTGAGTCTGAACTGTAAAACTAAAACCTGACACGTTGCTAAAGTTCGCCGTCGTAACGCGATCCAGAGCCGTTGTTCGGACGTTCGGCTCTGTAACCGGATCGCTCTGAAAACGCCGAGCCCAACTGAGCGGCGCCGAACAACAAACCAAACCAAAGAGCCGCTGCAAACACGAACACGATATTCCTGTTAACCGGCCGGAAATAAAGACTGAAGAGCGGCTTCTCCAACAGGTCGTGACCCGACACGAGCAGAAGAACTGACAGCTAAACACAAATCGGACCAAGTCTGTTTTATAGTGCAAATATCCTCGTGCACTTCAAATAAGATAAAATTACATTACAAGTAACGTTTCAGCAGAGTACAGGAATAATTCCTTAATATTTATGGACAAGAACCAGATACCAGCAGATTATTTCACTTATGACGAGACATTTTCCTCATGTTACCAGTGAAATAATCTGCCAGTGGAATTAACACTTTTCATCAATATTAAGAAATTATTTACTTAAAACCATTTTTTTTTTTTTTTTTGCTGACAAGTTACTTCTAAGTTAGTTTTGTCTGTTTTCAACTGTACTAAGATATTCAAACTATTTGGTAGGATGTGTGTTTTCGTAGTGTACGGCAGTAAAACTAGCTGACCAAATGTGCCGAAGCTCTGCTTGGGTTGCTAGGTAACAGACTGGACTTTACTGGGGTTGCTAGGTAACGGGGCAGCGCATTTGATTTTTTTTGTTCTTCTTGCATTAAATATTTTGGCAATATTAAAAAGGTAAAAGAGAATCCACAGGATTTCTAGGTTTATTATTCCTCGAAAGGTGTTGCCTGTCCAAGAAATTACTCAAATAAAAACTTACCGCTTTCGATTTTAAAGCCAATCAGAAATAGAGACCATTAACAGAACAAATTACCAATTCAGCAAACCTTCAGGAAACATCTGGTGGAGCAAAATGTTGAACAAAGTTTAACTGAACCTCAAAGATGAAGGCAGAGCCAAATCAGGGGTGTCCAAACTGCGGCCCGAGGGCCGTTTTCAGCCCTTGAAATGATTCTGGGTGGCCATTGATCAGAAATCAAGTTTGGCCTAAATCTGGTTTGCTAATTCAGGCAGTAAATGTAGATTCAAAAATAATATTTACAGTGTAGTCTTTCAAAAAGACAGACAATTTAAAATCTTAAAATGGACATTTTAAGGTGCAACTAGTTTTTGCCTTTAATTGATTTAATTTATTTGTAAAAACAATCACTTGGGCATTCCCTTTTAATACACTTTTTAAAATAAAGCAAGTAAAAACTCAAAAAAGTGTAGAATAATCTAAAAAATTAGGATGTAAATTATGATGCAAAACCTGTTTAATGTTTTAAATTTGCAATAATTTATTGATCGCTTGCCTGCAGATATCTGACTGCTGTCGTGTTTAACTTCAGGTAAAAATTATAACTTAAAGTTGTTCTTGTGAAAACAAAAATACTAACAAAGTTGGGCATTTTTGGCCTCCATGTCCAAACGTTTGGAACCCCCTGGCCTAATTATTTTTTCCAAAACACCATCTTTAGTGAAACTTAAACAATAATACAACGAGTTCTGGTAAATATGGCCAAACGATTAGCATATAACCTTAATTCACCTGCTGTCTCAGCCTTTCTAGTGTTTCAAATCAGTGTTTTTATAGTTTTAAGCTAACAACAGATGTCCTGAGGTGAAGGAGCCACGCAGGACCAAGAGGAAGACAGATGGTGTCCTCAGAGCAAAGATAAATAAACACAGAAACAAGACAAAGGACACTCAGAGGCAGGATCGACTCAACCACACAGGAAAAGGCAAAGTTTCTAGGAAACAAATCAGTGGAAAAAATAAAGTATTTCACAAAAATGACAGAAAACTGAGGTCAAAGTTACGAAACGCCTTCAGAGAAAGTTTGAGGACTTAAATATTGACGCATACTTTGTAAGGCGTCTGGGCCGTTATAATCTCTTAGGATGATCATTTTGTGTGTTTTTAGAGCCATCAATCAATTAACAATTTGGGTGAATTAATCATATTTAATTTATACTCAACTGAAACGCAGAAACTGTCAGTGATTTTCTGTTGAGGTTTCAGAGGCAAGAAGTGAGTCTGAGCTGTTAGATGTTAGTTATGCAACGATGTCAAAGCAAACAGACATTGTTTTATTTCCCATTCGCTCTTTTATTTTCTAATAAGTCACTGCAAAAAGCGGAAACAGGGTCACAAATTCAGTGTTTTTCAAACATCTTGCCAGAATGTCCAAACACAGCATAAAAGGAAAAACGTTTGTTGACTAAAAACTAAAACCAGGTCCGGCCCAAAGTGAAATCTGGTTTTGGGTCTCTCTATTTCTGCTCATAATATGGATTAAGACAGATTATTAGATAATTCACACACCTTCTATGAACTCATCAGGGGAGTCAAACTCATTTTCATTTTGAGCCAAATCAAAACTCTGAGTGCTCTTAAAGGGCCGGCTGAGCCAGAATGTGTTACTAAAACCCATTAAGTTGTTTCAGCATTTAGGACATGTTTCTTGAAATTTCATAATATTGAAAATGTTTTTACACAGATCAGTCCATCCAGGATTTCATGATTGATTTCATGGCGCTAATTTAGAAATATTTGTCAGGAGTTTTTACCATACTTGCGCTAATGCATGATGTCGAATGTGACTTTTATTGCTGCATCAATCACGGATTGTAAAGTAAGTAAGAAACATTGAACCCAATGTCTAGACAATTTTGAGAAACATTTGCAGTAAAAATCAGAAAAAAATTTGTTCACTTTGTGTGAGTTTTGTGGATTTGTAAAAAACTGGGGAGACTTACTGATGTAATCTGGCCACATTAAACGCTGCGGCGGGCCAGATTTGGCCCCCGGACCTCGTATTTGACACGTGATCTGGTGTAGTAAAACAATTAAAACAAAATTAGCATGAACTGGACTTAAGATAGAATACATATACGCATATTCATGAACTTAATTTCTCTTTTGTATAGTTCCAATCAAATTTATTACATCAGGTGCAGATTCTGAGCCTAAATAGTTTTAACAGTTCCTGGAGAAGTTCCACATATAAGTTTATGTAAAAATAATGTTTGTTTTAGCCACAAAAAAGCTAACAAGACATCACCACCTGCAGCTTAGAGTCGCTATTGACGCAGGAGCCATGTTGCCTGATGTAGAAACATTTTGCTAGCGAGAGCTAGACAATTTCAAACACTGAAAATATCTAATTGTTGTTTTCAAATATTAGCCAACACGCTGTTTTGAAGCCAAAAAGCCTCAGAAATACTAAGAGCCAACATTCATAATCAACTCATTTAAAGTTAAAGCTTAGTTTCACACAAACACGAAGCCGCTAGCATAAATGTTTGAAATGTTCAGGGTCGCTATCAAGCTAATTCTCTATTAGCTTGATTAGCTATCAAGCTAATAGCTCCACAAATCTTTTTGAAAAACATTAAATTACCAAAACCCAGAAAAACATACCTTTATCTTGACCTTTTTTTCTGCTCTTCCTCTTTCTTTTCTCTGTCCCTGAAGCAGAAGTATTTTTTGCGACATTGTTTTGCTAACTTATCTTCCAGTGCGGGTTATTATACCGGTGAAATGTTTCCTACCGCGACCACCAGGTGGCGCCTATTAGTTATTTATTCATTTTCTCTCTAAACAAGGATTTATACATCACCAAATATTATTGTAAAAAAAATCACAACTTTACTATGAAATCGTACTGTTGTTGTAAACACAATCATATAGAAATTATTTCAAAAAAAGAAGAAAAAAATTGTTCCACTTATGGGGCCCCCTAGTGGTGGTGTTTAACTTCTGCTTAGTCAGTTAATATATCACAATAAGGCTGTCCAAAAAGGAAATGAACTCTTTTACAATGTTTCTAGAGTTCCTCACATATGATAATGAGCTCAGTAGTTCCACCTGGTGTTTGCTAAGTGCTGCTGGCTAGTCTGAAGGAGCTGAATGGAGGAGTATCAGAGGAGGGCTGCTCTGAATCCTCAACTTCAAAACTGGAGCTCAGAAGAGGATCATAAACTTTTCTGAGAAAGAAAACATGGCTATAATAATAAAGATGACGATGAATAAAGTCCAATATTACAAATAATCAATGATTAATAGTAAACCTTCCAGTTCTGTTTCTAATTTTTGTTTCCAACAAAGGCAGAGAGTCAAACACGGCTGCACACTCAGCTCTCCCTCGCATTAATCTTTCAGTGTGAGGAGAGAAACTATAAATCACAAAAGCATTGGTTTTCTGTTTCACTGCAGTCAGCACTGAGCTTTACACCTTCACTGCATTTTCTCCTACAAATACAGAACATTTCATGTTTTCTGAAACTTCCTGCCTGCAGATATTTTGCTGCTCAATGTTATTTATTGTAAAAACAAACCGCTGCTTGATTCTTGATGACTAACAGAGTCATGTTAACAATAGTTTGTTAATTTTGTGAGTAATTCTCCAGCTAGCGGGAAGTCTGGCAGCAGAACAATTAAAGTTTGTTTTTCTAATCGTCCTGAATCTTCCTCACATTGAAGGAGAAAGCTGATTCACGTCTGCGGAGGACGCCTTGCCCTTGTTGGTGTGAAGTCAGTGAGCCATAAGTGGGCGCCAGCTGCTTCCTGCTGACTTTTCATGGTGAGTCGGCCATCATTTCATCTGTATTTCACAGCTTGAAGGGATTGTATGATCTAAAATCTACTTTTTCTTCAGCTTTAAATCTGGTTATCATGTTATTCTTTCATCTAAAACAAACCTGGAGCGTTGATTTCATTCTTTCATGTCTGTTTGAGAAATGCTTTAATCTCCATGGCAACCATCCCCCTAACCCTAAAGCCTGGGTGGATCTAGCCCTGCCTCCAAGCACAAAGCTCCTCCCCCTCTCAGCTTCTTCAGACTAGCCAGCAACAATTAGCCAATACCCAATTGAACAAACTACAACTTAGTTAAAATACTGGTAAAAACGTTGCTAAAGGGATAATAGAGGAGCCATGTTGGGATGACTTCCAGGAGGCAGGGCTTCAGACAGAGCAGGAGTTTCTTAAAGAGACAAAGTCCCAATTTCAAGATGTGAAATTACAAAGTAAGATCTCTTTTAAGTCACATTTGATATAGACAACATGTTTATTCAAATTCACATTCAATTCAGAAATAATTTATTGAGCCCAAAGGGAAATTAAATGTAGTAATAAATCATTAATTTAAATTCTTCAGTTTTTGTAGATGGTGAAAGCTGTTGGCAGGAAAGATCTCCTGTAGCAGTCTGTGTTACAGCGAATCTGAAGAAGCCTCTGACTGAAGATATTGTGTTTTTCCCCAATATAGTTTCATGAAGAAGATGGTCAGAGTTGTCCATAACTTTCTTGATTCTAACAAATAAAGGCAACATAGTAATTCGATTGTGCTTTAAAATTATACCAAGAACCAGAAACACACAAGATGTCAGAGTATCTAAGATTTTACATTTTAATTCACCATTTTGAAAAAGTGAAGCACTATAGCTTTCACTTTGATGCTCCACTTTATACATGAAACTTTATTAGAAATTGCTTTTGGTTTATTTCTAATGTAACGAAAAGAGAAAAAGGCCAAAAAGAAAAGGAAGAAAGGTGGGGCAAAGATTTCCTGCACTGCAAAACAACAAAATCTTTCCAAATATGTTATACAAGTATATTCAATAAATCATTAATGATTTAAAAAGGCAGATTATTTCACCTATACAATGGAAAAATGTCCTATAGTGAAATAATCTGCCAGCATAACTAGGCCTTTTTCATCAATATAAAGGCATCACTGACTTTTAATTCTCTGTGTTACTTACAGTTTAATTTAATCTCTTCGTAAAATTTTGTGTTTGTGGAAATCTGCTTCTGCACCTGCAGAAAGAGAGGGAAAAACAAAGTAATAATATTAGCATATAACAATAATAACTATCAACTATTCAAGTGCAACTTAATGTATTATTAATGTCTGTTTCTGATTTGTATAAATTTGCCGGTGTGGAAGTGATTTGAACACATAATTACAGTTATATGAGGAACTGTTTCACTACTTTTATTTAAAATCTGTAGGGAAAATGTCTAAAATCAACAAGATCCTAAACAAAACAACTAAAAAAATTTTTTTTCTTAAATGCTGAGAAGGAAAACCAGGTTTCAGGGAGCATGAATTATGGATCTTCATTTGAAATTCAGTCTTTGACCTCATTCAGCCAAGTCCAGTTCTCTGAGATGTATGCAGGGGAACTGAATAATGATCTGAATAAATATAAAACAGGTTATTGAGAAGCCGGTTCCCCTTTTTAAAATGGATTGAATGAACTTAATGTATTATTTATGAATAATATAATAAATCCTGCCTGGAAGGTAGAAATATTGCAGCAGCACATCCCCTTCATTAAGCAAAAATTAGCATTTTTCTGCACCAACTATCTGTAGAAAAAGTGAAATCTCAGTTTAAGTTAGTTCTTTGTTTACCCAAAATTTGTGGGAATTTGTTAAAAATCTGCAAACATTAAAAGTTCTGCACTAAAAACAGAAATAAAAGCATAGAAATGTAATAAATGAAACCTAAATAAAACAAGAAAACCAGCTAAGGATGCTGAATGCTTTTCCAAATGCACAGTGACATTTAGGAGCATAAACGCCTGCCTGTCAGAAATTAAACTCTTTTGTTCTTAGCTCCTGAGGCATGTGGCGCTTGTAAAAACAAAACATTGTGGGTGTTTTTTTGAAACGGATTGTGTATTTATCTGGGCGTTTCAGTGACTGGTGACCTGCTTTCTCTGCCAGAATGGAAACCCAGCTGAATGAGGGACTAATTAGATTAACGCGCATCTTAAACAGGGATTCTGGGTCACATTGGTCACAGTAGTAGGTGGATGCAACGGCTCACTTCAACACTTTAAAGCTGTTTCCAGAAACGTCACCAACGTAAGAAAGAGAGGAGTAAATTTATGCCCAAAAACCTAAATATTTTAGATTAATCTCAGAAATGTTCTAGAAAAAACAAGGAAATGTCTGAACTATAAAAGTCAAATATTTGCAAAATATTTTTGATAAATTTTGACATTAATCTAAAATAATTCACAGAAAAAATAAGGAAATATTTGATTTTGAAAAATCAACAAATTGCAAGAAGTAAACTCAGGAATTTTGAGATTAATCTCAAAATTTTCTAGAAAAACAAGAAAATTTATGAGATTAAAAAGCAAAAAAAATCTAGAAAAATCTTTGAAATTTTGAGAATAATCATTCAAATTTTCTAGAAAAATCTGGGAAATTTCTTAGTTTGAAAAGCTGAAAATTCCCAAGAGAAAAAAATCAGACATTTTTAGATTAATCTCAGAAATGTTCTGGAAAAAATGGATATTTATGAGATTGAAGAGTTGAAAATTTACTAGAAAAAATAATGACACATTTTAGAATTCTTCTCGGAATTTTTTTTAGAAACATTTGGAAATTTCTGAGTTTGCAAAGTTGACAATTTGAAAAAAAAAATAAAAAATTGACATTAATCTCAGAAATTGATGAGAAATGTATCTTAATTTAGAATTAGATTAAAAGAAAATGAAAGAGCAATTTCTTGCTTTTCTTTATTAAACTGACAAGAAAAAAAACCAAACATTTTTGGTTTTCAGGAAATGTCAAACTTTCTTTAAAACCTGAGTGGCCAGCATTTATTTTCTGGCTGTGATTAACATTTATTTTTCACAGGGAAATAAATCGTTTTCATAATCAGGTGAGCTGCTGGTAATGGCGTCTCATTAGCGTCTATTTATAGCCGAGGAGACCGGCGAAGCAGGGAGGACAAGAAACAATGTTCCCTCCACAGCTTTTGCTTCTTTCTCCTCATATCAGGGGGACGTGTGTGTGTGTGTGTGTGTGTGGGTGTGCGTGTGTGTGTGTGTGTGTGTGTGTGTTTGTTTGTAATACTTTGTGGGGCCGATTTTCCTGACACATACGATGTTGTAGGGACCACTGCCCTTGTCGGGACAGAAGCCTCGTTCCTACAAGGGGAAAAGCAATTTTTTGGTCAGGGATCAGATTTAGGACTGAGGTGTGAATTGAGTTTTGGTTAGGGTTATGGTGAGGTTAAGGTTTAGGTTGTAGAAATGAATGGAAGTCAATGGAAAGTCCCCATAAAGATATCCACTCAAACGTATGTGTGTGTCTGCTTCCACATACGCCTCAGAGCCCAGATTTCCAGACAAAACTCTTATTTTTTTTCTTTTCACGCTGTGTGGATGCATCCTTCCTCATGAGGACATTCGTAAACAAACTGATTCCTCTGCTGGGTAACTGTGGAAGAAACAGACCATAAATTCTCAGGCCGACATAGTAACCTCATTGTGAGACATGCAGCAACACACACACACTCACACACATGCAGACAGGCACACTAATGCAGTTCATTAGTTGTGGAGCCGAGGGAGTCGAGACGATGTGAGGAGTGAAAAGGTGACTTTGCGGATCTTTCAGAGAGGAGAGTTTCCTTCAGGTTGTTCTGGCCTTTATTGCCACATCTGCTGCATTTCTAACATAATATTAGTCAAAACCTGAAATATCAGAAATATAATCCTAAAAGTTCAGTTTGAAATTGGATCCACATTTCTCATCTCAAACCTGCAAAACCATCTGACATCTATGAGCTGCGAAAATCTAATTTCCCTTCATTTATGTGAGAAAGAGACATTCAAAATATTAAAAACATACTGAATGTCCACAAAACATTTGACATTTGAATTGCAATACATCCTTTTTTACCTTTTAATGTTTAATTCAGCGTCTCGCTACCACAAAGGAAAAACTACGTCTCCCTTATTATTGAGAATGTAAATTGTCTTTAAGTGTTGGTGTAACAATTCATATTTTCACCACTAAATCAGCAAAGAAAACACTCATCACAAGATTTTACCATTGAGTTAAGTCAGGTTGTGTTTAGGAAAGTTTAGGATTGTGTTTTATACTGAGTTAAGTAGGAGCGTTGATTATGTTAAAATAAATCAATAGATAAAACAAGATGGGTTTTTCCCTGTGAATGTTATTCTGATGTAGCTTCGTCAAAGTACAATCCTTCGCCAAATTCATCAAGTTTACATTACTGTGTGACAGAATGAAGGAATGAAAAGAGCAAGAACAAGCAAGTAAAAAAATTAATAAGAGGGAAGAGTTGGTGGCAGATTACATAGAAAAAAATTAAGTAAATAAAAAAACTAAAAGTTTTTGATTAATCTAAGAAATAATCATTTTAAGAAACCTTGGAAATTTCTGTTTCAAAAGGCAAAAATGTTCAACTGAAACTCAGAAAATTTCCAAAAGTAGAGAATATTTGACTTTTTAATTTTTTCTAAACTGTTTTTAGCTTTACAGTTTCGTCAAGCAAATTACTGCTAAATCAGCAATATTTTTGAGAAATAAAAATTGTGCACATTTTTGGACAAATCAAAAATTTCTCAAAAGTTTTTTTTTGATAATGAAAATTTTTTTTTACAAATTATTTTCTGAGATTAATTTGAAATTTTAGGGGTTTTTTGTTTGTTTTTTTTGCATAAACTCAATAATTATTTTTTATCTCTCTGCACTAGCCCTGAATTTCCAAAATAGGTAGATGTAATAAACACATTAAGAGAAAAATAAATAAATTCTTAAAAGCAAAACATTTTATTCACAGACAAATAAATAAAAAGAAAATAAATTTAAAAAGTAGAATTAGAAAAACATAAAAGACTAAAATATCAGTAAATAAATCATAAAAACAAATAATTTGTAAAAATAACCAAAACCTGAATCAATATTGATGCACCAAAAAAATATGAAACATACTACATAAATTAAAGCTCATAAACTATAATAAATAAATAAAATAAAAAAATCACTGCAGTTTTATCTCCATAATTTATTTCTCCCATGAACAGTTAAATAACTGACATCACAAAGGTCGTCACCTTCTGTTTTAATGGCACAAACAACATTATGCAAAAATAAAACATAACATTTCACACAACTGATTCCAAAAAGAAGCAGCATTATTGTTGGGATCTGAAATTTTATTATTAATATGTATTTATTGACAAATTGTAGTTAAATAAACTTTTTGCTTCCATACAACAGTTTTATGATTCTGCTGGAATCATAAAAACAGCATCTAAAAAATCTATTTTATTTTATTTTTATTGGCAAAGCATTGAACAATGTAAACAGATGAATAATTGAAACATCATCAACATGAATCAAATGGAACAAAAATACTCTGAGAAAAGGAAAACAACAAAAATTATAAAAATGTTTTAGGAAAAACGGTTTTCATTTTTGTTTTGTTGCTAATTTTGTAATCTTAACCTATACTTCTGTGGTTTTTACCACCATGATTTTTGATGGTAATTTAATTATTTATTTATTTTTATCACTTAAAATAAAGTAAATTATTATGCAGTGGGATTTACTGCATTAACGGAAGGAATGACGTCTTATGTTTGAAATGTGAATATCGTTAAGATGCAAACAAAATGATGTTAAAGAGACAATTTAAACAGATTGCAGAAAATATTATGGTATAAGGAGTGAGGATGATATTGTTTTACATATTATCCCTTATTTTATTTTTGAGAAAAAACAGCGTTACACTCTTATGTGATTTCTATTAAAATAAAATAATAGAAAATAAAAACTTGTGAGGCGCTGTCAAAGTAAAATAGAGGGTTTAGTTTTTGTAAGTTTTTTGCTTCAGAAATAAAATTCTGCATTTTCTGCCTTGAACTGAATCACTTTTTATTTTATCAGATTGTTTGTTATTTACTGTGACAGCAAGAAAATATGTATCAATAATTGTGTTTCCATGTGATTGAGCAAAGTGGAACTTTGAAAATAGATATACTAAACGGAAACACAACAATTTATGCCTTTTAATGAAAAGTTGTTGCGTTAGGATGAGTTGGTTTTTTTTTGTTGTATTGAAATGCGTTTATATGCAAAACTGCATTGGAGAAACTTTTTTGCATCATTTAACATGTATGGGTTACTACTGGTGGAAACGACAAAAAAGACGACAGGAAGTGGTAGCTTGAATATGTTTTTTTTAACTTTTTATTGCGTGAACAAACTTATTCACATAATTTTTTATTGAATTTTTATTTTAATGGAAACATGACAATTGTCAATTGTGTTTTTTTCGATAATAGCAATAAAATTTTGTAACGCAGCTAGTGTTGTATTAGAATAAAAGTACTGTACTTTCTGAAAAGCTCAGGGCCGATCAGATCACAGAAATTAATCACATCCACTGAGTTTTATGGCAAACTATTTTATAGCCAGTTTTCTGTTTTTTTATTTTAAAAGCCACTAAGTGTGTTTAGTTGAAAACTACTAGGAACTTCTGTTGCATGCAGTCGATTGGATGCATCACCTAAAAGCAAAGAAACTCAGATTACAGACCCAAGAGAAGAACGATTTTATCAGTTTGTGGTAAACATGCTCCTGCTGCGTTTGTGTGATTTGGGTCCCTGTGTCCTCGCTTTACAAATCGGTTAATGCAAATCAGGTTATGTCGTGGAAATATTTCAGCTGCAAATTAACTAAAATATCTAAATTATGATCCAGACATAAATGCATCCTCTCTAAAAATTTTTTGAATCTGAGGTACTTTACCAGGATTTTTTAATTTTTTTAAAAATAATGTAACAACAAGGTCGATTTCAAAATTATTACAAATGAATCAGTTTGCAAAAGTTGTGCAGCAAAGTAATTCACAGAGATGCAGAAGATGATCTGTTTTGATATTTTTGGTTTAATACTCACATTGTAAGTATCATAATTGTTTTATAACCAAGTGAGAAAAATAAAAAAAATAATCAGTAAATGAATTAACGTTTTGGTCCACTCACGTATAAAATCTTCTAATTTCCCTTCATGTTTCTAACTTTAACTTGCCAACCATGTTCTCCCTGCACATTCAGCCTAATGATAAAATCATGAAAATTAGCTGCGATGTTAATGGATGGCATGTCAAAAATATTGATTTCAGCTTGAAAAACTAGCGGCCCGGGAACCAAAATGTCAAGCCGGATTAGAAAGTCATAGCCCTAAAACTCAGCTTACAAACTGAATTTTAAAAAATAAAGAAATCAAAGTGAGTCTGGCTGAAGAAGCAAAAACCCACTTAAAGTCGAACATGAGCCGCCGTCTGCTGCCGCTTCCAGGTCCGACTCTGGCAACGCTTTATTGTGAAGGGTCTGCAAAAGACTGACATAATAACTGTAATAACATGAAGTAGTCTTCTTTGCATTATTTGGGAAATAATTGCACTTTTATAGCAAATTAGTGTTAAAACCTGCATAAAAAGTCCAGTAAAAGTGTCAACTTTGCAATATGCAATATAAATAATTAAACTTTTAAGGCAAAATGGCAGAAACTTGCATTAAAAGTTAGGGTTGGGGTTGTCAACTTGCATTAAAAGTCAATTAAAATGGTCAACTTTTAATTCTTTGGGAAATAATGCAAATTTTAATGCAAAGTTGCATTACAACTTGCATTAAAAGTGTCTTCTTTGCATTATTCAGAAAATAATAACACTTTTAAGGCAAAGCTTTACTAAAAGTTGAATTAAAAGTCAATTAAAAGTATCAACTTTGGATTATTTGTTAAATAAGGACGCTTGCATTTAAAGTGTCATTATTTACCGCCTGACACTTCATGAGAACAGCCATAAAAGTTTAGACTCCTTCATGTTCATGTCAGTCTTATGCACACTCCTTCAAATGAATGTTGCCCAGATTTCCTGCTGTGCTAGCAGGCTAGCAGCAGCCGTTTCAGATGTTGAACGCTGTTTCTTTAGTTCTCATGAATCTCATTTTGGCGTTTCTGTGGAACCCTGGTTTCCTCCCATCAACCACCACCGAATACATCTGACTCCGCCCCGGTCGTCGTGGGAGAAATCGCATGCTCGACTCGCGGCGATCCTCCGCTTCGCAGCGCCTGACGGTTCGAACCGGTTTGCCGTTTCCCAGAATTCACTTTTTAACTGCAAGGATGGTCATCTGCAGACATTCCTCCTTCATGGCTAGCAGCTCAGTCTTGTAGCTGCTCGACTTTCCCCCGTCCACGTACACGCACGATGGCTTCTTTGTCGAAAGAGGCGTCTCCATGGTGACGGAGCCAGCATTGAGTATGTCGGCATGCGACGGCGAGGACGACGAGCGCCTCTGGCACGCCGAGGACATTATGGCATAAAGGGCACGGCTAACGTCGTTCCTGGCACCCTCGTTGACGAAGCAGTACAAAATGGGGTCAGCGACACAGTTCAGGCTAGTTAGCGCTAGCGCTACATGGTACGCAGCAAACAGCGTCTCCTCTGAGCTACAGTCGCATGGCTTGTTCAGAAACATGACGCTGCGCACCAAGAGCAGCATGTGGTACGGTCCAAAGCACAGCAGGACAATGAGAATCAAACTCAAGGCCAGCCGCTGGATTTTGGCTTTCTCTTGGCGCTCCGTGGAGACGTTGCATCGCACTGCGGCGAGGATCCCTCTGTAGGCTACCAGCATGGCTGTCCATGGCGTCAGGAAACCAAGGAAAGTCCTGTAGAGGTTCATTCCTGCCACCCAGTCCTGCATCGGGTACTTCTCGAAGCAGAAGGTGTGGTTGAAGCGGTCCTGGAAGAGTTCGTCGTGGAAGAGAGGAGCGGAGTTGGCGATAATCTCAATGATCCAGACGATGGCACTGACGCAGACGGCTGCGGAAAGACAAGAAGGGGAATTAGACTCCCAGTTCTCCACCATGATTTGCCCAATTCACCATCTTTACTCAATGTATCGTTTCTAAGACGCTGTAAATCCTGTTTCCTTCATGAAAATGATGACGGTGTAAAAGCATTACAAATTCATAATAATAATAATAATTGCTAATTCTAAGGTTTTTTGCTGAAACTTAAGGATCAGTTTATTTTGCAGAATTATGCACCACATTGCATTTGACTTCCACATTTCACTTTTCTCAATGTACATTTTAAATATCAATATATCAACAAAATTACGTACCATAACGTTAGAATAAAATGGCTGACTAAAGTTTCCCCAAAGTGCAGCAAAAGTAGCCGCTTCTGCTAATGTGCTAGTAGCAGAGCTAATTTTTTAATTTTTCACTTCTGCTGACCCTAATCCTGCATAAGTTTAAGACACAGCACTCCACAATCTGTAAAAGTTGAATAAAAGAGGCACTAAAATGGCGCCCTGAGGAACCCCACTTGTGATTTGTATTTACTCATATTTACAATTTCGAAACCACAGAAAGCTGTCCTTTTTTGTCTTCAACATAAATTCTTCTCTCCACAACGTAACAGTCTAATTTTCCCTCTGTTGTCTTATGAAAATCCTACCTGTCTTGATTCGCCGGACCTTAACGAAGCGCAGCGGATACGCCACAGCCAGGTACCGGTCCAGTGATATACAGCACAGGAAGGCAATGCTGACGTAGATGTTTGTGTAGAAGATGAAGCCGAACAGTTTGCAGCTCTCCTGCCCATGGATCCAGTCGTCGTGCTGCAGGAAGTAGTCGATCCACAGAGGAAGAGTGATAATGTAGAGGAGGTCGGCCACCGACAGGTTGATCAGATAAATGCCGAGTTCGTTACGCTGACGTACCTGAAGGAACGAGAGGGAAGAGTACCAGAAACTGAACTCAGGTAAGAGTAACAACACTGCAACTTGTCTTACTCAAGTAAGTAAAAAGTAGTAATTCCACTGTCCCGTTACCTAGCAACCCAAGCCGAGCCCCAACGGTAACCTAGCAACCGAATTCTAGTTCCACTGGCTGATTATTTCTTATATAACAAGACATTTTGTCCAAGAAATAATTTTATTTAATCTGTTTCTTTCAGTGAAAAGCTTCTGAAACGTCAATAAAAGACGATTGATTGATTGAAACATCAAAACCTAACCAGTCTTTTTCTCATGTCGAAGAATCTGCTTATTCTTTAATAGGTGGGAGGTTAATTCAGTTATCTAACAATAAAAGCTGCGTGTTTCTGTCACGTGCAACCAAACACGGAAGCAGGTTTGTGAGTAAGCGTGTTTGTGCCTTCAACAATCAGCTTCAAAATTCATCCCACATGTTGAGATTGAAGACAAACAACAATTTGAATGAATGAAAAGTCAATAAGAGTCGTTCCGGCTGCTGCCAAAGCAAACGGAGAGTCTGTGGGAAGTAAAACTCTGGATATGTTTGATGCCGTATGGGAAAATATCCCCGGGCTGCTGATCGGATCTAAGCGGCGGTGTGAGACGTGTGAGTCTGAGGTTCAGCGGTGCGTTTCGCTGGTCTATTTCTGAACCGCTAACTGGTTTTAGTGCTAACTTCCTGTTGGGCTGCGGATGCCCGTCGGCCAGAGGCAGGCAGACTAACCACAAACTAAACTCAAGTAAGAGTAGCACTACTCCAACATATTTGTATTCAAGTAAAAGTATTTGGTAAAAAGTACTCAAATACTCAATCATTTAATATTTAAATGTATATCATCAGACAAAAGAAAATATAGGGTTAAGTGGAAATTTTGGTATTTTAAGGACCAAAATGACAATAACTCACAGAAGTAACAAAATAGGGCAAAATAAATAAATAAATAAATTTCTTTCAATAAAAAACTGATGAAACTTCAAGAAAAACTGCAGGTGTTTGTCTCTGTTTGGTTAAAACATGTTTATTTTTCATTAATCCTGAAATTTTTCTCAAATAAGAGAAAAACTACTTCACAATAAAATTACTCAAAGTACGACGTAGTAGAAATACTCCCTAAAAGTACTTTGGCTTCAGTGATTTTAGGAGTATTTTTTACTTCTCTGTACTTTCAGTCATTTTATTTTACCTCACAAGTAACATTTCAGAAAGATGCAGAAGTTTGTTTTAAGACAATATATTGAATATTGATGAAAAAGTAGAAATTCCGCCGGCGCCGTTGCCTAGCAACGCCGGCCAAGACCAGCCCGTAACCTAGCAACCAAGTCCCTGTTCCACCGGCAGATTATTTCACTTCTAACAGGAAATGAATTATTTACTTCAAACAAGCTCCTCTATGTTTCTGAAACGTTACTCTTGAGTTCATTTCCTCTCATTTCCAGCGAACCAAGTTGCCTGCAGTCGAAACTCGAGAAGAATCACTCGGTGATATTTGGTGTTTTTCACCGTGTTTTGCCATTTTCCGTCCTCACCTGCATGTATGCGGCCCACAGAGCCATGCAGTTGGTCGGAAGCCCCAGAACGATGACTATGATGTACAGAGTGGGCTGGAAGAACTGGTCCACCTTACTGTCCACATTACAGAAGGAGATGTTGCACATTGTCCAGTGTGGAGCTCTGTTTGCTGAGGTCGTTTGGGTTCAGCTCTGTTCCCTCTGTGTTTTCACCCGGTTCCAGCTCCGGCAGCGCGACAGCGGCATGCCGACTCCGATTTCTCCCAAACTGCAGCTAAGCCAGGAGAAGCGTAAGGAGGCAGAACATGGGAGGAAAGTCATGATTCCTCTGGTCTGAAAGGCCCGGAAGGCCTTCGCCTGCCATGATCCTCCCCCAGGACTCGGAAATAAAAGCAGAGAAGAAGAAAGGCGAAAGCTGCCTCATCGACTGGGAGCCAGGCGTCCTCTGCAGAGACCAGGCCTCATCAATCTTTCAGACCTGAGGTTCTGCTGTAACGTCGGTGTGTGTTCGGTCCCGATGACACATGAAACTCCGGAGGGAGGGTCGTTATCAAAAGACGGGGATGATTTTACAGACCATCAGCATTCTGACCCTGACGCGACATCCATTCACCCGGGAACAAACCTGCAACAGAGACGGAGGGAGAATTACTCCACAACCAAAGGCTTAAAACCACAGAAACGCCAAATTAAATGATGGATCGGGTCTTTAAAATCTCCATTCGCTGCAGAAAAAGTGAAGTTTCATTATTTGTAAAAGCTTTTCCACAAAAAAATCAATAACTTGATTCACAACCAACAACAAATTATAGATGAACTGATAGAAAATTCAGAGCTGATGTCGATATACGATATTAATGTTTCTGCTAAATAATTTCACAAACGTTCCGACAACTTTGGAGAAACCAAACCATAAAATAACAATAAATATAACAATATGCTAAAAAATATTTCTCTCTTTTCTGCCAAAGACCGGATTGTAAACATCTTCAGTTGCATTTTGCTTCATAATTCATTTTATTTGTTGTTTCGTTTATTTATGATGGATATTTAAAATGTCTTCCAGTTCCAGTGTTAAATGCTCATTAATCATTAATTGATCATATAGAGTTCAGGCATTATTATGCCCTTATTACTACTACAATACCTGAAAATAGCTTTAAAACAACAATATCATCATTTATCACAATATTTTCTGGAGCAATTTATCATCCAATGTGTTACTGTGACAGGCCTACACTGTAAATATGTTCCTGGTATAAATTTAGTTTGTTTTAAGTCTGTAATTTTTTTATATTGATTAAAAAAAATATTTCTCCATAATATAAGTAAAAAATAACCAATATTGAGCAATTATTGACTGACAAGAACCTCTGATATTTGGCTGAAAAGTTACTTCTAAGTTAGTTTGTCTTATTTCAATATTTGCACAGGAAACTAGACAAAAAAATACTGGAAGATTTTGAGTATTTTCAGTGTGAAAAGGATTTTTTGGGCTCATTTCTAGTTGCATGACCTTGGGCAGCTGCAAACATGACCTTGAGGACTGTGCAGTTATATAACCGAATGTATGGAGGGAGGAGGAGAGAGAAAACGGGTCCTGGGTTTCTGTTTCTCCCATCATTCACCTTGAACCCAGCAGCTGTTCTTACTGAATTACTCCCATGACTCGGCGCTCAGGGGAAGTTCAGCGATGAAGGGCAAGTTATGCAGGTCGACAAACCCAGGAAAACGGTGGAATTTGTCTCTGCAGCTTCTGGATCTCCACCAATCGGAGCCAAGATGGAGAATCTGGATATAAAAGTCGTTTCATTAAATAAAACAAACTGAATCTTCAGTAAGTCTTTTTAACGTTTATCACAGGTGAGGAGAGAATCCAAAACATTTACTCAGCTAAGAGGAGAACGACTTCAGCATGTTTTTACTCAAGTACTGAGTAACTGAATAAACTACCGATCATTAACATTTAAAAATTACAGCATCAAAATAAAAAGTTAAGTGGAAATTTTGGTAATTTAAAGATCAAAATGACAAAATAAAATAAAGAAAATGTTTCCAAATCAGTTTCTTTCAATAATAAACTTTAAACTGCAGCTGTTTGTTCAAACATGTTTGATTTTCAATCAGTGGGGAGAAAATCCAGAAGTTTGACTCCAGTAAGAGTAGAAATAGTTCATAATAAGATTACTCAAGTAAAAATACTCCCAAAAGTAATTAAAAAAAGAAAAAAGTTACTCAAGTAAACATAATTCAGTAAATGTAACTAGCAATAAATCCAATCTGAACTAGAACTTTATTCTCACTTTTTAAGGATTTATTTCCTTAAATTAATTTGCATTTTGCTGAAAGTTAGTTTTGTCTTATTGCAAGTGAACGAAGATGTTGGCAGTAGAAACTAAACCAAAAATGGTTGGTAATGTTTTGTGTTTTTGTCTCTTCGGTCTGCAGCGTCATTAGACATGTTGGTAAAAACATGTTTGGGGAAAAGAAAGCCATTTATTTCTTGTCTCGCTGTTTGTGTTGTGCATTCAGTCTGGGAGCAGAGGAAGAGTCCAGAGTGCTTCCTGCTAAACGGACGGAGCGAGGCTGCAGTGTTGGGTAAATAGCCATGAAGCAGCAGTTTCCAAAGAAGTGCTCCGACTCGCTGAGTCAGCGTTTGTTTCCTGGGTGTAAGTCCAGGTTGAGCCCTCTGAGGCGTCTGCCACCAAAACAGGGAGAGGAAAACAGCTTCAGAGGACAGAAAAAGACGTTTGCTGGTGTGAAACGCAGAGCCGCCGCCGCAGACACCAAAACAGGTCGGCTACGTAACGCGGAGGCTCAACAACGACCTTGACGTCAAGCGTCTGCTGAGGAAACAACTAGTTTGACCAGAGGAATGTTTTAGTGAGCAGGAGAAAAAAATCTCTGTGTGCTTTAAAAGTATAAAATGAAGCAACAATTGTTCTTTTGATGCTTTGGTAACAACAAAAAATTATATTTTTAGCTTATGATTTTCTTTCTGAATATCTGCAGACGCGTGAAAAAAAACAAGAAATTTGTGAAACAGTTTGATTAATAGAATATTAAATTTGCATCAACTTGTTGTTTATGCTCATCTTAAAGAAGTGCCATAAACTTTTGAATAAAAAATGCTTGATAATTTAATCTATTTCAGTTCAATTCACAAAAAGGGAACTATTTAAAAGTTCTGGATGGTTTTGGGTTGTAAACGTTCAGAAACAAAGAAAACGTTGAAAAATAAACTCTGCTCTCATCACTCCATGTTTATTCAGTTTAACATTGTTTTGTCTCGACCAAATATTCACATATAATTTATAATGTCAAGTTGTCTTTGCTATTTAGTTCATGTACAACAAAAATTATCAAGTTATTTTAGGTTTGCAACACTTAAATCTCAAACCTCATTTGTTGTCATATTTTGCAGTAACTGACTCGTTTTGAGGCAGCTGGTTTGCTCAGATTGAACTAAATTTAACACATTTTCCTAGTAGCAAGGCAATAAAATAAATAAAATTTGGATTTTGGAATGCAGAATGGCATGTAAGTGCGCCAAATTCTTTTGAGTATTTGAAAGCAACACCAGCCGATAAACCGTAAAAGTACAGAAAAAAAGTTTTTTTATATCTTCTATTTCCCCAAGAGTGGAGAGAGATATTAAATCATATAAATTGTTTTTCCATGTGTAATGCCTTTCAGTTTGACAGCCATCTTGGTATGCAGTTGCTATGACAACAATAAACATGCTAGCTGAGAAACTAGCTCCGTTCCTAACTTATAAGCAGTTTAAAGACATTACAACTATTACTCGATTACAATTTTTGCAGCTTTAGCTGCTTCACCTGTCACAAACAGCTAAGCTAGCTTCCTCTTTGGTTAGCTAGCAACAACCCGTTGAGTAAACTTGCGCAGCAACGGTTTCATGTCTTACTAATGGGCCTCATAACTGGACAGAAGTGGCACAAAAAGTGATTAAGCACTGCAAAAGTGAGAGCAGATGAACTGTTGCTGAAGAGTTTTCTGTTTTCAACAGCTGTTTGTGGTTGTGCGTAAACGATCTGATCAATAACAGAGGCAACCCGCTGATTAGGCACAGCGGGGCGGGTTTCCTTCTTCAGATGTTTATGACTTTCTGTTGTTTTCTGGCTTTTCTTTAATCTGCCAGGTCAGATCACAGGTCAAAACAAGATAATAACAGACCTGCTAGAGCCCTGCTGATTGCAGTAATCACTGCCTGCCACTTTTGGAAACAACTGATACATGTAACCTTTTACTGTAATGAGACAGACAGCCAACATGTGCAAATATACCATATAATAACCATAATGACACTCAGCCTTAACAAGCCTGTTTTTACAGTGCATGGTGGTGGAGTATTTTGTGCTTGTTCTTCTTAGACACAAATTTCTGTTACTACATTTAAAAACAGCTGCATCACTGTAGCTACTAATGTTTTATAAGGTCAAAGGTGAAAATTAAACGAGAAGAACAGGAAGGAATGAAAAGCAATGAAAGAAACTGTTTTGCTCTGATGCTCCAGTTGCTTTTTCCCTGTAAACACACAACGTGTTTCTGTTTGGACATCATGATTTTTACCAAACTTCCACAGAAAACGACTGAAACGAGACGTAAAAGTATGAAAACTTCTTCACACTTCACTAGATTTAGCAGACAAACTCTGAGAAAACTCTTTAAAATGTAAACTGCCCAGAAAATGCAACAGTTCAACAATCAAACAGCAACAGCTCAAAGCAACAACCAAAATGTGGCGCCGCAATTAAAGCTTGCATTGTTTTCAGCGTCTAATAACGACATCAATTATTCCCAAATGATGATCAAAAAACGGCAAATGGATTCCTGAGACTTACGTCTTCAAGAAACAGGAGGAAAAATCCTGCAAAGACCAGAGAGATGAATTAAAGCAGAAACAGTTTTGAAACGACGTGGAATCGCAGTGAGAGGCTCCGGCAGGTCAGGTTGGACAATAATTAAGAATTAATCTGAGAAATTTTCTAGAAAAAAAACTTACATTTTCTGAGTTTAAAAAGTTGAAAATTGTGTAATTTTTAATTCTGAAATTTCCAAGTTTTTTCTACAAAGTTTCTGAGATTAACCTCAACATTTTTTGATTCTTCAGCAGAAACCTACTCCTCTATTTTCTATCAGCATTAACTAGTATGCTGATGTACATTGCTCTTTTGTAAAAATGTTCAAAATTCTTTTGCTTAATCTCAGAAATTTCCTAGAAAATACTTGGAAATTTCTGAGTTTTAAACGTAAGCAAGTTTTCAACTGTTGAAACTCAAAAATTAGCTTATTTCTTAGATTAATTTCTAAATTTCTGTTTTCCTGTTGGAAATTTTCTCCTTTTTTTCCCGGCCATATTGGCTCCGACATGCCGTCATTCTCAGCTCTTCTGCAAAACGTCAAAATCAATTCACCAAAAAATGCAGAACCGTTCCCAAACATAACGTGCTTTGCTGTGAAATAAAGTCCTGTTTTCTAATGCTGAAATAGAGACTTAAAGTCTAACACACACACACACACACACACACACACACATACACACGCACACGCAGTCTGGGGTCATTTCGTTGCTCCCAATTAGCGAAAGACATAAAACCAGCAAAGCCAAACGATCTGGCTCGGAGCGCATCCTGGTCCGTTCTCTGGCTGGACGACATTGTTTACATCTTCGGACAATCACAGTTGCCGTCTCCGGGGACTTCAAAGGAATGTGACACTTAATAAACATCAGCACAGCTGTTTTCCCAATCAGAAACATTTCATGTCAGTTGCAGAAAGGTTCGGATTATTCTGCTTTTTCTCCCCACTTTGCATCTCAGCGAAAACGATGGCCGTGACTTCAGGGCGATCGTTTTGTCAAACGTCTCCCATCCGGTTCCGATTCCCATGTCCAACACCTCTCCCTCTGAACTTCCATGAGGCCGTTTTCATATTTTTAATATTTTAATCTGATGAGATCTGGAGGAAACCACTTCCTGAAACGGATGAATCGAAACAGAGGTCACTGACTTTGACCTTGACATGTTCTGTACACCAGAGACCCAGACGCTGCAACGTTCCCACCGCTGCGTCTGTTTACACTGAAACAGCCCACATTTAGACAAGTTAAGGACACTTTCATTGAACTGCTTATGTTTTTGAACACGTTTGTTTTATTCAGAAGATTAACAACTAAAGAAGCCTGGAAGATCAACAACGTTTCTGGAAAAAATGCCGGATTCGAAGCGTTTGAGTCGCTGCAACTGCTGGAAATAATTATCTGCCATGCAGAGTTCATGTCGCTCTGCACTGATCTCTGAAATTAACTTTGTATTTTCCTGTTTGTTTCACAAACAACAGAAAAACCCTTCAGTTTATTCAAAGAAAGTTCAAAAATTACACTGAAGTAAGAGTAGAAATACTACAATCAAGAGTTTTACTCAAGTAAGAGATACTTCATAAAGACCAAGAATACTTATTTAAAAGTACTCCTGAAAGTAAATTCTTTCCAAAAAGTTACTCAACTAAATGTAACTAGTTGCTGCATCCTCTCTGTGTTTCCATTAAACTGCAAATCGAAAGTACGGAAATACATTTGCACCCCAATTCTGAAAAACGAGGTGATTTCTCAGCCAATGGAAACGGGTCACATGACCAAAAACCGGATGTTACTACTGGTAGAAACGACAAAGAAGACGACAGATTTATTTGGAAAATTTCAATGTAATGCAGCTGCTGACAGCATTCAGCATTGCTGACTCACAAACTGCACCGTGTCTGGATGAGTTTGGGCTCCATTTTAAACCTGTTTTCACAACACTTCAGATGTTTTCTTCTAAGTTACTGCCTTCATTATTCTATGAGTTCTGCGATCCCATCAGAGTAAAAAAATATGGCTGAGAAAGCAGCCAAATAATCTGAAAGCATAATGCGGAGCGTTCTGCTCGTTCACGCTCTGCAGCCTCCAGATGGCTGAACGCAGCTCCTGGCTGCAGGGCGTGTGGGACTCCGAACACCTCGCTGTCATTCCCATGTGCACTGCTCCTCAAAACAAAAGAAAAACAACTTTATGCACTGCTAAACGCAACCCTCTTAATGGTAAGTAATAGCTTTGCTTTGTTTTCACATTCGGTTAAATCTAATTTGCAAATCTGAAGAGGAGGACAGAGAGGCCATCTGGATGAGTTTCAGCTCAGATAAAGTGAATTATTTTGTAAAATGTCCTGAAAAACAATCCAAGAGAAAGAAACGTCCATATTATTATTTTTGTGTCTTCTTCGTCTTTTGAATCTGTATTTTTTCAAATAAAATCTGTTGTTGAAGGAAAGCTGTGCTTGCAGTTTGAGTCAAACCACATTCGAGAAAAGAAGTGAAATAAGTTGCTGTGGTCAGATTTTCACTTCTACACTGTAAAAAAACAAGAATTTTTGTCTAGTTTCGAATGCAAATATTGTAGTGAAACTGAAATGAGAAAAAAAATAACTTTTCATCACGAAACATGAGCAATTTTTTAAAAAAGTACTAATTCTATCTGCAGATTAACAGAATGTTTTTCTCATGTTAAAAGTGAAATAATCAGCCAGCGGAACTAGATGTAGGTTGCTAAGCAACGGGCTGGGCTTGGCTGTTGTTGCTAGGTAACAGCGGAGTGGAATATCCCACCAGTGTCGAACCAGAACTTTTCATCAACATAAAGGAATTAGTCACCTAAAACACACTGTTATATCTCAATGAAATCAAACTAAGAGATCAATACCAATACATCCAATAAAATATTCAATAATACGATCCGGAACCGCACAGCATTCTGGGAGATGTAGGCAGAGGAAAGACGTTAGCCTCTCAACCTCTCACAGCTAACTATGCTAGGCTGGTGGAATCAACTCACTCTCTCACTCTTTGGTCACCTAGCAACTCAGATACTCTTTGGTCACCTAGCAACTCAGATACTCTTTGGTCACCTAGCAACTCAGATACTCTTTGGTTACCTAGCAACACCTGCTGTGCAACACAGAGGCAGTTTAAGCTTTTGCTAACATAACTTTAAAAATGAACAACAACAACGTGGATAAAACAGGACATGTGACGCCAACAGTTTGGTTGTATTTCAGAAATTTAAAACAAAAAACGAATCAATGATTATCAATATCGACTGATAAGAAATGCTTGGGCTGACACCGGCCTGATACCGGGCTGATATCGGGCTGATACCGGGTTGGCACCGGGCTGATACCGGCCTGACACCGGCCTGATACCGGCCTGACACCGGGCTGATACCGGGTTGGCACCGGGCTGATACCGGGTTGGCACCGG
>VMRN01000025.1:306386-324568 GCA_010277015.1 Poeciliopsis turrubarensis
CGGGCTGATACCGGGTTGGCACCGGGCTGATACCGGGTTGGCACCGGGCTGATACCGGTCGGCTTCCACTTTGGGCTCGTTTGCTGAAGCATCCTGTTACAACCTGTTGTTTGGTTTCATTGTAATTATCCTGATGTCTTTAGAGGCCAAAGTCTGGAGGCTGGAAGCAGCAATTTGACATCAGGAAACAACTGTTTTCCAGTAAAAACTGAACCGCAGCGTTAACTCGGTCATACACTGTAAAAACACAACAGATGACAGACAGATCCGGAATCATTTATAGCTGGTTTATGGAAGAAAAAGAGCCTGAATTTACTATTTTTAAACATTTGGTTGAAAAACTTCAGTTCTTTTAAGGAATCATTAACCCAGCAATAAAAACATAAACATCCTTAGAGTTAGTAAGAATTAAAATACAAATTTTCCAAATCAGTTCCTCTCACTAAAAGAAGTGAAGAAACTTTAACAGAAACTGCAGGAGTGTGTTTGTCTGGTGGATTTTTTTTGTTTTTAATTGAGAAAATCCAGAAATTTTAAAGAGGTAAAAGTTGAGACTTCATCATAATATTAGGCTAAAAGGAGTCAAAATAATCCTAAATGTACATTTTTTCAAAAACAAATCAGAAAGTTTTCACTTTTACCATTTTCTCTGTAACTTTCTCTCCCCTGGCTGAGAGTTTAAACTCAGATTTAGAGAAGTGATATGAATCTGAGCGTCTCTTTCTGCTCAGTTTGTCTGCAGGTCGGTGATCTCTCATCGCCTCCCTCATTTCCTGCGCTGGAGGAAACGCTGACGGATCGCCGCCATCTGCAGGGTCACAGTTATTAGCGCGACCCGTCAGCGCGTCCGTCCTGCAGCTGAGTCACAGCAGAGGAGACGGTAAACCTGGCCGGCCCAGACTCTGCTATTAGGAACTGCCAGTCTGTTGCAAGCGAATCAGTTTTTGTTAAATCCATGTCAGGAAACGCAGCCGCGCGCGGCGCGCGGCAGCGCGCGGCAGTGCGCGCGGCTGCGCGGCGGATTCAGCCTGCAGTCTGCAGATCGAGTCTCCAACCCGCATGTGAGCATCACGATGATCTGTGAGGTTTTATTCTCTGCACTGTGAGCTCGATCGGTTTTTGCTTCTTTTCAACCAGAACGGCGCTGGTTTTTTTAAATTCATGCACTGTAAAAAGAAACCAGTTGAGCCAACTTAATTTATGAAGTTCAACCAACTCAATATAAGATGATCATCTAAATCATTTAGTTTACTTCAAATAAAGTAAATGATATCTCTCTTTTATCAGGCTTGTTCCGGCTCCAGCTGCCTTTACTTGAAAGTAATTAGTCAGGAAACTGTGTGACGACACAGGGGAGACCTGAAAGTGTCCCGCATGCGCAGTAGAGGGCGCAGTAGTCAGTGATCTGCCAACCGCCACAAAGAGGAAGAGCTCAGTGAACCTGAATGCTAACGGTTAGCATAGCTCACACACGTGAACATAATCCTCATCATCGTTTTTCTGCCTTCTCGCGCGCTCAGGATACAGAATAGTGACGTTTGTCGTGCATCAGTTCCGGTCGGATGAATGCGATCCGGACGTCAGGTCGTATCGGATTTGAGTCGCATTCAAAAAGAATCAGACTGTTGTGAAAAGGTCAGGTACGGGTCGCATCAGGTCAGAAAATGGGGTTTGGGTCGCTTCGGGCTGCAGTGTGAACGCAGCCTAAGGCCTCCGGTTCTGCTCAGCGCCGAGCATCATGGTTGGTTCAGGATCTGAACCTGGTGAAGGTCATGAACACGGCATTGAACTAAATTGTTTCAAATACACGTTTGAGGGAATAAAATATGAAGTATTTCTACTGTTGAGTAAAATTTCTGGATTCTCCGTTCACATGAATGAAAAACTCCTCACAGATCAACACAGAACTGGAATTACGAAAGATTAAAACAGAACTGGAATTACGAAAGATTAAAATCTGAACTTTTTAGATTTAAGTTGGAGTTCTGAGAATTCAGTGGCACTAATCTCCTTCCGTATCCTTGTGACTTTTGTTTTGTCGATGAATAAACTTTCGATTCGTTCCACTGACCCTCCTGTCCATCAGATCCACTTGATGTTTTTATGTTTCAGCTAAAAGCTGCCTGGTGGTTTCAGTTGTAGTTTATCTCCAGTCGTTATCGCCGAGTCGGCGTCTCGTCATGAACATCTGAGAGAGCCGAGCCGTTAGCTCGCTGGATTAGCTTTGCACTCACAGGCTCATGTTTTCCACCTCCAGCAGTTATAAAAATGTTGCGTCGCATGAAGCTGGATTTACGCCACACCTGATGATGAGGAAGGATCTTCATCACGCGGAAAACAGTAGCTCAGAGTCGCGCTTGATTTTATTTTCTTGCCTCGGCATCCCAACCTCTTTCATTAAATATATGTTGATTTTATCATAACTCAAATTTGAAGTGTTTCTGAATTGAATTTCCGTTGGATTGGGGTGCCCAAAGTGTGGCGCGGGGGCCATTTGGAGCCCCTTGACTGATTCTGTGTGGCCCACAAGATGGAGACTTTTTCTTCTGACTCACCTCTACAGAAAACCCGAATAATTTATCAATTCACAAAGTATTTTTAACAAGAGTGACCCAAATTCTGTTCATGGTGCTGAGAAATGTTCCCATTTGAGCCCAAAAGAATTACAAATTTTAATGTCTTTCTTCAAATAATATATTTGTTAAATTGACAGTGTGTTATGAGGAAAAGGTTGATCTGATCCACTTCCTTCCTGAACTGAAGAAATGCAGTAAAATCAACCAATCAGAGCCAGGAGGCGGGGCTTAGCGATGATCACAGATTATCTGTCTCTTAATCAGAGGCGAGAAGAAAAACTGAACTCATTTTCTGCGGCTTTGATTGTTTCTTGTTTTCCAGTTTGGTAATTCAGCTGTGAGGTTTAAAAAATGCCAACATTTCTGATCAAACCTTGAAGTTTCTTCAACATCTGATTCATAGAATAAAACAATAATCCAGCTTCCCTGCTTTGTTACATGAATCACTCAGAAATATTTAAGGAATTAGACACCAAATGCAACAGCATAACTCACTGCAGGCTTCTTATCACAACAACGCAGAGCGCAGCGCGGCACGCTCGCGCACGTCACTTCCTGTTTCCTTATTGGGCACCACACTGCTCCGGGGAAAAAAAGTGTGTCTATTTACAGTCACTACGCTGAAAAAACAGCAACAGAAACTCAAGAAGAAAATTTATTGAAGGTTATAAGGTCAGCAGAGGCTTTGATCCTTTGTGTAGTCTAGACTGGTTTGTGAAATAATTAGCGTCGCATTCTCCGGGAATCTTTTCCTTCCTTCCTTTGTGGGATTAGACGGATTCCTGATCGACCTTTTCAAAGGTTTGCTCACCGCATTGTTCAGTGAAGACGTGCAGAATATTTAGATGTTTGGATTTCTTTGGAGATTGTACGTTTATTGAAATATTTTAAAATAGAAAAAGGTTCGACCAGTTTGGGTTTCTGTCAGCGATGTGAATATTTGTTCATTAGAAGCATGACATACCAGCTTATTTACACAGTCAATTAGATTTTTCTCTGTTTGCCTCATCAGTCATTCAGGAGTCTATTTATACACTGCAAAAACACAAAACCTTACCAAGTATTTTTAGTCTCGTTTCTACTGCCTTGAAATGAAACAGAAACTAACTTACAGGTAACTTTTCAGCAAGATGTAAAAGCTTTTTAAGTAAATAATTCCTGAATAGTGATAAAAGAGTTCTAGTTCCACTGGTAGAATATTCCACTGCGTTGTTACCTAGCAACCCCAGCCAAGCCCAGCCCGTAACCTAGCAACCAAATTCTAGTTCCACGGGCAGGTTATTTCACTGATAACATGGGAAAAATGTCTTGTTTTAAATTAAGCAATCTGCCAGTGAAACTGGGACTTTTCATCAACGTTAAGAGATTATTTACCGAAAATAATCTCTTAAATGTTGCTGAAAAGTTTCTTTCAAGTAAATTAAAATACAAACTTGATCTAAAATACTTGGTAAGATTGTCTTTTTTGCAGTGTACTCCAACTTATGTCCACATAGTTCCTGTTTTAAATATCACAGTCTATATTATGACGATCTTAACACAAAGTAACGGAGGTGTGTGTGTGTGTGTGCGTGTGTGTGTGTGTGCGTGTGTGTGTGTGTGCGTGTGTGCGTGTGTGTGTGTGTGTGTGTGTGTGCATACATACAGAGGATTTTGAAATACTTCCCTGTAAGCTCTATGACAACAGAACAAAATCCCATAAACTGGATGTAAGAAGGGTTACTCATTATTCTGAACAGAAGTGAAAAGTGTTTGAAAGGAGAAAAGAGGCATTCCAGCTACAAGTGAAGGTTAACGGCAGCTAATGGTGGTGATTCACTTCATGCTTGGTTGACTGTCTTTGATTCAGCGCCTGGTCGGCCCCACCGGACGACCTGCAGGGAAAATTAATGACTTCAATAAAAACGCCACCTGCAATGTCTTCCACGGTTCTGAGGTTTACTGGCTACTTCTGACTCTGACCGGAGCAGCGGCGCTTGTTACTGTACAACCAGGGGATTTGGAGGCGTGTGCGCGCCGGTATGCAGACCAGCATGTTGCTGCACATAAGCCTGATTGGCTTTCAAGCAGGTTGCTGCTGCAGAAAACCAGTTATTATTTACACACCTGCTATAACAGGTTCAATCCATCCTTCCTCCTCCCCCTTTTTTTCTGCTTGTGCACTGCGTCAATACAGCAGCGTTGGAGGCACACAGTGATTTGCACACAGAGTCCTCAACCGGGCACTGAACCCCAGACAAATGACGACGCTGTCAGCAGCTTTAATGATGGGCTGCAGAAAAACCTCCAGGCGTTTGTGAGGACAAGCTGCAGCAGCAGAGAGTCTGAGACAAACACAGCCGGACTCACAGGGCAGCCAGCGGAGCGCAGGCGCTAATATCTGATGAAATGTCACGTAACAAAAACAGTTACAGCTACGAGTTCACCAAATGAACAGAAACATTTGTCTCTCATAGTCTGACTAAAGGTTATTATAGTTAACTAAAAAGCATAATTTTTGTTCAGTGAAACATTTTAGCTATAAACCAAATGATGATGTTTGCAGACGATATTGTGATCTTTTTATTTTTTTTTTTTAGAAAGAAACGAGATTGATATTGACTAAAACCAACAAAATAACAAAACAGGAATCTAAATTTCTGTTGTTGCCATAAACATAATTTTCATTCAGTGAAACATTTTAGTAAACCAAATAATATTTGCAGACGATATTGTGATTTTCAGAAAGAAGTGAGGTTTTTTCCATTGTTTCTTTAATGTAAAGAAATAAAAAATAAAATGTGCTGTATTGAACAGATACTATTATTAATGTTTTTGTTATTGTTTCAGTCAGTTTTTATTTAAAAAGTTGAATAATTTATACAAAGTTCAGTTTTGTTTAATCTACTTGACAAAATTCTAATTTTATTTCATACATAAAGAAATAAATAAGTACTTTACCAAATACCTGTCTTGCTTAGTAAACATAAATTAATGCTTATTTTGTTTAAGTAGACAGGGCAGGATATTTTTATCAGTGCAGCATGCTGCCAGGATGTAGCTGCTTCCGTCGCCACTTCCTGTCGTATCTCCCTCGCTCTGATTGGTCGGATCTCTGCTGGTTAATGATGTGAATCTTAACTCTTTCCCCTTTCATCTTCAGCCTACGTGAGATGAAATTATTGGCCTAAATTCAAAAACCCACTGAGTATCGATATGTGACGATACAAATCAGCAGGAAATCATGAACCATATCAAAGCAGGGAAACAAAACGGAGTAAACAAGCATCAGTTATAAAATATCAAACAAGCAAACTGATGTAGACTCATAAAATTTTATGTTAATATTGTAATAATGTTAAACTTGAGCTTTGTTTCAACAGCTGTGTTTCCATTGACCTTAAAACTGCAGAAATTATAATTAGAAAAATAATTTGCTTGATGGATTTTGAAAAAAAAAAAACTCCAGTTTTTCAATAAAAAGTTTATTCGTTATGATGTGGTGGCTCTTGTGGCTTTTTTTTAAAAAATGAGTGCATTTTGCAAAACATGGCGACGGAAACAACTTTTTTCACATCACCGCAAAACCACAAGATCTTACCAGGTATTTCTGGTCTCATTTCACGTAGTAAATAATAAAACAAAACTGACTTACAAGTAACTTTTCAGCAAGATTTAGTGGCTTGTTTGGAGAAATGAATCCCTTGATATCAATGAAAAAATGATAGTACCACTTGTAACAGAGAAAAATACATTTTTCTCATGTTATCAGTGAAATAATCTGCCAGTGGAACTAGAATTTGGTTGCTAGGTAACGGGCTGGGCTTGGCTGGGGTTGCTAGGTAACGGCGCAGTGGAATATTCTACCAGCGGAACTTGAACTTTTTCATCAACAATACGATGAGTATACAACACAAACAACTTCTTAGCAAAATAGGAGATTGTTTTAAGTGAATAATTCATTAATATTGATGATATGGGAAAATGTCTCGTTATTAGTGAAATAATCTGCCACAGATTTTGTGTTTTTGCAGTGAAGACGAGTCATGTAATCAACAACAGGATGTTACTACTGGTGAAAACGACAAAGAAGACAGCAGGAAGTTGTCGGAGGATGACGGCACAGCATTTTTTAGTGACTTATCACATGAACAAACTTCTTCACGTGTGATTTTAATTGCGTTTCTTTTTTCAATGGAAGCTTTTTGTGTGTTTTTGACAAAGTTTGCAATGGAAACTCAGCCAGTGATTCACTCAGAGCGGCTTTTGCATCTTCAGCATCATCTCCAGACGCCTCAACTCTATTTTCACCACATTGATTCAGAGACTTTTAACGAAAAGCCACACAAATCACCTTTTACTGAAAAGCCTTTTGAAAGAGAGTGACCCAAATCCTGCCCTTATAGCGCAGGATAAATGAGTTTATTTACTTCATTTCCGTTTCATTTTCATTTTCTCAGCTCGCCAGTATACTTTTGACGACAGGGTTTGACAGCCCTGGTGTAAGTGTTATTTGCAGAACTTCACTTTCTTCCAAAACACAGGAAGAGGAAGAAAGATCTGACAACGTGAGATCAATGCACGTCAACACGTCTTTATCGTGGTCATCACAAAACACCGAGCAGCTTGTAGTTGGATGGAAAAGCTCTGGCGGTTTCTCCTTCCTGCAGCCGTGGGGCAGGTTGTTAGCGATGAGCGGGAGGAAGGACGCTGCTAGCTGACATGGCTAACGGTTTCACTTTTACAGCAAGAATCCCTGCATTCTGCTGCAGATTTATCAGTTATTTTGAGTTTGTGTTTCATTTAAAAATGTGAAAAGGCTTATAGGGTGTAAATATTTCTACTTTAGCTCAAACTTTCAGCTGGCTGAACACGACTCATTTCATAAAATGAACATATCTACACTGCAAAAACACAAAATCTAACTCAGCAGCTTTGGTCTAGTTTCGAATGCAAATATTTTAACACTTTTCAAATACAATAAAATTAATCTAAGATATAGGAGCTTGTTTTAATATTATTAATATTAAATAAAGAAAACGTTCTAGATCCACTGGCAGATTATTTCACTTGCAGTATGGAAACGTCTTGTTATAAGTGAAATAATCTGTATTTTTCACCAATATTAAGGAATTATTGGCTTTTATTTCTTGCTGAAAGGTTAGTTTTGTCTTATTTCAAGTGTTACAAGACATCTGCACTGGAAACTAGACCAAAAATGGTAAGATTTTGCTTTTTGTACTTTACTATTTTTACTTTTCCTAGAATATTTTTTCATACATGTATCTGTAGAGAATGCGAGTAGTTTTGACATCTCTGCATCTCATCTGCATCGTTTCCTTTTGTTTAGTTCAGATTCCGGTTCTAGCCATCATGTGTGTCATTTCGTCAACATGCAGCGACGTGCTCCACTGCAACGCTGCAATAAAACATGCGGCCGCAATGTTTAATCATGCCACCTTCCATGTTTACGTTCAACCCGACCCGTGGCGCTTTCACAGGAAGTCCGGGTCGCTCTCAGTAAGTGACGATGCGTCTGAAGATAAACTTGACTGTCGTTTAATATTCTACGCAGAATTCATGAAGTTGATTTGAACTTTTTTGTTTCACCGATTTTTCATGAGGTTGAGGTCATGACCTTCAGCACCTTCAACCAGTGAAACCAGTTCTGCTTTGTCCTGCTGGAAATACCCAACTATGTCCACATTTCACTGCAAAAACACAAAACCCGACCAAGCACTTGAAATAAGACAAAACTAAATTACAAGTAAATTTTTAGCAAGATATAGAAGCTTGTTTTCAGTAAGTAATTTCCTACTATTGATGAAGAAGTTTTAGTTCCACCAGTACGTTTCACCAATGTTGTCAACTTACTATTTCAGTTTGGAGCTTATTTTTCATTGGCTGTTTGGCTCTCAAGTTGTTTATTGTTACATGTTTGGTCATCTGGTGGAGGTTAGGGTTAGAGTTGGGGTTAGAGTTGGGGTTAGAGTTGGGGTTAGAGTTGGGGTTAGGTAGGGTTAGAGTTGGGGTTAGGTAGGGTTAGAGTTGGGGTTAGAGTTGGGTTAGGTAGGGTTAGAGTTGGGGTTAGAGTTGGGTTAGGTAGGGTTAGAGTTGGGGTTAGGTAGGGTTAGAGTTGGGTTAGGTAGGGTTGGAGTTGGGGTTAGGTAGGGTTAGAGTTGGGGTTAGGTAGGCGTATTTAAGGGTGTTTTATGTGGCAGCGTTTTTCTCCAGACAGTATTTGATTCTTTCTTGCTTCTGTTATTTTGTGGCGGGGAAACCTTTTAGTATTAAATAGTTTTATTTGTAAGCCTCTGAATCAGCCTGTTTCTCTGTAAATGAATAAATTTCTTCCAGATTAGTTTTCTGTGGCCCCTTTGCTTTTTGTCCATGTGGCACCAGCAGCTTGCAGCCAAAGTATTGACTGTTTCCACACAGATGGATCACATTTCTCCTGATTTAGCTTCTCCACTATTGCTGCCTGGAAATTTTAGAATTGCATTTGAAGTCTTATTTTCTACAGAGAACTTGGTGGCCAATAAGAACCTGATGTCCTTTTCACATCCCAAGTACTGGAGTGGGCTTTATCATATCGTTTATCATTTATCGCGATTTCTCACTATAAATTACAACTAATGATGTTTGAAAAAGTTTGTTACTGGTATTATTTTCTCTGCTTGTCAAAGAAAGTATCAATAAATATGAATTAATCTCTCTATTACTGTACACTGCAAAAACATAAAATCTTACCAAGTATCTTTGGTCTACTCGATTGTTAAATCAGACAAAATATAAATTGAAAACACTTTATTGATCCCAAAGGGAAATTAAATGACAAAAAAACTGACAGGTAACTTTTACCATAGCAACCAGTAACCAATAATACAATGAACCTGATTGTTTGTGTCATAAAATCAGAAACAATCTGATTTCATGGAGCTGAAGATAGAAAGGTTGCTTATATATAAACTGCTCTTTAAATGTGGATGAGAATGAAGCAAAGCAAATTAGCAAGTTTGATTTGATGTTTGGTCAGGAAAGCTTTCATCGTAAGTCGATATTTCCAAACGAATAAGCTAGTAGGTAAGTCGCCAAGCAATCCATCACTGGGTTTGTAATGAGAGCTTAATCGTCTGATTCTGTTCCAGCAGCGTAATTCAATGAAGAGATGGGACAGGATGATTTCCCAGATGTGAGGTCACCGAAATCTTAGACCTGCCAGACAGAAAAACCCGAACAGCTCAATTGACAACCAACACTGCAAAACCAATTTTTGTCTAGTTCCTACTGCAAATGTCTCATTACACTTAAAATAAGACAAAACTAACTTACTAGGATATTTTCAGCGCGATATGGGAGCTTGTTGGTTCATCTGCCAGTGGAACTGCGACATTTTACTTTATTTACTTTTTAAAAAGCTCTTAGATGTTGCTGAAAAGTTAGTTTTGCCCTCGAAATAGAAATACTTGGTGGGATTTGGTGTTTTAGCGGCGAACAAAGCGTTCGCTGGCAGGAGACGATGTTCCTGATGCAAATCAGCTATTGACTGAGAGCGGGAGAAAAGACGCTCGGCCACAAAAAAAGAAAGAAACGGACTGGAACAAAATCAACACCCCGCTCAGGGACTCCCAATTAACCAAATCCCTGCCACCTGATTGGCTGCCTCCCACTCGCGTGTGTGTAGGTGTGAGTCATCCCTTTGCTAGCTAGCAGAGCCGTGACACTTGTTCTCTCTACAGCAATTACCCGATTAGACGAGCTGTGATCACGGAGGGAGATTGCAGTTACATCTCACGGTTACTGTCCAAGTTCACTTTCTTCTTCTTGAGCTTCTTTTGCTTCTTTGGAGCTCCTGAAACCTGAAGCTACATGCAGAGTGCAAAGCTCTACCTATCCATCTCTGCTGGTTCTGCCTCTTTCTAAAACCGAAGTAAAAAACAGCTCATAAAATTGGACTCAGCAGTTATAAATAAATAAAAACGATGCTTTTCATGTCATTTTTATGACGTGAAAAGCTTCAGTCTCACTTTCCAGCTCTGCGTCCATTAACTTACCAAACATGAGAAACAGTGAGGCAAAAAGACTAAAGGCTTTTTTTCTCCTGTCATTTTCAGCCACAAACATTTAACTAAAATATTTGCTGATCTGTGTTTCTGTCTGCAGCCTGATTGATTCATGTGTCAACAACAGACACTACAGTCATGTACAGCATCACAATGTCAATTAACCAAATATAAAAAAGTCTGTTTTTGTCTTACAGAGTGAGAATTTATAGATTATATTATTATTCATATCAACTCTATTTACTGTGTAACTCATTTTCTGACAGCAAACATCATTTATTTTTAAACCTCAAGCACTTTCTTTTCATGTCTCCTAACCAATTAGCCTTATAAATAGAGTGGAAATAATGAAAAAAATATTGAAACGTTGAAAGAAATCAACCTGACATCAGTCCTCACCTGGTCTCCTTTCGGGTTTTATTATAATTAATATATATTTTTATATCTTCACACCCTGCTTTTCTCATAATTAAATAGTTTAGTTCATTTAGAAATTAAAACCAGTTAATACATATTTCAATAAACTAAATAAAGACCTTCACCTTTCAGCATCATTCTGGCACTGCCATTCTTCTGAACGTAAAATAAAATAAAATAGAAGATAATAAAATAAAAGGAAATAAAATAATAAAATAAAATTGCTGCTGTTTCATGTCATTCTGATGAAATAAAACTTTGTGTCTAGAGTCGCTAACATTTAGACAAAGTTAGCAGAAAACATTTAATGCGACTATCTTCAATATTGGGGAGGACACGGCCCCCTCAAGCCCCCCGGTTCCTACGCCTTTGCCACAGAGACATTTGGTTCTGGTTTTGAGAATCTTATATGTTAGCAGTGTTTATCCATTTCCACACAGCATCGGCGATGCATGCATTTCCAGATGACTGCCTCTTGCAGTTAACGAAGCCGTTATTTTCCCTGAGCTTCCGCCACTGAATAATGAGAAGCATTTTGGTACAAGTGAAGTTGAAATCCCAGCTGAGGAATGCTCATTCAGTGGAAGGTTCTCATGTTGTTTTATGGTAAATAATGATATAGTCGCGCACTGGGCGTCTATCCTGCTGTCAGAACCGCTGCTGAGCCTCATTTTTTCCAATGCAGCTGCTAACCACAGTGATTACTGACCATACGGCTCCTAAGTGCTGCTTATCCAAACTCCTCTTGAGGTCAATTAAACCTTCAGCGTTATCGCTTTTACATCCACCTTCCTCTGTAGCTGCTATTTATCCTCTTGTCCTGTCATCATCCTTTTCCTCTACTCCCACTTTCATTCATGTCACTCAGTTTCACCCTTAAAACTTGTTTTCTCTGCTGCCGTCTTTTTCTTAGATGGCAAATTAATGAAGAAAAAGCACATCCAACCAAAACGGCTCAATACCATTGTTCAGTGAGTGCTTCTAAATTCAGATAAAAAACAATATCAATAAAAATAAATCGTTGTTCAGGAGTTAATTTATGTGTCATCAGACAGGAAGCAGCAGATGACTCACAAATAACTCGCATAAAATAGAATTTGATATACTGAATTTTGAAAAAAAGTCAATAACAGCTAGCACGCTATACCAACTAGTGCTAACAACGACTAGCATTGGTTTTAGCTGTCAACATAATGTACTTAATGTACACGTGATGTGTAAATAACAAAGGGATGCATTAATTGACAACTAGATAACAAGGCTAGGAAAAAGTTTTAGTTAAGAAAAAAAAATAGCGAGGGAGAGAGAAGTAGTTCCGCTATGCTAGCTTGACTATGACGACGAAAACATGATGATGTGCTGTGGAATTCTGTGTTTTTTGGTTCAGTAAAACGTTTTTTTAAAAAGGCAACATAAACACCAACTTTGACAGGCCATCAGTAGGGCTGGTGTTTAAGTTAGCTAGTCAGCCACCACTGTGTTAGCTTAGCTGGAAGCAACTGGTCAAGTTTTTCCTGTTAAGTGTCTAGAGATGATATTAAATTTTAATTAGCTAGCAGAGGTAGGAAGAGCTAACTAAAACATTAGCTTATACTAAAAATAACTAATTATAAACATTACTTCTACTAATGCTAATGCTGCTTTACCAACATTGCATGTAGCAGAAGCTAATGGCTAATGCTAAAGCTAAGTTAGTTGAAGAGCAAATGCAAAAGCAAATGCACCCCAACATGTTAGTGTTGTACTTTTATCCCTGTACCTTGTTTGCTTGTTTGTTGAATCATTGCTCAATAAAGTTCATTTGAAGAAAAAAACGCAAGGAAGTGTAATTATAAACTGTCAAAGTAAGAGCATGAATATAAATGTACAAAAGAAATGTCAAACTTTAAATTAATAATTTAGAATGTATCCAGAAAAATTAATTTAGGGGAAGCGTAGTTGGCTAAATGTCGTTTTAAAACAGCAAAACTTCTGAAACACTGAACAAATAATTAGCTCTGCAATTAGCGCATTACTGTGCTGTTAGCTAATGTAAACAAACTAAGCTAAGCTAAGCTAACAAGCTAATGATATAAACAAACTAAAGTGAGCAGAAATGAAAGAGCGTAAGGAGAAGAAATCCAGAATATGTGACAGTCGTGGATTAAATGAGAGCCGATAAGAGACAAACCCAGATCTGCAGCAGTGACGATGTCATCAGTCTGGAGGCTAAACCAGCAAAAATATGACCTTATTAGGGTTCTGTGGAGTCCATATTTTACCTGCAAATGGCAACTGCTTGGAAAAACCCCCAGACCGAGCCATGAGCTGACAAACAGGATATGCTAACGACACCCACCTTGCAAGCAAGACGCCTCTTTTTGCAGCTGCTCCTTATGCAGCAGACCATCTACGTCCATCTCATCCTCCGTCACATTTTCCTCTGCAAATCGTCCTACATTAGATCAGGAACCCTGAAACTGTTTCCTCTGCTCAGTATTCAGCGTTCATGTTCAGTTTATCCACTATTTTGAATGTGTCAGGATCATCTCAGCCTGCTAACTGCTAACCCTGCCACCTCCTGTCTTTGGTTAGCAAATATTTCCTTTCGCTATGGCTCTCCCCCCAGAGTGTCACAAACAAGGGGGAGCACAAGGAGTAAAAAAAAAGAAGAAACTATATATCAGCTGCAGCTGCAACAAATTTTGTGTTGCGTATTTGTATGTTGAGTCATTGGAGTAGGAGTTACACTTTCAGTTTAAAATATGCTAAATGGAAACATGCTAATTTTGATGTTTTAGCACGAGAATGAGGCGATTTTTCAGCTGTGTCAAAATTAGTGTATTTAGCGCTAAATACACTAACAGTTGGTGATCACCAACTGGATGTTACTACAGGTGGAAAAGAGGAAGAAGACAGGAAGTGGTAGGAGGATGATGTTTTTTAAATAACTTATTGTGTCAACAAACTTTTTAAAATTGTGTTTCTAATTTAATGGAAACACAACAACCAAAAAATTGTGTTTGTTTTTTTACTTTTGTGTCATATCAACAAAGTTTTACACTCTTCTTTCTAAAAATCACTGTTATTAGAAACAGAGAGGAAGGTCTATTGAAGGGGTGTCCAAAGTGTGGCTCAGGGGCCATCTGCAGCCGTCTGAACATTTCTGAGCGGCCTTCGGTCACAGTCCAGCCAGACGATGGAGTTTTTAAAACAAAATGTGGGAAAAACTTTGCAATCTGTTTTACTGTTTTTCTTTTTAGAATCTGGCAAATCTTTTTAATTTTAAATCTACAATTTACACATCTCTAGTCTACAGAAGTCCGATTACTTTGTGCTTGGTTTATTTTTTATTTAGCAGGTAAAAATAATATAAAAATTGTTTTTCCTATTAATGTTATAGGAGTTCTTTCAACTTCACATCTTCGGCCTACATAAAAGTTTGGACACGCCTGGTCTGCTGGTTTGTAGACGAAAAGTAAGTAAAGCTAAAGATCGTCAGCTACAGCTAACCATAGCTATCAATAGCTAACCACAGCTACCCATAGCTAACCCCATATAGCCACAGCTAGCCACAGCTAACCACAGCTAACCATAGCTATCAATAGCTAACCACAGCTAACCATAGCTATCAATAGCTAACCACAGCTAACCATAGCTAACCCCATATAGCTACAGCTAGCCACAGCTAACTATAGCTAACAATAGCTAACCTCAGCTACCCATAGCTAACCCCATATAGCCACAGCTAGCCACAGCTAACCACAGCTAACCATAGATCACAGGTGTCAAACTCCAGTCCTCAAGGGCCACTGTCCTGCAACTTTTAGATGTGCCTTTGCTGCACCACACCTGAATGGAATAATTGGGTCATTAGCAAGACTCTGGAGAAATGATCTACACAAGGAGGAGGTAATTAAGCCATTTCATTCCAGCATTTTGTACCTGTGGCACATTTAATAACTGCAGGACAGCGGCCCTCGAGGACTGGAGTTTGACAACCGTGCCATAGATAACCATATTTAACTACAGATAGCCACAGCTAACTATAGCTAACAATAGCTAACCTCAGCTACTCATAGCTTGCCACATATAGCCACAGCTAACTACAGATAGCCACAGCTAACCTTAGCTTACCACAGCTAAACACAGCTAACCATAGCTAATCATAACTAACCATAGCTAACCATAGCTAAACACAGCTAGCCACTTAGCTGAATCTTCTCTGCAGGTCAAAAATAGCTTGATATTAGAAATAGAAAGAGGAGTCTGAGAGCAGTCGGCTCTGTTGTTTTCTTGAATTATTAATAATGTGTCGTTTTCAGGAGGAGAGTTGGAAACACTAATCTGGCTTCACTGGATTTTATTTTTATTATTATTTTCTTGCTAAGATATTTCAGATCCTGCTGCGACTTTGTGTTTAATTAAGTGTCAAAAGCCAAGATGAAACAGAAAAAGGCTTTGTGGGAAAAGTGGCTTTATTACAAGTCATTATTTTTAATTATGCAAAGTTTTAACAAAATGGCGGCCTGCATCCATAATGTCCGAACGTTATCAATAAATAACAATAAGATTATTTTAGCTCCAAACACAGAGAGAAAATCAGGTTCGGTTTAAATCCAAAAGTCAACCAGGAGAAACTGGATCAACGTTTCCAAGGAAACCAAATCAGTACAGATCAGAAGTTTACATACCCTCACATCACTTTGGGGCTTTTGATGATAAATCTGAACGATTCTTTTGATTGAGTAATACATCTACAATGAATGTTAAAGAAAAGAAATTTAATTGTAATTTATTTGGGAATTTATTTATGTATTTTTACCAAAAAATTCTAACATAATAATAATACTAATAATAAACAATTTTATGTATAAATTATTATTATTATAAATTATTCTCTTGAAAGTTGCTGGAAAAATGTAAAGTCCTGGTAAAATTAATGCTGACCCTCAGCATGATGCCGCCACCACCGTACTTCATACAGCTGTTATAATCTAAGTGAATAGTGACAAGATAATCAAAATAATCCTGTTAAAAAGTATATTTTTAATATTTATTTTTGTTTTTTTCATGGGGACATTTATTTATTTAATACAGTATTTATTAATTGCATTGATTGTGACAGAAAAGCAAGTATTTTAAATATGCAACCAGTTTTCAGCTTTAGAAATAATTTAAATTATAAGGAAACTTCTGACTTTTTATTTTTATTTTACTTTTTAAACAGGTGAGTCACAGAGTGCCCAGAAATCTAAATTCATTATATATTTTTTCTGATGTAATTTTACAGAACCAACCTGGAGGGGAGAATAATCCATCAGATTAAATCAAATTACCACCTGATTTAATCTGAGGTCAAAGCACATTTAAAGCTCTTATTTCCACATATCCAGTGATTTAAACTGCTAAATTTTCTCTTCTGGACCAAAAACTGGGATCTAAAAAACTGACAAGTTTGAAACAACTTCAGGTCGGATTCCTGCAGCCTGAGCCGAACCGAACCGGTCCGAAACCACAGCGAACCGCGGGAATCACTGATCAATTATTGATTATCTGCAGGCAACAAATATGAAAACCTGCTGAGTTTTAACAAGTTAAAGGAGTAAAAATGATGGATAGATGGATATTTTACTCACCCTTTGCTGCTTTAAATCCTCTTTATGTCTCTTATTTCATCGCGTATCCAGATAAAAATGCCGTAAAAACAAAGCCGTCAGTTTATCGGTGCGCAGCAGCAACGAGACTAAAACCCGGAGAGGAGGAGTTTGATCGCCCTCCACCTCCCTCTCTCTGTTTCTCCCTCTCTCTCTCTCTCTACCTCCCTCTGTTTCTACCTCCCTCTCTCTCTCTCCCTCCCCCTCTCTCTCTCTCCCTCTCTCTCTCTCTGTCTCTCTCTCTCTGTCTCTCTCTCTCTGTCTCTCTCTCTCCCTCTCTCTCTCTCTGTCTCAGTAAAGATCCATGTTCACAGAAATGTTGAACATTTTAACATTTCTGTTAAAATGTTTAACAGAATTTACTTGAGTATTTTCTGTTGAACATTTTATTTCTCTGCGTTGAATTTCTTTCTGTTATCATGAAGTTTTTTTCTTTCTTCTCTTGAGTAAAATGTTTGTTTTCCAGAAATCCACCATAAACTCTGGACACTTTCTGTTAAAGTTTCATTTTTCATTCAAACAAACATTTTATTTTGCCTGATTTTGTCATTTTTGGTACTTATATGAATTATTGTTGCTAGGTAACGGGTGTTCTTGGCCGGGGTTGCTAGGTAACCGCGCCTGTGGAACTCTTTCTGTACTCATCGATATTAAGGAATTATGGGCTCAAAACAAGCTCCCACAACTTGCTGGAACGTTTCTTGTGAGTTTATAATCAGCAAATCGTTTCCAGTGTTTTATTATCCAAAGTCATTTTGTGCAAATTGAATCAGTTTTACTGCAAAATCACATCGATGTGAAAAGATGTTCAACTTGAGGAAGTATTTACTGGAAATAGCTACTTATTCATATCGTAGCATTTTGCTGACATTTGCCCTAAGTGACCCTTTGAGGTCGTCCAGGACCTTCATGTGTCGACTGCAATAGTTTGTAATGCAAGTGGCTCCACTTCAGCTTCTTGGTTTGGACGACCACACCAAATGAAAATCTAAAACATCTGACTAAAACGGTTCCCAGGAATCTGCCGGTTTCAGAGTTTTCCCTCAGGTTGGATCTGAAGGGTTTCATTCTCCTCTGGCCTCACATGGGCCTGAGTCTCAGGACGAGTCTGTTGAGACAGATGGAGTCTCCTGAACGCCGGATCAGTGTGAAACGCTAACAGAGTCAGAACCACGCAGAGATGAAAGATCCTCAGCCAGGCTGTTCTGCTGGGAGGCGAGGGAGCAGGAACAACAACGCGGCGCTGCAGAGGAGCTGCAGCTAAACGCCTGGTATTTCAGCAATGCAGCTCGCATTCAGGCAGCCACTCAGAGTAACTGTTGTCCACATTAGCATGCATATTTTACCAAACCAAAGAAGAAGAGATTGCTTTAATTTTTGTTTTTACTGGTTTTATTTGGCTGTCTGCCTTTTTGTCCTGGATTCACTCAACAAATTGCACTAAATACTGTAAATTCAGCAAATGGAAGGAAGTAGTTTAATGGTGTATTATGGAAATTATAGATGTAAAT
>VMRN01000025.1:324968-367922 GCA_010277015.1 Poeciliopsis turrubarensis
GATGTAAATTAAAAGAGGAATAAATTTATACCAACATCCAAGCCAGTTTGTTTAGTTTTAGCAGTGGTGCGCTCACTTCCGCTAATGCGCCGATATGGGAGCCAATGTTTCGCTTAGCAACTTTCCTAAGTTTTAAAACGTTTAGCGCATTTTTGTCCAGTAAACATGGAGACAAAAACCTAATAATTTTGTAAGCAATTAATAAAAACAGTAATTACATAACAGGATGCAGAACTATAGAAAATAAGGATGAGGGTTGGACCGCTAATGCGCTAAGACGGGAGCTAATGTTCCGATTATTGAATTTCCTAACTTTGAAAACATTTAGCGCGATTAGGCCCAGTACACTCTGAGACTAAAACGGTACATTTCTCTAAACAATCAAAATAAACAACGTGCGACACAACAGAATAACAGAAAACAATGTAGTAGGTACGCCAGATAGCTAATGCGCTAATAGGGGAGCTAATGTTTTGGTTAGCAATTTTGCCAACTTCGGACATGTTTAGAGCACTTTAGTCTTTTAGACATGGAGACAAAAATCAAATAATTTTCTCCACAATTAATAAAAAATTTAATTACATGACAGAATTCAGCACAACGGGGAATTATGTAATAGGTATGCTGGACCGCTAATGCGCTAATAGCCGAGCTAATTTTTAGTTTAGCATTTTTCCTCACTTTGAAAACGGTTATTTATTGGTCAGATGTGATGTTTTAAACCTAAATGCGAAAGTCTTAATGAAGAAAAAGTATTTTTGGTAATAGTCACATTTTTCCAATATGGAATTAAATAAACTGACAAATGTTTTTAGCGACGCATAAAACGTTGAATGTTCATTAATATTTGCTTCACTTTTAAGTAAGTGAGGGATTAAGAAGTTTTCCTGGGGTTGAAACTCAGGGAAAATGAGCAGGAATCAGAAGTTTTATTTTTAATGTGTGTGTGTGTGTGTGTGTGTGTGTGTGTGCGTGTCAGCCTCAGGGTTGTACTCCAACGGAAAAGACCTCAGACTGTCGGGGTCTTCCGTTTGGTTTTATTGGATTTTATTGGAACATGAGAACCGCTCTGTCCGTTTTGTTTTCTCATGACTCGGACTTTAGTTCATTTCATCAAACTTTTATTCATTTTTACCTTTTTATTTAGATCAGTTCATGAACACAAAATAGATTATTACATTTAGTTTTATGAGCACACAATAAAGTTAGTTATATTTTTCCCTATCAATTAGTTTTTATTGAAGTAAAAAAATTTCAGCTTTTGTAATTTTGTTAGTTTTAGTCAATTCTTAATATTAAAATATTAGCAGCACAAGAAAAATCACATTGTATTTTTGTTGAGATTAAAAGAAAAATGAAAACTAGTCAGGCTCAACATTTCTCCATTTTATTCAGGATTATTTTTAAATTGTTTACAGTGTAAAATAAAATAAAATTCCTCCAGAACATTCAGATTAAAAAAGGAATATTTATTACCAAAACCGAAGGCGAAGCACAGCTTAAGCTCACTGCAACAGCACAGCATCATGGTTGTGTCCACAGCTAAAGGTTATATCAGTAACATCCACTACTGTTAGAGATAAATATTAAAATAACACTCAAATCTACTGTGGAGCACAAAGTTTACAGACATTATTAAGAGCATCTACAGCAGGAGGGCAGCCTCAGTCATGCTCCTTTTCTTGCACTGCAGCGCCACCTAGTGCTTGCCCAGCATGGTTACAGTAGTACAATCGAACAGCAGCGTGAAATGAAACAGGCGCTTCGTACCGCTTCTCCAAAAGCCAAACGAGAACATTCAAGGGACGATTGAACGATTCCTGGGACTCGAAGTGGAAGAGAAGAAGGCGACGGCGTCATCCTGGGTTTTTTCTGAAATCTGAACTCCACCCGTTTCATTAAAAAGACAGAAACGCACACAAGCCTCTCCCACTTTGGACTTTAAAACGTTGGTCGTTACATTCGACTGCTAAATCCCTGCAAGAGTTTATTTCAAGTTTAAAGGAGAAATTAGTTTTGTGTGTTTAAGGGAGAAACTTGTGCAAGTTCAGAGTGGCAAGCAGACGCTGGGCCTGCCTGAAGTTGGCCGACTTTCTTCAAATCTAACAAAATTGGTGTCAAACATTTGTGCAGCATTAATGTTCGTTTGTGCCGGCATCATTTTAAAGGTACTGTCATCATCAATACCTTCAAAGCAAAAGCAGCACAAATCAAAATTTTGCTGCACAAACGTAGCTGCGGTCAATTACACAGAATTTGTTTGATCTTGTGAAATCTTAAATTGATAGCGGCACAAACGTAGCACAAACGTTTGACACCAATTTCGTTAGGATTTGGGTAATGATGGAGGGTCTGGTTGAACTTTTCACCTTCAAACTTTTAATACCTTCAAAGGACAAAAAGCACAAACAGATATTTGTGCTGCACAAACGCAGCACAAACATTTGACTCCAATTTTACGAGATCTGGGTCTTTAAACTAACATCTTCAAAGGAAAAACAAACCAATTTTTTTGCTGCACAAATGTTCGGCGCCGATTCTGTTCGATCTGAGGAAGACGTTGGCCAACTTCACGCAGACTCCGTTTGGGCTTAAACAAATCCTCTGATTCTGTGGAAGAACAACGTTTCTTCCAAGGTTTTTGCATCAATTTGCGCCACATGACGCAGAAACCTCTGAAGTTTCCTTCACGCAACAGAAACAAACCCGAACCCGGGCGTTCAGAGCCGCATTCGTCCCAAATGAAATCAGGTGGAGTTCCTGTTAAAGGGGGTCGAAACGAACACAGTTCAGGCACAGGAAGTACTAACGCTAGAGGTCACAGGTCAGCCATGATGTTACATTTTCTCTTCCCTTTCACACGGGTCTGATTGGACATCTGTGGGTCGGTCCGGTTGGTTACGCAGCCGTAGGCACAGAGGGGTGCTGCCACCTGTTGGCGGGGAAGGGTAATCCGGTGTTGCGGGGGAGAACGAGGGAAGGGGGATTGGACAGAGCGTTGCCTAGGCAACGACCCATTGCAGGATGCTGGTGTCTTTCCCGCCGGTGGAGATCAGGTGACTGTCGTCGTGCAGGAAGGCGACGTTGGTCACGTGACTGCTGTGGCCGCCGTACTCGTGACTCGGAGCCTGTTCAGAAAAATAAGGAAGTTAACAAGAAAGTTACATTTTTCATTATATTTTTGGTGTTTTTTTCAAAAAATGCAACGATATGCAAAATAATTTAATAGAAGTTTAAAAAAATAATAAAAAATCACAACCGTAATTACAAAATTTCAAATAGTTTTTTGAAATGCTTATTTTTCTGATTTTGAATTTCTCAAGCTGCGCACTAGCATAGCTAGCATAGCATAGCATAGCTAGCAAACGTCCTGCAGCCATGCTACAGAAAACATTACTACAAAAATCAAAAGATATGAAACATTTATGCTGAACAACTGTGATAGTTACAAGTTATGGTGTTTTATTTAGTTTGCAAATTATAACAGAACCCAGAATTTTTCCCCCTTAAAGCGACAGAATGTAAATTTTATAAATATGTTTTTTTTACATATTTATGAAAACTGTAAAATAATCTGGGAACATCAAACTCCTCCCTGCGGTTCTAGCGCCATCTGCAGAAATGCACCATTCAGAGCCAGGAGGAGGGAGTTAGCGTCGTCAATCAAGCTTGTGTGTGGGTTGCTAAATGCAGTAATGTTAGAGAAACAACTTACAGGAAAGCAGTTCATTCTGCGTTAGCTGTGGCTATGCTAAGTAGGCTGATGTTCACTTCAGCCTGTGGGGAACTACCTGAGGGTGAGCAGCGTGTCCACAAAATGATTGACAGCGCTGGTTGTTTCTGGTTGTCAGGATGCAGTGACACTTAAATATGTAAGAAAAACATTGTTTCTAAATGATTAAATTAAGAGTGAAGCGTCGATTTTCTTCTAAGAAAGTTTGGTGAAATATTTCATCTGGAGCGTTTCCTCGTGCCGTCCACATGTTTCTGTTTACTGTGTGCCAAGACTCTTAAAAGGAAAACTTTTTAAGAGTCTTAGCTGGTCATTTCAGCATCAGGTTTTACGGCTCAATGAAAACGGTGAAACACCTGGTAGAAAATGTGAACTTTGCACATCTGGTTTTCATCCAGCACTTCAAAAAAAATCTGGAAGAATTTTATTTTGAAGCTTTCATTGCGTTTATGACCCAGTAATTGATTTACAGAGTGTTTATGTAAAGCCGATGGAGAGCAGACTGAACGTGACCGACCCTTGGTTGGGAGCAGGGGAAGGAGAACAACTGCACTTTGCCAAAGTCGTCAGCAGAGGCCATCAGGGAGCCGTCATGCGACCGGCACACGGCGTTGATGTCGGTGCCGTCGGCTCCGTCTGGCCAAATTCCTGGGAAACAAAGAGTGAGGAAGTCAGCGGGAGACAAATATTGATATTCATGTCATGTTCTGTTTTCAGAATCCAGGAAAATACCGGGGGGTCAGAGGGCATCTGAAAGAAAACATAAACTTCAAATCATTTGAGACTCAAAACCAGACATTTTGTGCAGGTGCTGTCCAGTGTTGCCATCTTGGTGTTAGCATCAACACATGTAGCCAGTAGCATGAAGAACAAGGAACAGGACAGAACCAACGCCAGAATGAACGAATGACGGATACAACGACACAAAGTACAATACAACAAATGATACAATAGAACAATAGGGTAGAATAATACATTAGAATGAAAGATGCAATGATAGAACGAAAAATACGGTAGGAGAAATGATACAGTAGAACGCACAATAGAATGAAAAGGTTTTTGGTCCATCGGCAGATAAAATTACTTCTAACAAGACATTTTCCCATGTTGTAATTAAAATAATCTGCCAATACGTCTTGTAAGTTAGCAGACTTGAAATAAGTCAAAAATAAGACTTATGCACTACAAACCAGACCAAAAATACTTTTTTGTGTTTTTGCAGTGTATGCATCTTTGCATCAGCAGAATTATTTGGCTTTAGTTTTCCGTACCGAAGGCGTTGAAGCTCAGAGTGCAGGTGGAGGTGGCCCACTCCAGGTTGCGCACCGTGTCCATGTTGGTCACGTGTTTACCACTGGATGCCTCCCCTGGAAATTACAATAATAACAATTACAAAACAGAAGCTTCATACACATAAGGTTTCCCATGCTGGGAGCAAACAGGAAAATACATGAGACGTACAGAAGAGGATCTCGTAGTCTCCTGAGTTGGTGACGAGGTACTGGCTGTCTGCGGACCAGTCCAGATGTGTGACGAAGCTGGAGTGACCCTGAAACGCCCAAACAAATCAGAGTAATTCCAGTTTAAATCTCAGTTTTCCCTCATTAATCAAACTGTTTTTCAGTCTTTCTCAAACTGTGACCCCCAGGCGCCCTCTGGTGGTCGGCAGGGTACTGCATGTAACCGACTGCTAGCTTAGCAAAAGATTGTGCTAAAAAATAACAATCCACTTATAATGGACAAGTGGCGTAAAACCAGGTCACACAAAAGAAAAAATATCGGAGTAAAGAAAACCACGTGAGGAATATTTCGGAGGTCAAGTCATTCATCAGCGATCCGATTCTTTTGAACAGCTCTGTCATGAACGAGTCTCGGTGAGAACTGTTCTTTGAAGACGAAGCTCTGCTCACACGTCAACAGCTGTTACTTTTATTTAATTAAAAATGATTACATGAATTAATTAAATACAATTTATGGAATTGATGGATAATTTTCAAGTCTATTTTGCTTTAATTGAGCTTCTAAATTACAAACAGCCATAAAATGTTAATTCACTCAACAATTGGTAACAAATAGCAACTTATTGTTTAAATTTCTATGCATTTGTAACTGGATAACTTTTAGAATCTATAAATAACTCCAAATGCCCCAAAATCGACGAGTTAATGGTTTTGGTTCTCATTGGGATAAACAAAGAAAAACAACAGTAAGAACGTTAAAGAGAGCAACGTTTTCATTCCAGGTTGCTTTTCTGAACAGGACAGTTTCTCTGAGTGGTTTTTAAAAACGGCTCAAGAGGTTTTTAGCCTGGCAAAGTTTGAGAAACACTGATTTCTGTTAAGGGCAGAGAATCTGGACTTGCAGTGCATTTCCCCACGCGGCTGTACTTCTTGCCGTTCTCGCTCACAGCGTAGATGTAGACGAAGTTGTCATGGGAAGCAACAGCCAGGAAGTTACCGTCTGCAAACACAAACGGTTCAGAGAGCAGCTTGGGCAGAAACATTTATGGAGACCGATGGAGGCGTCTGGGCGTTCACCTGGAGAGTATTTGACGTTTGAGATGATCTCGTTGCCGTCTGTGTGCATAGAAACTAAATCCCGGGTGTCGGTGTCCAGCACCAACCACCTGAAACGACAGGAAGTGACACCCAGTGAACAGCAGAGCCAACAGATGCAGCAACGCTTCACTTCCTGCCTCCAAAAACCACGACAAATAAAAATATTTTGTTTTTAGCTTCATCAATCTTTTACTAAACCCTCGCCTGGTTACTGTTCAGTAATTGTAGATTTTTTGTAGCATTTAGCTAAAATATTAAAAGAAAAATCAGCAGGAGAAGCTTTAATGTCTGCAGAATGCTCCTTTATATGCTATTGGTTGGCATTTGCTGAGTAGCCAATTCAGGAGAGCCACTAATTCCCCTGGATGCTGATTGGCTCTTACCTGTGATAAAAAACTCAGACATTTTTAAATTAATGAATTTCTGAATTTGAAAAGTCAAAATTTCCTCTTTTTTTGGAGAATTTATTTGCAGACCAAAAAAAGCGATTTGGAAATAATTTTTCCATATTTCAAATATATTTGCACTAGAAACTGGAACAGAAATACTTGTTAAATTTTGAGTTTTTGCTACGTAGGAAATTAAATTTTGTAGCAAAAACACATATTTTTGTTCTCTAAAATATATAGAAATAATTGGGAAGAAATGATGGGAGTCACTGAGTGAATTTTGTGTTGCTAGTTGTAGAGCTGCAGCTGGATCGGTGGACCAACCTTCCAGTCATGGTTCCCACAGCCAGAACGGCGCCACTGGGATGGAAACCTGCAGACCTTCCTGGATCCTGAAAAGGAACCAGAATTCCGATTATCCACGTTAGTCAGCTGGGTCAGGCTTTGCTTTTCCGTTGTTGCTGCTCCTTTCACCTCCATGGTCTTGCTCCAGAGCGGCTGGTGGGTGCTGGTGTCCCACAGGTGGACCTGCTTGTCCTGAGAGCAGGTAACGAACTGGTCCATGGAGGGGTGGACGTCCAGCCCCCACAGCTCGTCCGTGTGGCCCTGGAGACGCACGGCGGGGTTAAAACGGGAGGTCGCCTGACGCTAACGCATGCTGACAGATGCTAACAAAAATAAACCAACGGACGCCGACTAAAGGACACAAACGGAGCTCATGGATGTAACAAATGCTAAGGAACGCTACTGAATGCTAATAAAACCAAAGGATGCTAATAAAACCCAATGGAAGCTAACAAATGCTAACAGATGCTAACAAAAGCCAACAGAAGGATGCAAACGGAAGCTAATGGACGCCAACAGAAGCAATCCGAGGCTAACAAATGCTAACGGAAGCTAACATTAGAAGCTGACATTAGAAGCTAACATATGCTAACGGAGCCTGTCCAGGTGTGTAGCGTACCTGTACGATGGGGGTCAGGGTGTCGGGGAAGGCCGCTCTGATGATGGCGTTCTTGGTGGTTCCGACGAACAGCTCACCTGGTTTCCCCTCAGCCAGAGCCCGGACCGGGCCGAGCGACTCGCCCACCTGGACGCACAGAGAGAAGGAGAAGAGACGATCGTTCAGGAAGCAGAGACCGATATGCCAGCACACACCTACTGGTTAAACTGGTTACTGTTACTGGAACCAACTATTGCAGGGATATCAGTGATTTATATTCATAAAAAAATACAGTTTACTGTTAATGATTTAAATGTGGAACCTGGAAGGAAAGAAGAAAGGAAGTATAAACATAAAGGGGTGAAATGGAGTGACAGAACTAAAGACAAAGGAGGTGAGAAAGGAGGATAAGAAACGAACGTTTAGATAAAAGTTGGAAAAACAAATATTTTCCTGCTTCAGACTTTTATTTCAGATTGTCCTTTTCTCTGACCAACTGGATCATGGTTTCACATTAAACAAGAAGCAGAAACATGAATCTATTCTTTCTGTGCTTCATCCCTCTTTCTTCCTCTACCTCCATCTCCGCCTGCTTCCTGTAGTTGTGGTCCCACAGCGCCACCTTGCGGTCTTTCCCGCCTCCGGACACCATGGTACCGTCCTTCAGGACGCAAACGGAGAAGATGCCGCCTTCGTGTGCGCCCGACACCACCTGGCTGATGCGGTTACCGCCTGATGACAAGCACGCACACACACGAACACACACACACACACGCTGGATGATGCTACGTTCACAGAGTGACCTTCCATCAGAGAAACAGAGCAAGCCCGACCTTTGGCCCAGACGTAGAGGTTCCCACTGGAGTCTCCTGTGATGGCGTCGCCGTTTTCAGCAAAGGCCACACACAGAACGTACTTTGGTTTCTCGTGTTTCTATGGAAACGGATCCAAAAAGTTGCTGGTTTAATGCTTTTTTTATAAAGTTTTTACACTGAGAATTAACATTTGCAACACAAATAAGCAAAAAACTAAGTTCAGCAGCGAGAACATGTTTTAAAAGGTTTGGACCGAGATGATTTTAGCTTCAGTTTGATTCTCATCTGCCTTCAGTGCTCAATGTGGGATTTCTCCCATTGAGTTTGATTTTTCAGGATCAATTTACTCTTTTTCTCAAGTAAAAAGTATTTGTCCAAGAAATTACTCAAGAGTAAAACACGTATTTGGTAAAATGTCTGAGTAACAGATCAAATTATCATTTAATATTTACATCAAATGGAACAAAACATGAAGTTAAGTGGAAATTTTGTTATTTCAAAAACCAAAATGACAATAATTAATAGGGTCGTTCAAACACGTGGCCAGTTTTCTTCAGGCTCAAACGTTTTTATATTCTTAATATCAAGTCTCTGACGTTGGTGGCGGTTCTACCTCAAACAGGCCCTGCCTCTTGGTGAGCGAGTTTCCCTCCATGGTCCAGAAGTTGATGTGCGACTTTCCACAGGTGACGATCAGATTCGTGTCCATGGGATGAAACACGGCAGCCAGCACAGAGTCATTGGAGCACTGCAGCAGCAAACATTACACTGTCATCTGCAGCTTATTTAGAGTTTTCATCAGTTGACAATAAAATGAAATGGTGATTTATTGAACAGAAAGGCAGAGTTTACCTTCACTTCAGCGAGTTGTTTCTCTTTCTGCCAGTTCCAGACTGACAGGATGTGATCGTTGGCGTCATCCACAGCACAGAGGAAGGAGCCGCCGTTCTGAGTCACAAAAATATAAAAACTGATTTCCAGCTGGTTCATTATTACGGCCACTGCAGACAGGGGGAAGCAATCGTGTTCATTTCCACCAAAAAAACATGATTTTTTAGATTAATCTCTGAAATTTTCTAGAAAAGGATTTTGAAATTTCTGAGTTTGAAAAGTCAAAAAGATTGCTTGAAAAAAAATGTAAAGATTTGAGATTAATCAGAAATTTTCTAGAGCAAATCAAGGAAATGTCTAAGTTTGAAAAGTCTAAAATTTGCATGAAAGAAAAGAAACATTTTGAGATAAATCTCAAACTTTCTAGTTTGAAAAGTACAGTTTTCTTGAAAAAAAAAACTGAACTTTTTACATTAATCTCAGAAATTCTCACGTTTCTAGGAAACGTTGAAAAAAATTCCACAAGTTTGAAATTAATCAAATATTTTCTAGATACGAAACATGAAATTTTCTGTTTGAAAAGTTGAACATTTACTTAAAAATTCCACATTTTTTTAGATTAATCTCAAATCGTCTAGAAATCCAACAAAAATGTCCTCTTTTATTCTTTTTTGTAAAATGTGAGATTTTGGTGTAAAATCGGACATTTCCTGCTCTACGGAAGCCCTTTCCTGCCGTTCAGACGCCGCTTACCGACTTGGAGAAAGAGACGCAGGTGACGGCTCGGTCGAACGCCCCCATGCCGATCACATGCAGCGTGTTGAGGCTCACCGAGTCCCAGATCCGAACGTGAGGAGCAAGAAGCTGAAGAGGAACAAACACGCAACCACATTTACTGAAGAAAACCACAATCCCAGTCAGACAACACGTTTCACTAATTCCATTGGAAAAAGCAATTAAAATATCTTTCTTGCATCCTGAGCAACATTTTGATCAAAGCTCTTGAAAGATCGTTTCTAAGCTCTTTGAACATTTTTGTTTAGCCTTACAAAAAAACTAAACAGGAATAAATGAACAAAGCTGAAGTTGGGTTAATAAAACAAACAGATGTGTGGCGTTCACTTTACCTTTCCATCCTTGGCGTTTCCAGCCACCTGACCTGTCGCTATGGTTACCATGTCAGGATGAACGCTCAGGCTGAGGAGAGCGAAGGTGAAAAACGATTCACATCTTTGACAACGTTTGCAAGTTCAAAATTTACTTGGAAAAAAGTTGATTTTTCAAGTAAAAAAAAAAAACAAAAAACAAATCGACATTTTTATGTTGATGTTACACAAAAATCAACATTCAGCAAAAAATATAATTGACAGCAGTGGGAGAAAAAACGGCAGAGTCTGTTTTTTCCCAGCATGCCTCAGGAGGTGTTCAGTGTTTACAGGCCAGCTGGTTAGATAATAGATTTAATTAGATAAACAGACACTTCTGTGTCCACAGGAAAAACTAAATCTCACCAAGTGTTTTTTCCCCGTTTAGTTTCTGTTGCTCCTGTTTTCAGAGGCGCTTTTATGTTTTACAGGCACAGAATCGATTAAATAAAGGATTTGTCAAACGTACATGATAACATAACATGACATAAAGCTAAAAAAAGTCAATTTTAAACAATACTTTTCATAGAAATAACATTTCTGTGGAGAATTTGAAATAAGCATAAAACGAGTCATTTTCAGACCTGAAAATGAGCACACAAAAAAAACACCATGAAATAGTTTTAAAAATGGGAATTAATTCAAAAGTCCTGAAGAAAGGTGAGTAAAGTTTGAGGGGGCTTAAAACTGTGGCTGGGAGTTTTCCCAGAAAAGTCTGATTCTTACTGGTAACAACAGGAAATTCTGAAGATTCTCTGGTGGTTTTCTGATGAGGTGGTGAAGTCAGACCATTAAGGGAGAAATTATGAAATTGGATCCTCCTGTGTGAAAACTGAGGGCTTCAAATTGAAAGTTTTTCTTGGAAAAATTCAGCTGCTTGGTGATCAAGTCTGAACTGGATGCTATTGAATCTGTTAGCCATAAAATCACGCAACTTGAAATGATAATAAATTTATTGAAGGCAACATGGCAATTTAGAGGGGAAAAAAACACATTTTTGAAAGAGAGTGATGCAATTTTTTATATTACAAACAGTGTTTTTGCATCACATATACTTGTGATGCAAGTAAATGGCGTTACTGACAGAAACGCCAAAGAAGACGACAGGAAGTGGTAGCAGGATGGTTTTTCTTCTGGCTCCATCAGATCTGCCACAGCTTCACAGCTCATAAAAAGTTATTTTTATCAGCAGAATAGCAAAGATTTGCACAGATTTGTGTTACGGCAGCAATAAACAGCCTTCCACAGGCTTTATTACAGAATCAAAGTTTGTTTCCTCACCATTTGACGTCGTCGTTGTGTCCCAGGTAATGTCTCTGCTGCTGCTCCTCCGTGTTGTACAGAACCACCACCGAAGCGTTGAAGTACACGATCTCCCCGGTGGGCAGCAGGTAGAGGTTGCAGCGGCAGTCGCGGCCGCGATAGCCGTAGCTAGCCCACCGTTTAGTTAGGGAAGGTGACTGAAGCAGTAAAGATCCGCTGGAAGCCATTTTTTACACAAGACGTCCCCAAACAAAGATGGACGCCAAAGCTGGGGGTTAATTTCTGCTTCAAAACCTGATCTGATTGGACGCTGGGAAAGACTACTGTTGTGTTCAGGAGTTAGCTTATCAGCAAGGCTAAAATAGCATCGCAATGCTAAACATGTAGCAGCAGCACAGATGCTAACGCTAATGTTAGCAGCCACAAATTCTAAAGAAGCTGAATGGAAGGAACAGAAGTTCGTACCGATCTAATGGTTGAAGAACCAAAATAAAAGAAATTTATTTGTTGTTGAGCTCATAAATATTTATTAGATGATTTAGCAGCAAAAAGGGGAGTTGAACTGAAAAAATTTATCATTTTGTTGACATGGTTTTAGACTAAAATGAGGTTAATTAATTACAGACTGAAATTAACTCAATTGATTAATTACATGAGGTTTTCGCCAAGTGGATAAAATCTAAAGTGGTGATGAAATAATAAAACTCCCAGCAAGGTACTAACAATGCTATCAACAATAAAACTGTTTATAAAAGACCATAAAATTACATTAGTGCATGTTTAATGGTGGCATTTGTTTGATTTTCTGGAGCCAAATTATACACCATTTAAAATTCCAATTTAAAAAAACTAATTAAATGTTTTTCAATATTTTAAAATCTATTTCTGATCCATTGTTTTGACCATAGATAGAGTCTCTCACTCCCTTTGGGTTTGAAGGATACACCCACTGCAGCTTCAGCTTTTTCTCCGGCAGCGCCACCTTCTGGTCCAGGCTGAAACCGTCCCGCTGCTGGTCAGGGACGTGCATGGTGACGGGACGACCGCGGAGGAACATCCTCACGTAGCCGTCCTCTGCAGGAGAAAAATGTTTTTAAACATGAACACAGAGTGAATCAGTGGTCAAACAGAGAGAAAAGTATGAAACTGAATGGAAGAAGCTATAAAAATCCAGAGAAAAAGGAGGAAAAAAAAAACTTTAAATTTATTGTTTCGGTCATTATTAAACATTTTTACATCAAATCAGCAAAATAAGGAGCTGAAATCTGATTTTCCCTCCTAACAACAAAATCATTTAAATCTGTACACCATTTAAAGGTTTTTTCACATTTTCTCATGTAAAACCACAAAATGTATTAATTCATTTTACAGGGATTTTAGGACCAAAATAAAAGTAGCATAAAATCTGAAGTGGAAAATTAAAGAGAAATGGAGACTTTATAAACTTCACCTGTGAAAATCTCTAAGCACACTTTTGCTTTTGCTCAAACTTTTAATGTTGTAGCTGCAGCATTTTAATTGGAGATGTTAAAGTAAACAGGGCTTGAAAAAAAAGATATAAAAATAATAACTTTTTACAAGGCTTAATTATTCAACACCTTGTCTTTGTTTTCTACACTGAAGTTTGTAGAAAAATCAAAAAACTTAAAGGCACACAGAAAGACAAAAACTAAAATATGTAGATCATTTTACCTGCATTGTAAGTGCATTCTTTGGATTTACTGGAAAAAAGAAAACACAGAAAAAAGGATCAACCATCTGATCAGCAGAATTAAGTCATTTTCCACTCTGAAGATTAAAAATGCTTAAAAAGTTCCAGAGAGCCCGTCAACCATGCATGAAATGGAGCAGCAAATATGGAGCTCCATTATTCGGCCCTCGCTACATCATTTCCTCGCCGGGCTTCGACCCTCATTACTTAATTCGACCCGACAGCGAGAGGAAACATGGGAGTCAGCAGAAACACGAAGTGGACCTCGGCGTTCAGCTGCAGAACTCGTGAATAAACGATCAGATTAAAGTTATCAGCTGCTGCGGCTCCGAACGGCGGACAGGCTGCAGATCGCTGCAGGTGTTTGGAGCATAAAGTCGCAGGGCTGATGAAAGGCGGCTGCAGCAACGAGCTTCCAAACACAGCCAGAGATTTATCATTAAAAACACTGGAAATGATCTATTAGCACACACAGCTAGCATCCACCTTTACAAAAATTATTTCTTTAAAAAAAAAAAAAAAAAGCTGGACGACATTTTAAATATCCAAAATAAACAAAACCAACCAATGAAATGAAGTCTCAGAAAAACATCAGGCTGAAAAATTTTACCATCCAGTTTTAAAGATGAGAAAAGAGAGAAAACAGAAATCGTGCAAATGGAATTTATTGAGCTCTTTTTAATTTATCACATGATTGATTTATCGCAACAGGCCCCATCTTAGTGCTGTTAATCATGCCCTTGTATACGCTGTTCGAGAACAATACATAAACAATTTTTCCTTATAAAAGTTGCATTCCTCAGTTTTAAGACCGATCTGTTTTGAAACGTTTTCTCTGCTGTCCTCAGGCTTCGATCTCTTTTGATAAACAGAGAAAACACTGAAGGTTTTGTGCTCCAAATATCCCCATAAATAAAAGAAATGAATTTTGATAAATTTTGACACGGAATACAGAGATGCTATTGTACCCATAGAAAGAGAAGATGACGCACAGCATGAGCCCAAATGTAGCGAGAGCAAAGCTCTGCACATTTATGTTGGAAATCTGTGTTGCTAAATGCAAAATTACAGCGATTCAGCCGAACTCTGTGCTCTGCTGCTCCTGAATCAGCCGTCAGTCAGCCGGCCAGAGCTGCTGCGGTTTGAGCATTTCGCTGGTTGCTGACTGGCAGGACGAACCGTCAACCAAATCAGCCGCAGCGACAGAAGAAGTGATGACAGACAGACCGCCTGGATAAGGGAAAAAGTTTTAGCCCAAAAACTGAAAGGTGTGGAGACAGAAAACCCAACCGGGTTGGGAAGGACGTAGGAAAGGAAACACTAGGAAAGAAGGAACTCTGAAAACATTCTGTAAAGGCTGATGAGCGAATGCAGAATAAATTTTGAATGTCCATTTGGGCCTCAACTGCTTCTAAAAACAGGTGAAGCACTTAAAAACATAAAAAAGTAGAAATAAAACCAAGTTTTTGGCTGCAAGTAAATGTTTTTTGGTGTCTGGAAAACAAGCCGTTTATAAAACCTACAAAATGTAACATCACAAATCAGCAGGAACTGCCTGTTACCTAGCAACCCCAGCGAAGCCCAGTCCTTTACCCAGCAACGCCAGAAGAGCTCCAGCACGGTTGGTCAGCTGGTTTTACTGCTGTACAATGGCTGCTGGAAAAGACGGGTGTTTTGTTGACTGACCACCCAGAAACCACTTGCTGCACTCTTTTTGGTTGTGCAGGAGGCTCTACTAATGCTTCTCAAAGATGTGCGTTTGTATAATTGCACATCTGTCTGCAGCCATTTAAACGTTGAGTTTAAACCCCAACTCAACGTTCGGGTTTAAACGTTGAGTTGGGGTTGTGGCCAGCAGCAGCTTGTTTAGATTTAAAGTGACAGGACGCTCTAAAACATCTAAAATCTGAAAGGAAGGCAGAACAAAGCCGACTGAAATCTTTTATTCAAGAACAATTTTTTTGAATAGACCTTTTCTAACCTGTTCAGGGAAGCACAATAGGTCTCCTTTATCGAGTCAAAGAAGATGTAAGCCTGTTTCAATATGAGGCGCAGATTAAAGAGCAGATCAGAGAGCAGATGTCTGATCTGGTTCTGGTCCGGTGGAGGCCAGCAGGCCGGGTGTCGGCTCTTTTAACCAGCCACATAAAGGCCCGGTTGTTTGCGTGTCGCTCTGGCAGGGAGACGAGGCGTGGCGCGGCTGCAGCCAATCAAAGGCCACGGCTGACTCCGTAATTAGAGCAGAGCTGGCTGGGAAACTGGCAGGAAAACACTGTAAACACCGGCACATCTAAAACCTCTTCGCTGTGAGACGTGAGCGAGTCTCCTGGTTTCCAGGGAAGATGAACAAACAGAACCTTCATTAACATGCAGAACGTTTTCCGCCTGGATGGCTGCGCTTGGAAAACACACAGAGGAGACGGACGAGCTGCAAGGATGCACCAGGGGAACGCGATAATCATCCTGCGTACGTTTCTCCAGAGCTACACGTTTCTGCTGAACAAACGTCAAGCAGAAACAAAATGGCTGCTGGTTTAAAGTACAACAGAGGAGCCAACAACAAGGGCAGCAATCAACATAAAAAAGAAAAAACAGCAGATTTGTGGTGTCTGTTAAACTAAAGGACAAAAATAAAACCTGCTGGTAAAACCTTAAAGGTTTCTTTACACCACTGCAGCATATGGAAGGCAGTTTTATCATTAAATACAGATGGGGTCGTCTGTATTTATTTGAAGACTTTTTGTTCAATTAGCTGTTGGAAGTGTGGTTTGATTATATGTTCAAACAGCTTGCCGTACCATATTTCTGCTGTAAACCTGTCAGTTATTTCAGTTTCCAGCCCTGAAGCAGCGAAACCAGTTCAGACAGTTTTATTTCAACAAGCCTGCCAAAATTTACAATAAAAAAATAAATAAACAAAAAACCTCAAACTTCTTAGATGAGCAGGTCAAAGTTCATGTGCTCTGCTTAAATTAAAAACAACCGATCCCTGCTGGTAACCACCCACACATGAACCCTGAACCCGAAAACAGTCAGAAATATTTATGACGTCTTTTCATTTCAGCTTTCATGTTTCATTTCAAGTTTTCTGAGCCATTTGCCTTTGCGTTAAAGAATATTTCCAGTTTTTTCTTATCCTCTCGTTCATCTGATTGGCTTTTCTTAATAGATTACTCAAACTAAAAGCAGTCAGAAAACAAAGCTGTGAGATACTGGCGGTGCAGTCAAAGCCGGAGGGAGGAAATGGACGTTTCTCCCCCACTAATGGTTTGTTGCGTCCTTTAAATGCGGGATGATGGGAGCGGTCATCCATCGCCTGATCCATTATGACTTAAGTGCTGCAGCCGTCGATTTTATAAACACGTTTTCAGCCCAGTTTCACTCAGAAGCTGCAAGTTATACAAAATGGGAGTAAATCCTGCAGGATTTATCACGTCTGAAAGCAGCTGAATAAGATTCCTTGCTCCCAAAATGATTCCAGTGATTTAAAATAAGTTTTATTCAGTACTAAATGAAGCAGAACCTGTGGTGAAATAATTTGAATCAGGGTTTTGTTTTTACATCTAAAGCATGCGGGGCAGCGCGGTCGGAGAAACTCAGCCCAGTTTGCGGCATGTTAAGCAGGAAATGTAATCGATTTCAGCACATGCAGCGTTCATAACCGCAATTATAACTCCGCTCTAAAGCCAAACTCCCTCTGCAGCGCTCCAACTCTCCAGGTGATCCCCAGGTAAAACCGAACATAAACAAGGAAGGAGCTGCGGCTGGTTACCATAACGACCAGCTCAGATCCGCTGAGCGATCCACCGTTCCTTCCTCATTCGTTTTTTTACATCAGGAGACAACTGCTTGCTGTAACTAGTGAAACAGAAGTTTTCATGTGAAGAGAAAACATTAAAGAAACACCAAACAGTCTTATTGACTGGTTTTATCTGCAGTCGGTTTGTGCTGCTGCTGCCCCTCCCCGCCGCGTTGCACGCAGAGACCCAACCACATCCAGCTGTTCGCGTGACAACTAAAGCCTCTGGCTTAGAAATCTATAACACATTCAAATGCTAAAGTGGAACAGAACCAGCGGGAAGCGGCTCCAGCGGCTCTCTGAAGTGCTGCTGTCAGTGTTTACCTGGAGGATCGCTTCATGTCTGCCGTTTTCCCGTTAGAGCCGCTTCCAGCTTCCTGCAGAGCCGTTTGTGTCCCGTTCAGCAGCCGCACAGACGCACACTTCCTCCTTCTCTCTGCAAACTTTTAGCTCAGCCTGGAGGCCAACCGCAGCCAATCAGAGGGCAGCTCACAGCCCAAAGCCACGCCCCCACGTTTTACACAGTAACCACACCTCTTTACCAGGAAGGAAATCTGACCCATCAGCAGAAACGGCAGCAGAATGGGACCAAAAAGTCTCATTTACCTGAGGATACGAATTCATCACGATGTTTACTTCAACCTGAGTAAAACTGATTTTAAGTGATGCTACATTAAATCATTTTAACCATCAGACACACATTTATGCTTATTATGTTACAAACTTCATTGATTTTAATGTGAAATATTAAGTTTATTTTTGGCAATAATTAAAATAGTGTCATAATACTTTGTTGTATTTATTGTGGAAACAATGATGAAAAAACTTGTTCTTTAATTAAAATGTTTGTTTTGACCACTTTCCACAGACTTGCAGTTTATTATCTTAAATAATTTAGCTTTTATCTCAAACAAAACACCCTCCTTTAGTTTTATTTCAGTAATCATGACTCATAAAGAAACAACAAATCATACCGAGTATATAGATGTCTATGCAGCTTGTTCATTTCTGTTTGTTCTTTTTAAATAAACAAACTGTAAATGTAATTGTTGTGTGCGTATTGTCCAGTTGGTGGCTCAGAAACGGTTTTCAGCAGAAGTTACCTTTTCCCACCAGAGGAGCTGCTGGAGGACGTGGTCCGACTCCGACTCTCTGCTGCCATCTCTCTGCGGACCAGGGTAAGTCTTTCTGTGGACATGCTCTTCCTGCAGACGGCAAAAACAAAAACACAGCAGATCTGAATGTCCAGAGCTTCACGACTTTAAATTATGATTTAAAGCAAATTTGATGAAACCGGAAATAAGTGTTGCTGCTCATATTTATGCTGAAAACTTTATGCGATCAAAAAGTCAGATAAGAAAATTTGACTTGAGTTGAATCAAAGTGATGATTTGAGCTAAATTAATACCATTTTTAAAATCAATTCCACATTCAATCTGAAAAGTGAAGAGTTTTGAAAAGGCCTAGTGTCTTAGTAAAAACACACATTTTATTCTTTAAATTCATAACTAAAATAAATCACAATCAAATGAAAACAAGAAAGAAAGAAAGCAACAAAGACACAAAGAGGATCAATATAGAAAGATACAAAGCAGTAACAGAAACAAAGTAACAAAAAAGATACAAAAAAGAAAGAGAAATTGAATGAAAGAAATAAAAAAACAAAGCTTTTTCTTAGAAAGAAGTGCATACACAGTTTTTTTTCCCCATATGCTGCATTTTAATTTTTCAAAAACTTGAGAACCCCCGCGGAGCCTTTTGGCCTAGCTAAAGTTTCCCGTCCTACCTCTTGATGGACTGCAGCACCTCTTTCTTTGGCGACGACGGCGACGACAGGAGGCGTTTCTGTTGAACGTAGCCGTTACTCAGAGGCCTGGAGGGAAGAGCCTGCAGGAGCTGACGCACTGGAAGGCGACACATCGGTGACACCGAGCGTCACTAACCGGCTCAAAAAAATAACAATTTCAGCTTCGGCAGTGATGGATTATTGAGAATTTTTGTAGAAAACGATGATGCATGGAAGAAACAAGGCAGCATCTTTAGTCTGGCTTAATAGAAGGAGTTTTCTTTTAAAACAGGCTGAAAATGATTCAGAAGAAACAAAGAAGCTGTAAAAATGTGACTGAATCTGAAAGGATTCATAACAATCAATATGTTAACTTCAGTTGAAAATACCATATAAATATCAAATATTACTTTAAATTTTACTTTGTAATTTAACAGCTAGAAATAGGGTGTCTGTCTCTTTAAGAGAATCCTGCTGTTAAACACCAAAACATGGCTCCTCTACTAACCGTTTGTCAACATTTTTACCAGAGTTTCACTGAGAAGTAGCTCCTATAATGAGCTCAGCACTTCCACCAGGTGTTTGCTAATTGCTGCTGGCTAGTCTGAAGGAGCAGAGTGGGGAAGTCTCAGAGTTTGGAAGCTTGGGAACTGCAGCTACGAGGAGGATCAGCATCTCGAGGGCAGGGCAAGGTCCACCCAAGCAAAGCATTTTGCAAAGCTGAATGGTTGCCATGGAGATAAAACATGCATGAAAGAATCAAAGCGACACTCCGTGTATGTTTTTGATGAAGGAATATTATTATAACATAATGTAAAGCTCAAAAAAGTTGATTTTACATGCTACTGCCCCTTTAAGATGCCTTTTCTTATTACATATTTTCAGAAATTAAAAAAGCAAAGTCTTTACCTTTGGTAGGCGGTGTTGGGGCGGCAGCGGTAAGCGGCCTCCTGCCAGCGTGAGCGCCCCCTGCATGCGGCCCCTGGCTCTGCTCCTCGCAGTAACCGAGGCGACGAAGAGCGTCGGCCAGAGCCGCCTTCAGCAGCTGGATCTCGTCCTCCTGCAGCTGCAGCCTCTGCTCCAGGTGGGACACTCTGTCCTCCATGTCCATGTTGCTGCTGGCCGACACCGTGTCATCTGGAGAGAAGGTCAGACTCAAAGATAAATCACGCTTTCAGCAAAACTGCGGCAAAAATGAGGGAGTCGGAAGTGTAGAAGTGAACATATAATGGTGGCTTCCCACTGGACAACAATAACGACAAACATAAACGCAAAAACAAACACTTCAAATGACATAAAACCATCTTTTTTGGCTGGAGGAGTTTCCATTGGTGAACCAGTTTGAATTATTTAGGGAGAGTGACTCTGAACCAGACATGAAGACGGAAAGACAATCAAAGTAAACCAACACCAGTTTTAACCGACAGGCTGGAGGAGGAAGGATGGAAAAACGATCCGAGTCGCAGCTGCAGAAACAAAACAATGCTTTGTTTCCTTCCTGAATTAAAAATTTAAGTGAACTAGTTTAATGTGAGAAAATGTGTTGTTAAGGGACAGTGTGAACCAGTTTTAACGTCATCCAGGATTAGTTCACCTGTTGGCCTAAATATGTTGTACTTTCCCTATTAACTAAACAAATGTTTGTGATAAACCAAAACTCATAATTACTTCAAAAATGTACATCTTTTGTTACAATTTCCACCCATGGAGGTCGCCATTTTTTCACCGATGGTCCATTTTGTACTGGAATCTAGGAGTAAATACTGGAAGTCTAATTTTACCTGAGTTGTTGTTTATCATTTCCATCTGACTGGTGTAATTTTAGAGAATGCAACACAGTGTCACTGTGGTAAAAGAAAAAGAAGAATCTGAATTTCTTCTCACACAAGAGCACAGTGGGAGAGAGCTGGAGCCAAACACAACTTCCAAAAAACATTTGTGCTCTCAACATTTCTCTCCAGAAGACTTTGAGTCATTCGTATGAGCAAAACGTACGAAGGCTCTAACAAGCGACCGTTACCTAAACGAACTAAAATTAAATCAACTGGTGGTTGATGAATAAATCAACCAGATTAATAGATTTTTCAAAAAATCTCACTGAAAAAGTGAAATAATTAGTTTCCTGGCGACCTAATAACCTAACCGTCTTTCACTTTGCCGCTCTTGTTTTAAACCCATTCCAACACAATCATCTGCCATCCTGCAGGCAGCGCTAAAGCTGGTCAGATTACCAAAGGCAAACTGACTTCTGGAGATTATTCATCTGACCCACATCGCCGGATTACAGCCTGCTACGAACCACACAACATTTTACTTTACAGATAAACACAAAGGCAATTCTGGCAGAACACAAAAGTACTTAAACTGCAATTAAATATGGTTTTTGTGTTGTTATTTTTGCAAATAACTTTCAGCTGAAGCCTTATTTGAAAAAAAAAAAAAAAATCTTGTGCAAAATGAGTTTTCTTTTCTGTTAAACAAATTCCAATAACAGAAATGCATTTGATAATCTGCAACACTTTATAGTTCATTTTGTGACTGAAACAATTAATCAGATCAACTACACACTCAAAAAGAGATTTGTTGAAAGAGCAACTGTTTAGGAAAAATCTTGTTTGTTTTGGGAGTGAGCGATAAACTGAATCAGAGAAACGAGCATTTGTCTTTAGATATTTCATTTAGAAAATCAGAGTAAATAGCAGCTTCTGAGAAAAGAAAAGCAAGAGAGAAGAAGGAAGAAGAAATGAAACTTAACACGTACAATTCTCCTTTCATGTCTTATCAGTCACATACGCGGTGCTTTCCGCCCATCGCTCTCCTGGAGGGAGATTCGCTAAGTTTCTCTGGTTAATTGGTACCTCTGTCCATAAATCAAACCTGGTTCAAAGGAGTTTCGGTTGGAAAGAGAAGAAAAAACATCTTCACTGAAAACGTAAGTATAACACCTGCTCAGAAACCTTCATCATCAGTTCATTCTTCCCAGTAAATAAAGTTTTATTTCCAAGACAGCAACATCTGCAGAGCAGTAATAACGCTGCAACTGCAGAAGAAATCAATATGTACATTTCTAATTTAAACAAAGATGTTCTACCAAAAAAAAGCGTTTGGCAAGGCTGTCGAAATGGTCTAGTCAAAGTCTAGAACTGAACTTGATTAAAACGTTGCAGGACTACTTACTTTAATGTAATTAATTTTAAAAAATAACCTTCCTATTCAACTGGGTTAGCTGCACAACAAACAAAACAAAGATAAAAATGCTTTTTATCTTTGTAGATTTATATTAAACCATAAAGTGGAGTTAATTATTTTCGCCACTGCAAAGTATAAAGCTCTGTTACTTCTACAGTAACACATTTCACTGCCAAATGAGACAGGAAAAGGCTGCAGGGAAATCAAACTTCTGATTTACATGCAATTATCAGCCTCAGGGGAGATTTGCATGGCAGAAGTGACCAGAATAACGCTGCATGGCCTTTACTTCTCATCACACTTTCATTTTGTTTCTAATAGGCGGCGTTGGACAAGAGTTTAAACAGCTACCAGGCGAAGAAAAAAAATACCTTTTTGACTTTGCGAGAGACCCATTTATTTCACAAATTACATCAAAACACCACAAATTAAGTTGAAAATCCAATTAAATCCATGCGTTTCCAAACCGTTTCTGGTAGAGCTAGAAAACAGAATAATAAGTTCTCATCAAGCTTTTTGTTTCTAAGATGTTAAATAGCTACTGGTTTAAAGAGAAACAGCTTTTGTTAATTTTCAGTGGCTTATTTGTCATTTATCTCACAAATTACATCCAGAAACGCCTAAAATAATTATGTGGAAAATCCAATTAATCACATCGCTTTCTTAACAGTTTCTGGTGGAGTTAGAAACAAGAAAAACGCCATTTTATGAAAATGAAATGAAACTGACGAGGAAGTGGACAGAATGTTGGTGGGAGGAGATCATGAGTGAGAACTAAGAAGAGAAACGTCGTGTTTATCGAGGCTGCAGTAAAAATTAGACACACAGGCGGCAACCAAGGTGAGACAGGGATTGTTTTATAAACCAACGGATTTCAGCTGAAATGTAACCTTCACCAAACACAGAATGTAAAAACAAATCATTATGAAAATCTGTTTCATCAATTCAGGGTGAAAATACTGTGAAACATTTTAAACTACGCAAGAATTACTTTTAATATACAGCAGTAAAAACTGAGCAAAATGTGTTTTAGAGCAACAAGAGAGAAAAGATCCCAGATTTAAAGCACATTTCAGATTTAATCAACTGGATCTGTGGAAATGTCTCGATTTCATGAAATGAACTGCATCCTTTAAAAACAGAAGGGATTCAGTGGCACCAATAAAGTAGAAAAATATGCCCAGGATATTATTTTTGGAGTTTCTGGCCGGATGTGAAATATTAATTTCCCCCTAAATCTAAAAAGTGGTTGTGAAAGGAACCATTTCCATCATGCAATTATGATAATTGGCTATTAATGTTTTACATTGTGAAGGGATCAAAGCCCACTCTTGATGGGAGAATTATTATTTAGTCCATTGTAGCTCATTTCTTATTATTTCAATGACATTTAAGTCTGGACTTTGAGTGTACCACTCCAGAGATTCCACTTTTGGTTTTGTGAGTCGTTAGCTGGACTCGCTAATTTGTTTTGCATCATTATTGTGCTTTTATTATGCATTTTTCAGGCACATGATCCCACTTTAGAGCACAATCAAGTAGCTGTGATACCTTCTATTGTTACTGAAATGCTGTAGATATAAAAAAATAAAGGAAATTTTAATTTGTAATTTGAGGTCTTGAAATTGGGTCACTGTCTCTTTAAGAAGCTCCTGCTCTTTTCAACACATCATCACAACAGTGCTCCTCGTTATGCCGTTTACAGCTGTTTTTTTAGGAGCGTTGGATGAGAAGTAGGTTGCATGTACTGCAACCAGGTGTTTGTTAACTGCTGCTGCCGCTAGTCTAGAGGAGCTGAGTGGAAGTCGGCGCTCGGTCAGAGCAAGCGTTTAGGCACCTGGAATAGTTGAGATTCAATTGGATTGCTCAAACATGCATAAAATAAATCAAAAGAAGACACCAAGTATGTTTTTGATAACAGAAAATATTAAAACATGACTTAAACTTTAATAAAGTAGGATCAATCAATCAATCAATCAGAAGGATCAATCACTCATAAATGAGTTTTGTCTTATTTCAGGTGGACTAAAGTATTTGCACTAGAAATTAGATAAAAATAAGATTTTGCGTTTTCGCAGTGTAATTTTATAACACACCAAACAGGATCTGTCCACAGAATATTTTCCCAAATGTCTTGGCGACAAGATGGGATTGTGTATTTAAGTTTTGTGGCTTGCAAGTCATTTTCATCTTGGACCTGGACACAATTTGCAGCAGCATGACCTTAATCAGAAACCCACCAGCAAAATCAATTCTGCAAGGAAGAGTGGGCAAGAAATCAATCATTGAGAGTTATTCCCAAACGTTACACACACAGTTATAAAGTTTAGGTGGGGAATTATGTTTTTTTACACGGGGACTGGTTGTTCTGATGGATATTTTACTTCTTTTGAAAATTAAATATCTTTTTATATTAGCTCAGATTTTCTGATTGAAATCTATTCAAAATCTTTCAGTGCTCTCCGTGTAAACTCGTGTTTATGAGGTAATCTCTCATTTCTTACAGGTTCAGAAGAAAACAGGATGAAAGCAGCAGGGTTCACCTTCATACCCACCATCTGGTTGGAGGAGCTACAGCAGCGATACTATTCATCTTTGTCCTTCAATTACCATAAAACACACAGAGTCACAGTGGGTGCAAGTCAGTGGTATTGCATTACTGCCCCTGCTAACCAGAGGTCACATCGACTTCATATTCAGCCGCCAACAGGACTCGCATGCACCAACTTCCCTTTCAGCAGGATTTCCATTTAAACAACTCGGTAGCGGTATTTAAGAGTCAGCTGACGTGAAGCTGATTCAGACACATGGCTGGTTTTAGGAAGCAGGGAAGGAGGGGAGCTGGGAGACAAAAGAAAGGGATGAATGAGAGAGCGAGGTGGGGGGAAGACAGGCGGAACGACGCGGCTGATGAAGCGCTGAGTGATGGAGGCCGGTGCAGGCCGGGGGGTAATCAGAAAATTGAAGGTGGTGAAATATTCATGCTGTGAACTGAGGATGAGGATGAAGGTGGAGCTGCCTACCTGCCATCCGGCCTACGGCGATTTTCTGGTCACTCCTCCTGTCAGTCAGTCCAGAGAGCGAACAGACGCTCAGTCAGCCCGGTCACTTTCCCCAACTACAAGCTCATGGACTCCCTCCCATCTCCACACACACACACACACACACACACGCATACACACATGCACACACCTCTCCAGCTGAACCACTCCCTCCTTCATCTCTACTTCCTCCTCAGTCCCTTGGACCACTCCCTCTTCCTCCTTCCGTTCCCTCCCCCCAGATTTCCCTCTTCATCCTCTTTGCATCCCTTCTCTTTCCCGTGTCTCGTTAACTAAAGGCAGGGAGAGCAGAGAGTGGCGAGGCGGAGCCTGGCTCAGGGCCACGTTCACACACTGCATCAGCATCTGTACAGCCAGGCACCGCCAGGAAGAGAAGCTGCAGAGTCACACTGCATGATTAATGACACCCTCACAGAAAAGGTTAGGCACCACACCAGACACATGCAGCCTATTCCTGATGGAAATATCATAACAAGACGCCATGTTACACCAAATGGCTGAAGAGATCCCATTTGTCTTCAGTTTGCATCAACAGGAAGTGGATTTCTGCAGCTTAAATCACAAAAAAGTGATGAAATTCAAAGAATAAGCAGATTTTCCCTGTTTAGTTTGGTAAGCTCCAGACTTAGCATGCCGCAACAATCGGCATGCTAATTGCATGATCAAGGTTATTATCGTGAACTAAGACTAACAACATTTCTGTTAACTGAATAAAAACATAAACTACAACTACACTGTGTGTTTATAAAACTAAAAAAAATTAAATTATGAATATATCCTTTGATTTTTTTGTTTTGTTTATTAATCTATTTATGAGCTTTAAGCTCGTCTGCAAAACGGCAACAGAAAAAGTTGGGAGAAAACACCAGTCTGTTGATCATTCAACAATAATTTCATACATTTTTGGAAAATGTTAACATTCGTTGATTATTCCTTATCCAACCTGTGTATAATCACAACACAAGACTTTTTAAATCTGACATAAGAGAAACAAACTAATAGAACTAATAAAAACTGAGCTAAAATTAAATGATATTCAACTAATAAATGAAAACTAACAAACACACTAAAAACTAATGAAAGCAAAATTAATTAGACAAACAAAAAGTCAAAATGAAATAAAACGACTCCTTGTAATTTTGTCAACAGAGACATTACAATCCATTTTATTTATAGTTTTGGTCGTTTTAGGTTTTTATTTTTGCTGCATTTGCTGTTTTTCGTTGCTAGGTTTTATTTCAAATTCCAGCATTAAGTGTTTATTGGTCTTTAAGAAGTTAAAACTCGCATTATTCTGCTTTTATTATAAAATTAACGGAAAATGGTCTCAAAACCACAATATTACTGTTCATACAATAATTACTGGGACAATTTATTGCGCAGCACTTTGTAATTGCAGCAGGCGTTAGCAGAGACAAATTCAACTTTCAATGCAGGCAAGGAAGCTGATGCTTTTTAAAGAAAAACAAAGAATATGTTTAAAAAACACAACTGTTGTGATAGTGAGACGTTTTGTGTGTGTGTGTGGTTCACAAAAACATATAATCAATCAGTCCTTATTTCTTCGGATAAAAATGCCTGATGCCTAAACTGACAGCAGACTCTTTCAGAGCATAACAGATGTGTCATTTTGTGTCTTGCTTTTATCCCAGGCTGCATGTGAGCGCTGTCCATTGGCAAACAGGGCTGTGACGGACGGCTCTCGCAGCTGTAACACTCTACGCACTGCTTCAGTCATCAGTCACATCGATCTGAAGGAACAGTCTGTTCTCTGCAGGCAGCAGCTTTCCCTTTAAACTGAAATGTGTTTTCTCAGGTGCCGTTATGCTCTGCAGTAATATGTTTGTGTGTGTTTTCGTGTCTGCTCCCTCTTCTTTATATTTAAACATCCAGGAGAAATTAAGTTTATTTAGTAGAAGATTAAAAAAAAAAAAAAACACATTACCCATGAGTAACATTTCTGCTCCGTTTCACCAAATTAACGTCCGGATGGGAGATCCAACAAGACATAAATACAACGCCTACAGAGACAGGAACCGTCAAACCCACCAACAGACAGTGAAACTATTAAAGCCCAAATTCACTGAGTTGCATCAATTAGGGATGGAGTTAAAAGTGTGTTAAAAAGCAGCCTGGATGTCCAATGTGGGGAGCTAATCTGAGAATTGCTCCTATCATGCCATAAAATTCTTTAATATATAATCCGCAGGAGTGCAATAAAACTATAAACATTATTAACAGGTGAACGAGAACAGTGAGAGGAGAGAAGCTGATCTGGGTGGAAGGTCTCTGGTTACAGAGGACAGATGGTTGGTAAAGACAGAGCAAAACAGACATGAGGCTTCGCCACTGCTACGCATTTTTATGCTGTTCCACATCTTTAACGCAACTCCTTCAACGTTTAACAATTTCAAATGTAACAGCTCACATGTAAAGGTAAAAAATATGACATTTCTAGAAAGAAAAAGGTGATCCATTCTGACAAACAGGATGGGACCAAGATCAGAGCCTTGAGGGACTCCAGAAGATACTAGAAATGAGCCTATGAGATCCAAGGGCTCACTTGGGCCTCACTACCTCATGCGGAGTGGCTCTGAGGGTTTTTTGGTGGTTTCAGGAACTGATGTTCTGACGGGACACCACCCTGCTTCGCTGCTGTCTGACCATAAAAATTACCAACGATCCTCCTTAGCGTCACGTGACGCCAAGACCGCGAGAGCCAGAAAGACATCCATAGCGTGGTATATCCCATTGTAAGCCCAGGCTTTACTTGGCCTCCCACCAGGATAAGTGTTTTATTTTAAATAGATTTTTTTTTATTATTTACAAAGAACAGTGACAGTAAAGACAGATTAAGCTAGGTGTATCGTTGATGCATTAAACTGGGGGTGAGGGCTGGTGACCTGTCCAGGGGCGTCCCAACTCTTGAATTCTCCCATTAGCTGCATTTCCTTTACTAATTTGCATTAAACGTCGTCAATATTTTGGTCACGTAAAGAAAAAGAAAAAACAAAAAAATCACAATTGTGGCATTTCCGTCAAAATTAAATGTGGATAAGTTTGTCCAGACGATAAGTCATTAATAAAAGTTCTGCACCTTTATCCTCCAACTACTTCCTGTTGTCTTCTTCGTGGTTTGTGCCAGTGTCAACATCACACAAGATCATGTGACTTGTGTGATGCAATAAAAGGAGTTTCCATTGCAGTTTCTGAATGAAAACACACAAAAAAAAACAAACCAGCTCATCTTAACATTTTTTAGAAACAACTCTTTTAAAAAGAAAACAAAAAAGGCTTATTTCCATTAAACAGATTCATTTTCAAATTGTGATTATCAACCATGCAAAAGGATTATAATCTGTAGACATCCTTGCTGTGGAATAAATCAGCGGAGGTTTTCGATGCTACTAGACGTAATATTTCTTTAATGTGTCGCGTTTCAGTTGGATAAAATCAAATTTACAACTGAGAAGCTTAACTTGGGCAGATGACCTTCCCCAGCAGGACCAGCTGTCACTTACCTGCCAGTAAATATCAATTTTCCCTCTATATTTTCCATCGCTTCCCCACTTTCAGCCAAATACTATTTATATTAGGTTTTTTAATTAGATGATATGTAACTAGGAGCTTCAACTGAATTTAAAAGTTCAACATTGACCAATCAAATTGTGCTGGAACATCACAGCTCCGGTCAGACTTTCACCACCCCTCGCTGTCCTTCCACCTGCCGCTCAGCGGGGCCGTCTGTGGGCTTTAACGAGCAGCAATCTACACACACACACACACACTCACTGGCACACACTCTGGTTTAAAAGTTCAAAGATTCAGGTCGTATTCTGCTCTGGTTCAGGACGATTCATTTATAAAATTTTTCCGCTTTCACAGAAAAGAGAAAAAGTCACTTCTATGGATCTGTTTCAAACACAGAGCCCTGCAAAAATATACTGACAGCTTGAGATTTGTCATATTTTTTCATCGAGCAACCACAAGCTTCAATGTAATTTGGGTAATTTTAATAGGATACAAAACTGACTTTGTAATTTAACGACATGAAATTGGGCTTTTGTCTCTTTAAAAACTCCTGCTCTTTCTGAAACTCTGCCTTCAGGTAGTCATCCCATCATTTCTTCTCTACTAACCCTTTCACAACGTTTTACCAACTGAGAAGTATTTCCTATAAAGAGCTCAGCTAATGCGGAGTTCCACCAGGAGTCTGCTAATTGCTGCTGGCTAGTCTGAAGGAGCTGCCAAAGAAGGCTGCTCTGTTAGATGTAAGCTTGGAAATTGCAGTTTGGAGGCGGAGCTGCGCCTCAAAGGCGGGGCTAGGTCCAACCAGCTGAATGGTTGCCATGGAGATTAAGGAATTTCTCAAACATGCATGAAAGAATCAAAGCAACACCCCAGGTTTGGTTTTGATGACTGGATATATATTAGAACATGATGTAAAGCTAAATAAAAAATTCAGTTTTTCAAATTATTGTTCTTTTAAAAAACCCAAAACAGAGAATTTTTTTACTTTTACTATTTTCCCCACTGTTGGTTCCAAGACAGCATCAAGAAATATTAATAGAAATCTAAATGTGAATATTTCACACAGTAACCACATTGACTAAAAGAGACTGCAAAACGGTTGTCAATTGATTTTTTTAATCTTCACTTTTATCGTTACTACAATAAATACCTGGCGGGGTCATAGCAGTGAAAGGAGGTTCTAGAAAGTACCGACTCAGAGATTAACACTAAGGAAGTATGAATATTTTACTCTGCTAGTCCAAAACCCAATGCCTAATTTAACTGTCCCACTTCTCCTTTGATACTAAAGATATGATAAATATCCAAATTCATCACGCATTTGCATGTAATGCTTCATGAGAATCAGGATACTGCAGATGCAAACATGCCAGGGAGGATAAGGAAACGAGAAACTCCACCACCGGCAGCCATAACAACCGTGACGATAAGAACTATTTATTACCACTTTTCTGGGTAACTGCATTACTGAGGCTGTGTCTCTCTCAGCAACAACAGCCCCACAAACACAAATACTGCTCTTGGAAATCCTTCTCATTCCTAAGACGCTTCTTTAGGACAGCAGCCACATAAAAGAGTGTGATTTGTAACACTAATCAGCACACAGTAACTGCATCTAATCATATTATCAATTTTATCGATACAAAGGAAAAAATAGCAAAGCTAACAATCCCGACAATACAGGCAGTTTTGGAACATCATCAACTGTAATTTGTTATAACAACAATAAATCCATATCCTTACCTTGAAAAGATATTTATCAAAATAAATGATAAATGAGATAAATGCTCAACACAGTGTGAAAGACATACAAACATTTGCTGTGTGTAGCTAAAAGTCAGAAAGCTGAATTAAAGTTCTTTTTCTGAGATGTTGTGTTAGTTGTAGCTGACTGAGCAACTTCCACTTCAGTCCCATCACTGAACATCAGCAAAAACGATAACCTGTTTAGAAACAACGCCATGGCAGCCATATTGCAAATAAATTTCTAAGCAACAAACAAAAGGCAAGGAAATAATTTATTAAGGAAATAAATAGTTTAAACATAACTATACTTTCCTTTTACCTTTGTCATTCTTTTCTTTTGTACTCAATACAATTAATATATAACACCATAATGGAGGTGCACTGCTCCTGGAGACGCTGCAATACCAGGACAATGCATGGAGTGGACGAGGCAAGCCCCTATTCCAACTCCTTGTTCCAAAAATCAAGTTAATATATGGTCCTCGTGTCGAGGACTATCAGATATTAAACTGATAAGAACAGAAACTTACACTTGATCTAAGCCAAAAGGCTGAGAAGCGATGCCTCCTAACTGGGGAGGAAACCATTTCTTCCAGTCCGAGCTCAGTTTAACTCGCGGTTCGGAAACTTTTAAACTCATTTAAAGCTTCAGCAGGAACAGAAACACTGGTTTACTTATTTTATGATGACCCGGTAGTGTTAGTGTTAGTATGTCGCGGGATATTAAACTTAATCAGGCAAATAAAGGAAAATATCCGGGTTAACATGAAACCACGTGGTACGCTTTCGTCCAATAGGAGGCAGAGAAGCGAATACGACCCCCAATTTAGTTTTAACACTAAACGTACGTGCCAATATTTTTTTGTTTTTTTGCCGTTTAATTCCAGTTACTTAAATAAAGTTTTCCAAGATGGCTGCCAAAGTTCCTATAGATGTGATGTCACATGAGAACTATACTTTGTGTTAATTCACCCACCATGTCAGGTTCCAAAGTAAAATCACACTCAGAAAAGTCCCAACTTTTCTTTTTGAGCCATTCAGAGGTGGATTTGCTTTGCAACATCATCCTGTTAAATAGGTTTAAAGGTTCCTGAAGTTAAGGCAAATTGTCTCTGATACGAAGAAGGAAAGCAACAGCAATCCATTGTATACATTTGTCTGTATAAAGTTCTTTTTCTGAGACGTGTTAGTTGTAGCTGACTGAGCAACTTCCACTTCAGTCCCATCACTGAACATTAGCAAAAATGACAACCTGTTTAGAAACACCATGGCAGCCATATTGCAAATAAATTTCTAATATACGAAAGGCAAGAAAATTATTTATTAAGGAACTCAGTAGTTTAGACAAAATTACACTTTTCTTAGAGATTTGTCATTCTTTTCTTTTGTACTCAATAGAATTAATATACAACACCATAATGGAGGTGCACTGCTCCTGGAGCCACTGCAATACCAGGACAATGCGTGGAGTGGACGAGGCAAGCCCCTATTGCAACTCCTTGTTCCAAAAATCAAGTTAATATATGGTCCTCGTATCGAGGACTATCAGATATTAAACTGATAAGAACAGAAACTTACACTTGATCTGAGCCAAAAGGCCGAGAAGCGATGCCTCCTAACTGGGGAGGAAACCATTTCTTCCAGTCCGAGCTCAGTTTAACTCGCGGTTCGGAAACTTTTAAACTCATTTAAAGCTTCAGCAGGAACAGAAACACTGGTTTACTTATTTTATGATGACCCGGTAGTGTTAGTGTTAGTATGTCGCGGGATATTAAACTTAATTAGGCAAATAAAGGAAAATATCCGGGTTAACATGAAACCACGTGATACGCTTTCGTCCAATAGGAAGCGGAGAAGCGAATACGACCCCCAATTCAGTTTTAACACTAAACGTACGTGCCAATTCTTTTTTGTTTTTTTGCCGTTTAATTCCAGTTACTTAAATAAAGTTTTCCACCGGAGCTTAATTAAGTTTATAACCCATAACGAATGGATATATGACAATAAATAATATATATATATATATATATATATATATATATATATATAGACGTAGTAACTCACAACAGCGACGAGAGGCTCTTACACTAAATACCAACCCGTTTATAATTTGCTAAATATTCATAGGAACCTTTAAAAAATAAACTTTAGTAAAAATGTACAGCAAGCTCGGACGTAACCTGCACACCAAATAGGTCACCTCCAACCAACCGACCGACCGACCGACACTTCGAGAAGCTAACACACTCAGTCCGATATATCAAAACTTTGACTTAATTTACCTCGTTAAAACTACAACTAAAACATTTGGTTCGTAATTATAGCTGTAATAATGTGAAAGCAACTACTTTTGTATAAAAAGCACACTATAAGGCATCAGATAAACTGAAACTCACCAGGAAACGTCGCTTTACTTCTTGAATTGACGTTGTAGCAAAGCGAACGATCAATTAACCTAGCCATTCAGTGCGCGCATGCGCAAACGGCATACCCAGCCGCTTGACACAACAACAAAAAAAAGGTTAAAAATAAATGATCATAACCCGGAAGAGTTTTTAGTGCACGGAATTCACAAACTTCTATTTGTTTGTTGTGTGGTGTTTTTACAATCGAGGTTTAATTGATTTATTTATTAAATGATAAGTTAGTGACACCTGATCACTTTTTCTACGTCTGTAACAGGTTGAAATAAACAGAAAAAAAACATTTTAAAAATTGCTTTTTATTCTTAAATAGAACTAAAAAAAAATAGATTTCAAAATTGCTCCATTTTAAAATTCCCTGATTTACAAAGTTAAAACATACCATAAAAATATTATCAATACCACAGTATCTGATTTTAAATTGATTATTTTCAGATTAACTGTTTACAAACCAAAATAAACAGTTAATCAGATACTGTTTATTACTAATTCAAATACTAGAAAAGAACAGAAACAAGAAAAATATTTATTTTAAGATTAGTTTTCAGATTAATTACAAACCAAAATTTAATTCAATTTAAATATTAGAAACGCATGGAAACAAAAAATAATTCAAGATTAGAAAACTAAAACATAATAAAAATATTACCAATGGACTATCTGATTGTTTAATGATTTTTTTAAACGTATTGTGCAAACTAAACCACAAATATAAATAATTAATATAAATATGTTAATTACACACGTCAATGGAAATAATTCTAAAAGTAGAGAGTAAATATACATCGAATAAAATTATTTAATTTTAAAAATGTGTGAATTGTCGTGCCACCAGGTGTGAACGTGTTGCCAGGCGGCTCACCGTTGTTGCAGTACTGTAGCAGCAGGTTGGTGCTGTCACACAGGCTCCCGCACGAAGCGATCCTCTCCGACATCCTTCCCCGCTCCTCTGCTCTGCCGTCCCTCCGCGGACTGCCCCGTCCTCCCTTCGCCTTTCTCCGTCTCGCCTTCACGCCCTCGCCGCTTGCCGTCTCCCCCACATCCATAAACACTCACACTCACACCTTCACCTGCCGCTGCTGCCTCCGCTTCTCCCGCTCCAGCGTCACAGCGAGCGGCAAGCCGACGTTTTTATGACAGACCGACTTCCGTTTCTTACTTTCAAATTAAAAGCATGTTTTGAAAAGCTTCTGTTTTGACGGATCCTCCTCCTGCTGGAACACAAAAATCGCGGCGTTCTGAACAGACTCGACATAATGCTGCCACCACCATGTTTCACAGCTTTCTTAGATGTGAAAGAAAACAATCTGAACGATTTAGAGCATTTATGAGAAAAAAAACATGCACAAAAATGTTAAGTCCCATGATATTTTTATCTTACATTTTTCATCATAATTTTTTATTTATGCTTTTCATTATATTTTAAGTAAAATATAAATTAAAATAACTTAATCACCATTGTGCATACTTATTTACATTTAAAGAGATGTGCACAAATTGTCACTTAAAAAAACTTTGAATTTTTATGTTGAATATTATAGAAAAACTAGTTTTTTATCTTTGATTGTGTTTCAAATAGTTTGAATTTAATCATAAAATATCATGTAGAAATGTTAAAACTATTCATTTGGTTGCAATTTCATTCACATAATTAGAAAAGTTTTATTTTGAAAATCCGACCATTCCATTTCCGGTTTCCCTCGTTCACTACAGTTAGCTTACGGAAATGTCTTCCTCTTTCTACCCTCCCTTCCTTGTTTCTATAGCAACAGCTTCTCCGCCAGCCCAGCTGCTTGATCATTGGAGGCAGAAAAGGTTAAGGCTTGAAAACGTTAGCGTCCAAATTACGTAAGAAACGGGTGAGTGAGGTTTCAGCCTCTGAGAGGCGAAATTTAATCTCGGTGTTGTTGTTTAGTTCCTTAATAATTGATGTAGATGCAGGCGCTGCTCCTATTTTAAATTGACTGAATGAATGAGTGAACTAAAATAAAACAAAATTAGTTTATGTTCAGTCAGCTATAATAATTTCTCTATATCCCAAAAGTTAAACTTATGCCAAAATCCTGTATTTTTAAGTTTTAATTGTTTAGAAAGCTTCAGATTAATGCATCCAAGGTGCACATAGGCTTGTTGTCGCAGATCCTTCCTCCCAGCAGCACTGCTCCCAACAAACTCAAGAGATGCTTTGCATCCCTGCTGATATTTGTGCAGTTTTTCCTTATCTCAAGTAACATCTCTGCCTTTATTTTCACATCCCTTGACAGAAGAAGAGTCTTAGTAATCTCCTGCAGACTCTTTGTGTTTCTATGCACAAATGCACACATCTTAAACATTGATTGGAAAATATGTTAATTCTGGTCTGAGCAACTTTTTATAAATTTATCATTGCTTTACTTTATTTTAGCACTGTAATGTTTCTTTTTGTTTTACAAAAGGCATTTTTAATTACTTGTTGCTACATAAATAGGAAATAAAAAAAGGACAGAAACCTAAAAATAAAAAAATAATATTTTTATTAAATACCCTGTATTAAAATGACAGTATATTGTGTGTTTATGTTACACTTGAGGTAACATAAACGTGCATGATATATAAAATAACGAACTTATAGCATATAAAAATGTGTTTCTTGTTTTTGAAATATTTTCACAAATATCTGCAGGAGAGACAGAAGAATTTCCAAATAAACAAATAAAGTAGAAATAAATAAAATCCATTCTATCAATAGTTTTTGTTTTGTGTTTCAAACCCAACACAATCCTTTATTAAAAGTAATAACTTTTAATTATTAAACTCTTATGAATTGAGTTTAAACATTATATGTATTTTTCAGTTATTCATAAAGATCTCCCGTTGTTTTTCGGGATTTCTACAAACTATTTACGGTTACGCACGTTTTGCATTGACGTCATCAGCACCCACCCTAAAGTCCTTAATGCGCCTGCGCCGTTACGTAGTGCTGTTATTGTCACGTGACCATTCCTAACTCCAGCCGCTTCTTGAAAGTGCTGGAAGTGATGATGAAACCAGGTGAAATAAAACGTTCTGACTCGCGGCAGAGAAGTTTATTAGTTAAACGTCACTTAGTCGGTCTGTGTTAAGTTTCCTCTCAGTCTCTTCTGGTGAAAAGCCGCTTTAAACCATAAGCTAACTTCACTGTTAGCGGGGTTAGCATTAGCCGAAGCGCCTGCAGAGGAGGAAGAACTGAACTCAGTGAGTACGACTAACTTTTATGTTTCTGTTTAAGCTAAGAAGAAAGTGGTTTGAGAAAATGAGAGGAAGAAATATTAACAATGGTTAGAAAGAGTTAATTTTTTTTTTTAAAACTGCTCATTTGTGAGTGTTTGTCCAAAGTGGCTACACACCAAAGTTTGGATGAAGTAAACAAATCTTCAACAGTAAAGGAATATATTACTACGGGCCTACGGAGGCCTCCAGGGGACATGGGAATATTTTTTTTCTTTTGTGTTCCGTCGCTTAATTGAATGCTGTAAATCCTTTACAAAGTTATGCTAATATCTCCTTGTGAAATATCTGACATGTTATGTATTTTTCTTTCGTATAGAAATGCACCACAAACCTATGATAGAAACAAAAACTTTCCTTAAGTGGGAATATCATATATATTGTATCAGTAAGTTTATTTCTATTAAACTTATATAAATCGATTTTTGATTTATTCACTGCATGTTTATGTCTTTTATGACTATGAATGCAACAGAGACACAATCAAAACTGTCAGAAGACTGATTACGCTGCGATGTTGACTGTTCATTAGAATTTAAAATGTTCTTAAAATAGACAACAATAGTGTCGTTTTTTGCAATAACTTCTGGGACAATTTATCGTCCAGTACAAATATGTAATTGTAACAGTCCTAGTCAAAGTTCCTTTTTAAAATGTCTCCAAATGAATTAGAGAGATGTTGACCATAAACAGCTTTTCTATGTCAGATATCTTGAATCAACATTCTGAATATTATACTTCATTCTGTCTTGTCAAAATATCACAGATTTACATAACAAAACATGCTGAAAGTATCACTTTTAGCTGTTAAGAGTGTTGGGTTTGCAGTTAGTCCAGTTTACCGGACTATTCGGTGTGAAAACCTCCTTAAAGAGCGCCTGCTTTGATCCGTCTGTCTGGTCCGTAACGTCGGCCATGTTTGAAGTCGTGTCTCTGCTACCTGTCAGCTGGGTTTCAGGATGTACAGGAGGTCGAGGTCGTCCAATCTGGGCGTGCTGATGCTGGGCTCCCAGCTGCTCCAGGTGGGCCTGGACAACATCCCTCCTGTCACTCTGGCTGTCCTGGCTCTCAATGTTTACCTTTTTCTCTTCCCAGCAGCTCCGCTCCTGAGGGTAAATAACTAATCCACACATCCAAACATTTAAAAGCAAAATTATGTATATTCTTTTCACTTACTGAATTGTGCTTGGTGGTTCAGCAGACAGAAATAGTCACCATTTTGCATGATTTCTAAAAGAAACGCACTGATCCGATATTAATATCTGTATTAGTTCTTCAATTTATTGGTAGTTTAGTTACTTGGAACTGAACTACTGGTGCAAAGTTATCAAATTAATTCATCACATTTATGTCTGTGTAAAAAGTCAGTTCAGCTGTTTTTCTGCATCAGATCAGCCGATACCCCAGAAGTGGAAGAATTGTTTCATCCTTACTTTGTTTTGTTTATTCCCAGACCTGTGTGAGCGTCCAGCAGGCGTACTGGGAGGGCGACTGGCGGCGGCTGCTCCTGGCGCCGTTCCACCACGCCGACGACTGGCATCTGTACTTCAACATGGTGTCTCTGCTGTGGAAGGGGATGAACCTGGAGAGGCGGCTGGGTACAGCCTGGTTCCTCTACGTCCTGTCTGTCTTCTCCGTGCTCACCGGGGCGGTGTACCTGCTGCTGGAGGCGCTGCTAACGGAGCTAGCTGACGACCAGTCCTACAGCCAGGCCTGCGCTGTCGGCTTCTCTGGTACGAGTAGATCTATGGGTTTCTGAGTGGAAACGTTTGGGTCCTCTTTCATCTTTTGGTTTTTCTGTTTGTTTCCAGGTGTGCTGTTTGCGCTGAAGGTGCTGAATAACCACTACCACCCTGGAAGCGTGATATACGTGATGGGGCTGCCGGTGTCTAGCCGCTACGCTAGCTGGGTGGAGCTCGTTCTGATCCACTTAACGGCACCCGGGTGAGTTTAAGCAAAAACATCTTGGATTCTGGAGCTGCTTCCCAGATGATGCTTTTTAATCCCAGTAAAACCAGTTTAAGCAACTTTACCACCAACTTTAACTCTCTACTTTATAACTCTGAAACACTTTAAGTTCCACTATTTTATGTCCAGTTTATTTTTTATTAATTTATTTAACCATAAAGCTGCACTGAATGATATTCTATTCAAATTTGTAAACATGCTTTTTATAACCTGCACTGTTGGATTTTATCCACCAGATGGCGCTGTTTCACGTGTTTAATAATATGTATTACAGACTTAAACAGACTTTTTGTCCCCAGTCCTGATAAATTAAAGCCATTTAGTCAAAAATCTAAACTGACCTTTTAATAAAAACAGCTTATAGTTTTTGATAAATATCTATTGTTAGACGTTTATCATTTTTGAAGAGTAATTTCATTTAAATTTTTTAGGTTTAAAAATAAATAAAAGTATAAAAATTGTGGAAACAACAAACATTTTCTTTTATTGTTTGTTGATATTTGTGAATTTTCTTTTTTTTGAATGACATAAAGATTATTACTGCTAAATACGGCTGCAGCTAGACTATTTAATAATCGAGTAATCTATTGATTATTTTGATGAATTGTTGAAATTTAATGCAGTTATTCCATAAAAAAACTGTATTTCTTTTTACAAGGGTTTTGTTTTGAAAAGGAGACTTTTTCTCAATTAGATTAGCCTGAAAATAATTTAAAGATTTTTATTAAACTTTTATTAAACCAGGTAAGCTATGAAAAGCAATTTCTTATTTACAACAGAGACGTGACATTTGAAAGATTAAATAAAGAAGTACATTGCATTTTTTCATCCATTTGTAGAATCTTTCACTAATGATGTGGGAAAATATCTTTTCTTTTTATCAGTGTTAAGGAATTATTGACTTTAAAAAAGTGAATAGATTTTGCTAAAAAGTTACTTGTAAATTAGTTTTGTCTTATTTCGGTTGAACTATTTGATCCATGTCTGCTGCTCCTGCAGGACTTCGTTTGTGGGTCACCTGGCAGGAATCCTGGTGGGTTTGCTCTACACGTCCGGACCGCTCAACAGAATCATGAGCAAATGTGCAGGTCTGTCTCCATTTATCCATTTTCTCTTCGATCCGATGCGGAGGCGACGCCGCGACTCGAACGCATCACTTCTTTGATATGTTCAAAGTTTTAAATTCATTTGATTAGAAATTGACTCATTTATCACAACCGGGTCTCCGTTACACAGTTCGAACAGTAACTTCCTAGTTTTACTGGTTTCACTGGATTCTTCTGTTTCTGTGTTTTCTCCAGATTTGTTCTTGTCAAACGAACTCGGATCAAATCGGTACAGACCTGCCGGCTCATCAGGTACCAGAGCATGCTGGGAAATATTTCATAAATTATATAAGTCATAATAAAGTGGTAAAATTCTGTCTTTCTCCTATAACTTTATTATCATAATATGGACTTAATTAGCGAAATATTATAAATTTATTCTTGTATGATTTCATTGTCATAATTTTATAACTTTATTCTCGTAATTTTCTTACTATTTCTGTACATTTCTAACTGTATTCTGCTAATTTTATCATTTTATTCTTTTATTATTTCAACTTTAATAATTTGACTTTCGTTGACATGATATTGTGCATTTATTTTCATATTATTATGATTTTGTTTTGCAATTTTATGTTTTTATTCTTGAAAAGTTTAAGATTTTATTCTACTAAGAGTTGAATTTTGTAATTTTATTACTATAGTGACAAATTATTTTCTTCATTTTTGTTTGACTTCCATTTTATAAATGTATTCTCTTAATTTTATGCCATTTTCTCTGAATATTTTGACTTTATTCTCATAATTTTGTCTGAATCTCTTCCTCTCACATATTCAGGTTATGCTGGCAACAGTGGAGTTTTGTATGGATACTTTAATGACCCGCCAGGTTACCACATGCCGTCGTACACCGGCGGGCTGACGGAGGAGCAGCAGCTGGAGGAGGCGATCAGAAACAGTCTGCACGACCGAAGTGAGACGCTCTGAACTCTGACCTTTGACCTTTGAAAGAAACACACCTGACGTTACTTCCTGCTCATTCTCTCAGGACGAGGCCACGACAGACGTTCGTATCTTGACTCCTCTGATGATTTGAGCGCCGAGGAGTTGAGGCGGAGGAGGAGGAGGCGGTTCGACAGCTGAACTCTGACAGGAAGTAGTAGAAGGTTTTGGTGGAAGAAGGAACAGACGGAGGAGGATTGCTCTGAATAAAGCGATCAAACGTCAGCGTTTCACCACCTTCTGTTCTTTCCTGAGCCTGTTATTAATCAGCCAGGGAGGGAAGGTTCTGAGTTTATATATCTTATAGAAACCAAAAGTCTGCAGCTTCTGAGCTTCGACTGCAGGATGAAGATTGGAGGAAAAAGTGAAAAGAAGATTTCGATTCCTTTTAACTCAAACTGAACTCTGGTTGGTTTGGACAGTTTGTTTATAAAAATCATCAAACATTTTCCAGTTTCATATCAGACTGTCTCTCAGACAGACTGATATGATATCGAAAACAAAAAACCAGAGAGGAATAAATGTCTGAGAAGAAAAACTCTGAGATCAGTCTAGAAAAAAACAAGATTTCTGGGTTGAAATTTTGGGAGAAACTCAAATTCTTACATTAATCTAGGAAATTTTCTTGAAAAAGTCAAATTTCTGCATTTGAAAAGTCGAACAAATTGCAGAAATTTCCGAGTTCTTTCTGAAATTTCAGGTTTTTCTAGAAGAAATGTGACTTTCCAAACAGAAATTTCTGACTTTTATCTGGATAATTTATTTTAAAAAACATTGAAAATAAGAAAATACCTGACTTTTTTTCTCTCTTTTTTCTAGATTTTTCTCAGAAAATTGTTGGATTTTTGTGAAAAAATTTTCAGAAACTTTTGACTTTTTTCTTGAAATATTGAATTGTTTTCTCAAAATTCAAACATTTCTGTCTTTTTTTAATTTGAAACTAATGTTTCAAGTAATTATTTTTTTTCTTAGAAAATTCCTGAGAATTTCTTTTTTTTTCAGAAAATTGGTGAATTTCATCTGAATTTGAGAGAAATTAATTTCACCAAATTAATCTCTCTTCATTTGTAGATGTACAGTTTTACAGTGAACCTGCAGCTCTTCCTCTTGCTGTTCATGAATTCTCAAAGGATTTTTCTTTCATTGTCAAAGTATTTATTTTTGTAACAATAAATGTTGTTTTGCAGTAGCAAAGTCTCACACTGATTTAATTGAACTAAAATTTTAAGTCTGCCCTTATTTGCATTGTGTTCATTAGTCTGGAAAAGCTTTGATACAGAAAATAAAATTTGAACCTGAGAAAATACAATTTTTTTAAAATCTGAAAATAATGTGTCAAACTACTTTACATATTCAAGTGTTTTATTCTTTTTAACAAACTTTTTGGCCTCAGTTTAGCTCCATACAGATGTTCTCGACATGTTATCAAAGTTAAACTGAGTGATTTTTTTTATTGAGACATGGAAGAACCGAATTTAGCTCAATTTGTATCGATGCTAATGAGCATCGTTGATTAATAAATTTTTGAAGTTACTGAATATATCAACATATTTTGACAAAAACTAATCTGGTGAAAAACACACAGAAATGACGGCTGTAAAATAATCACAAATAATTTGAAGCAGTCGCAGTTCATGGCTTCCAGCTTGTCGGCCATGACAGTCTTCCTGTCAGGTTGGTTTAAACTGATGGGGTGCCTGTCTGCTAGATCTCCAAAGACAATATTTGAAGTGATTCCCTCCTCTCTGATGGACAAATCTGATGAAAAACAGATGTATTGACTCAGACAGCAGCCTGGCTCTGCTCTGAGGTTTCGGTTGCGCGTGTTTTATATAGATATAAATGACCTGATTCAAAGTTTTTCTGCACTTATTTATTGATTTATAGGTTATTTATTGATTAATATGTTACATGTGATTGCTTGTCATTCATTTATTTATTTGTTTATATCTAGTAATTTTGAAATTATCACTCTTAGGTATATATAGTTTTACAAAATTTATATTACCTAAGATGGAGTGGCTTCCAACAAATAAGTAATTTCCCCTCGGGGATCAATAAACTATAATAATCTATTCTATATATGTATATATATATAACATATATATATTATTTTATTATTATTATGCTAGAAGTTTGGGGCCCTAAGCTTAACTTGCATTATTCTTTGGACCATCCCTGGTTTTAAGTGAATAAATCCTTAATATTTAATAAGTACTAATTCATCTGACAAATTATTTTCATGTTACATGAAATAATCTGTCATTGAAAGTAGAACTTATTGACATAAAGCTCTTATGTTTTGCTGTAGGTTTTTTTTAATATATATTTATGTATTTAAAGTGTTCAGAGACATTTTCACTGTAAAAAGAGCAGAAGCTCCTTGGTGGAGTTTCAGTTTTTACAGTGCGCTGTGCTCCACGTTTCTGCACCTGATCACGTGTAAACGGTTTCCTGTGGAAGCGTGAAGCTCGCCTCGCCTGACTGACGCTCGCAGAAATGGAACTGATTGGATGCCAAGAGCAGAGCCTGAACATCTCTAGCAGGGGTCAGATTCAGCACAGAGCCGTGACCTCTTGACCTTTCCTCTGTACAGCAATTCGAGAGGCTGAAGAGATGAGATAAATATCTACTCTTCCTCTCCCTGCTGTCAGTCTTCCCCTCCATCCCTTCCTTTCTTTTCTTCTCTTCATTGCTTCAGGATGTCTCTCTCTCTCTGTATCTCTCTCTCTCTCTCTCTCTCTCTCTCTCTCTCTCTCTCTCTCTCT
>VMRN01000025.1:377981-398702 GCA_010277015.1 Poeciliopsis turrubarensis
TAAGAGCAAAGAGAAACACAGAGGGAATGAGAAATGTGTTTTTGTTTTGGGGGGAATATTGAAGTGTGTGTGTTGGTGTGTGTCGGGAAGAAAGCGGAGGTTTTGCTCGACTCCGGAGGGAAACGGCTGATGAGTTAATTCATGGATCAAAGGTGGAGCTGCAGACTCCCTTCGGTGTTGTTTGGATTCTGCTGGAGCTTAAGAAAAGCACCGCAGGGAACCATGAGAGCAGATTTGAGTCATCTTTCTGCTCCGCTGCACGCCAGGGTCGCCTGGTTATGAAATTCATTTCTCCAAATTTGTTTTGAAGCCTTATTTTTGTGTGTGTTTGTTTGTTACTAAGTCAGGACCTGATCAGGGGAAAAGGAATGATCTCCTGGCGAATTTTGCTGATTTCCAAACAAATCTAAAACATTTTGATGCATGGAGTTAAATAGGGAACCTTTTTCTGTTTGTTTGTTGTTTGTTTTTGTTTGTTCACGTTTCCAAATATATGCGACTTGCATGTGTTCTCCAGCGTGAACCGCAAACGAGCGGAAATTGCCCCGCATGCGCAGTGGAGACAGCGCTCAGTAAAAAAGTAGAAGAAGAAGAACTCGGTGGATGCTAACGATGTAGCTTAGCTTACGATTCTAACGTTGTTATCGAACCGGAGCAACAAGTAAACAACTTATACCTCATTACAGCCTGTTGGTTTTTCTTCTTCTTCTTCCTCTTTTTATGACGTTTGACAAGCAACGAACTGCTGCGCATTACCGCCATCTACTGGATTGGAGTGTAGATCGGGATGCTACATATATTTTCTCCCATAAAATAAAATAAATAAAACTTACATCCTATCTATCGGTTTTATTTTCTTAAGGTAAACAAAAATATTCAGAAGTAGAATTTTTGTCCAAAATATCTTGTATGTTTAACTGTAATTTATTTTACACATAATTCGCTTCTCGCTACAGAATATTTAGAACAAAACATGTTTTACTGTCTCCTCTTGAAAACAAAAACCATTATTTCCTGTCGGATGTTTTCCCCGGTCATCTGGGTTTGACGGTTTCCTCTTTTTTATTTGGCAGGACGCAGAATAGTGACGTTCAGGTCAGGAGAATGAAAACGTTTAAAAGGATCAGATACGTATCGGATTTGGTGCTTCAGGCTCATGAATCCGTGTCGCATTAAGAAGAAAAACAACTTCTGGTTAACTTCAGGCTGCAGCGAGGATGTAAACTGATTCAGTGTTTCAGCAGGGCGAAGTGCAACCCAGAGCTTTGCTGTTTTACTGTAATCAGGTTACAGTGTGCATGTCGGATTCCTCTGCTGGGATCGGCTTAATTTCCTAAGTCTGTGTCCTTCATGCTCTGCTTTCCATTAATCTGTCTGGAACTGAAAGTCTCAATGTCCAGAGTAAATTATTCTGCACTTTCTCTGAAACGTGACGAGGTCAGACGTGGGAAGGTTCATTCACAGCAGCTGCGCCTGCAGTCATTTGTAAAGGCGTCCAAAAGGTTTAGAAGGAATAAATGTTGAAGGCAGCGACACTAAACTCTGCAGACAACCTTCAGTTTGAGGACGAAATCTTTTCAGTCAGTGAGTTTTATAAGTTAAATATTTTGCCATTGCACTTTTTCATCAATATTAAGGAACTACTGAGTTTAAACAAGCTGTTTATATGTTGCTAAAAAGTTGCTTGTAGTTTAGTTTGTCTTATTTTAAGATATTTGCTCAGAAATACTTGGTAAGGTTTTGTGCTAATTTCTCATAGTCTTTATCTGTCGTATGATCAAAATCAACAAACATGTGTATTTCCTGAAGGTTCTCTTGTGATTCCCGTTTTGAAGAGTGACTTGAAGGAGCTTAGTATCAGGAAACCGTCTGAAATGTTTGAATACAGTTTGATTATTTGCCACAGATGCGGTTTGATCAGTTGCAGAGTGGATGTATTTTCCAGCTGGGATCAGCGAGGCTCATTTTCTGTTCCCTGTTCGTGTTTGGGCTGCAGAGCAGCTGAAGGCGCCGCTGGAGGATTACGTGAACAAGCGCTACCCTGGGCTGGTCAAGATCGTCCGAAACCAGAAGAGAGAAGGACTGATCCGGGCCAGAATCGAGGGCTGGAAGGTGGCGACGGCCGAAGTTACCGGGTTCTTCGATGCCCATGTGGAGTTTACGCCGTCATGGTGCGCGTCGTCTTTTCTGTCATGATGTTTTACATTTCTTCAACAGACAAACAAACGTTGACCTATGCAGCGATTCAGGGAGCAAAAACACAATGTGAGCGCCTGTTAAAACATCGTAGGATGTGTTACCATAGCAACAGAGACCCGGATTGGCTGAGAAAACAGTAGAAATGACAAAATCAATCAAAAAACAGATAAAGTTGATAATATTGTTGTTTTGAGGCAATTTTCAAGTAATATAAATAATGGAACATTTAACACTGTAACTGAAGACATTTTAAATAAATAAACAAAACAACAAAAACAATTCAAATGAATATGAAGTATTAAGTTGTTAACTAAATCAAAAAATAATTTAGTTGAGACCAAAACATCAGACTGAAGTTTTTTTTATCATCCAGTTTTTGGTAGAAAAACTAAAAATCATGCAAATGGAAACTATTGAGTTTGTTTAAATTGTTTAAATAAACATGCTAACTTGTATTTAAAGTCTGCTGCAGATAATCATCTCGTCTGTTTTTCTCTATTTCCTGTTTTGATATTTTTTACATAAACATTCAGGAGGAAATGAAACGATGATAAAGCTTCAGGTGTAAATTTCCATCTGCCCACCGCTTGTCGCATTTGTGTTATTGCTATTGTTGGTCACTGACTAAAGCTTCCAGTATCAATAAATTTGCAGCTACATTGTCAGGAACAAATGGGGCCTCCAGCTGCAGGAGAGGATTTAATCCAGCCGTTCTTATCAGATTCTCATGCTGTCTGAGACGGGATAAATTTAATTAGCACTCAGAGGATTGGCGTTCCAAAGCAGAAGCTGAGATAATTAGACGGATTCATTAAGACGAAGCATAATACTCCCTGATTAAAATTTGTGAGAAGTTGAGAAACTTTGAGGGTTTTTTCATTGCTTGCGTTGCGTTCAGGGCCGAGCCGGTGCTGGCCAGAATCAAGGAGGACCACAAGAGGATCATCCTGCCGTCCATCGACAACATCAAGCACGACACCTTCGAGGTGGAGCGCTACGAGAACTCGGGCCACGGCTACAACTGGGAGCTGTGGTGCATGTACATCAACCCGCCCAAGCAGTGGTGGGACGAGGGGGACATGTCGGCACCCATCAGGCAAGAAGCACTCACCCTAAATACTGGGAAAGAAAAGCTTTTAAATACACGTCACACTGTGGCAGCTCTTCATGTGGGCGGTTGTCCAGGGCGGCATTAGAAAGGGGAGGGCGCCGGAAAACTAGAAATAAAATATTAAATGATGTGGGAGTCAATAATTCCTTAATGTTGATGAAAACGTCTTCGTTCCACTGGCAGATTCACTTTTCCCATAAGTGAAATAATATTCCGGTGGATCTAGAATTTTTGCATCAAAATTAAGGAATTATTGGCTCAAAACAAGCAGACATTTCTTGCTAAAAAGTTGCATGTAAGATAGTTTTGTCTTATTTCAAGTGAACTGAGACATTTTTAGAAACTGCAGTGATGTCTTTTTCACTTTCTGCTACAACCTGCAGCTTAAATACTGATGAAAAAGTTTTAGTTCCTCTGGAATATTATTTAACTCGTAACAAGACATTTTCCCCTGGTTACAAGTGAGATGATCTGCCAGTAGAACTAGAACTGGGTTGCTGGGCAACGGGCTGGGCTCCGCAGGGGTTGCTAGGTAACGGTGCAGTGGAACCTTCACCAGTGGAACTAGAACCTTTTCATCAATATTAACGAATTATTGGCTGAAAACAAGCTGCTGGATCTTGCTGAAAACTCACCTGCGAGTTAATTTTACGTGAACTGAAATGTTTGCACCAAAACGAGACCAAAAAAACTCGGTGGGATTTTGTGTTTTTGCAGTGATAATTGCAAAAGCTCGTTAACTCCACAGGTTGTCCAAAGTGTCTTTATCGCTGACATTCTTCTGCTGCAGGACTCCTGCCATGATTGGCTGCTCCTTCGTGGCCAACAGGGACTACTTTGGGGAACTCGGCCTGCTGGACTCGGGCATGGACGTCTACGGAGGGGAGAACATCGAGCTGGGCATCAGGGTTTGTGTGTCACCCACTTTCCTTTTGTTCTTGAGCACTCTTTGCGCCCGCAGGTTTAAATGGAGCAGTGGCCGCCGTAGCGTGGCGTTGCTGATAAATGAGGCCCCATTAAGTCTCCAGGAGGAGCGGTCCTCTGTGTGCCGCCGACAGCAGGCCCAGAAAGATAAATAGGTCACAGGAAGCAGGAAGCTTTGGGAGTTTGCTGCTTCTGCACACTTTGATTTAAAAGTCTGTCGTGTTGGATTATTTCAAACTGAATTTTATGCAATTCTGCAGTGGAAAAGCAAATTTAGTGAATTCTTAGCATCAAAAGATAAAATATAAATTCAAACCACCTTCATTGATACATTTTTTCTAATTATTTTTACCAGCCCATGTTGTGGAACGTTTTGCCTGCAGGTTTGGCTCTGCGGCGGGAGCATGGAGGTGCTGCCTTGCTCCAGAGTGGCTCACATCGCTCGAATGAAGAAACCTTACCACAGCAACATCGCCTTCCACACCCGGCGCAACGCTCTGCGTGTGGCGGAGGTCTGGATGGACGAATACAAATCCAACGTGTACCTGGCCTGGAACATCCCCATGGAGGTGAGGAACTGTGATGCTCAGCTTGTCATCACTGCCAGTTGTACCTTGAATGTGAGACACCAAGTATCTCAGGGAGTTTTCACACCTGACAGCCCGGTAGACTCGGTTTGATAGGGGATCAAAATGGCAACATTTGTTGCTTTTCAGCTGCTGTGTCTCTTTCACACTGAACCAATCAAACCCTTTGAGAAGCCGTTCCCCTCCTCACCTGTGGGGGCGCTGCAACAAGTCCACATGAAAAAAACAACATGAAAATCTCTAAAGAATTTTACATTAAGCTTAAAATTTGACATTTTGAAAATAAATTTGTGCAATGGGAACGGCAATTTTGAAAATAATTCTTGTTTTTTATATAAAGTTTTGGCGAAAGGAAGAAGTTTGTATGGAAATTACTGCATTCTGGAAAACAGGTTTTATAGCTTCATAGCTTCATTTATTGCTAATGCAGCTGTTTTTACGCTTCAACCGGATGTTGCCACTGTGGGAAAAGAAGAAGACGACAGGAAGTGGTAGGAAGATGGTGTCAATAAAACATGGAGTAGCATGAAATTTTAGAATAATAAGATCTTTACTTTAAAGAAAAGTGTTTGAAATGTGTTTAAATGTTCCTAAATAACGAGTTTAGCTTCAGGGTAATAAACATTGCATTGTTTGACTATCAGGACAAAGACTCCCAATGAACGACAGCAACAAAAAAAGTTAAAACCGATGGTATTTATAAAATATTTTGTCTATTTTCCATTTAAGTTTAGCTTCAACTTTACAATGTTTTTGTTCTGTTTTTCCCCCTTAGTTTTTTATTCCAATCATTTGCATCAATTAATACATTCAAATAAACAAAAGTTTGTTTATTTAACGCAAAGTGCTATTATTGTATTTATTCGTACCAAATCCTCTGAATAATTAGCGTTAATAACACAACATAATGTAGCTGCTTATGTGCGTCATTATTTCTCTAATCCTCAGCAGAAATTTATATATTTACAACCAGGGATGTACAAAAAAATGTGTTTTTGAAAATTAATTAGGTGTAAGTCACTGCAGACATCCTACCGCCCTGTTTGTGTTAATTAGCACATAGCTAATTAGCTTACATGCACTGATTTCTAAGGCATGCCTGCGTCTCCGTGGATCTGTTCATGCAGAGTTTACATGCAGCAGCTCTATTTTCCTCCTGTGCTGCCAGATCGATGACCTTCAACTTAAAAGCGCCATTTTTTCCTTTGCGTTGTTTCCATGGTGAGAGGCTTTGAGTCTGAATGAATTTCTCCGCCGGGCCTGCTGCTAGCATGTGCTTGTTCTACATGAAAATGAGCACTTTCTTCTTTGATTTCCAATTTTGACCTCCAATGATTCACTTCCTGTTAAAGAGCCCCCCCTGGAGGCTGAAGAAAAATCAATTGAAAAGCCGCACGGTTCAAAGCGTGGGGGCAAAAAGTTGCGGCTTATAGTTCGCAAAATATGGTACCGACTTAAACTTTTGGTTTGATTTTGACAGATGAACTATCATTAAAATTGTCTGAAAATAATTAATGTGTAAATCTCAATGTACAGTAATGTGAGACATATGCAGAAGTTTGTAAACAAGTAATAAGTAGAGTTACTACTAGCTAGTTAGCATGTGTTAGCTAGCTAGTAGCTGCTGGTTTCTGGTAGAAAACAGAAATACAAGCTAAAAGGACTGAAGATAATGGCTATAATGTGTAACAGATTGCTACTTTAAATGTTATAAATAGATTATTGTTAATTTATTTTTATGAATGTACCCATACAAAGATGGCTAAATTCATGGAAACGTTTAGATTTTTGGGGGCTTTCTAATTTTTTATAAATCTTTGCAGCAAAATTTGTTTATTAAAATGTCCAAATAAAGAAAAGGCAAATTTCTCTATGTTGACAATAAAACCTGCTGGAAATATTCAAAAGTGAGTGTTAGGGTTAGGCAGATTTTTACTTGGGGGTCCCCCATACCAACATGTCAACACCAGATGCTTCATCATTCCTAAACTACTCTATTTCTGTAACATACCTGGAATGTAACACCAGCTGATGAACACTAAATTTATAGGAAACAAGATAACAATTTTGATATCTTATATCAAACTACAGCAACCATCAACAGGAAGACATCAATTATAATTTGTTCAATAAAAACAATATGTAAATTGTTTTTCCTTTTGTAATAGCATTTTACTCGGTGTCATTTTGAATGTATATGTTATGCTAGCTTGGTGCTTTTGGGAACCCTAAGCAGCCTCTAAACTCGCATTGCGTTGGGCCGGCCCTGATGCAACCAATGCCACTAACTTTCCCAGCCCTTGACAAAACAAATTCAGACTGTGACTCCTCCACCTGGGATGGTGGAGTTGTGCCGGCAGGATTGTACCAGTGGTTTGTGTTTTGCAGAACCACGGCATCGACTACGGCGACGTTTCTCAGAGGGTGGCACTGAGGAAGAATCTGCAGTGCAAGAGCTTCCAGTGGTACCTGGACAACGTTTACCCGGAAATGAGGAGGTACAATAACACGGTGTTTTACGGTGAGGTGAGTGGCTGGTAAATATTTACATTTACTTGAGTAACTTTTTGGAAAATTGTTTTTCTAGGAGTATTTTTACTACACTGTGCTTTGAGTAATTTTATTATGACGTATTTCTAGTCTCACTTGAGTAAAATTTCTGGATTTTCTACCCACTGCATGAAAATCAAACATGTTTTAACAAAGACCTGCAGTTTTTGTCGAAGTTTTTCGTTGAAAAACTGATTTGGAAAATTTTGCCAGACTGTTATTGTTTGTTATGAATTATTGTCTTTTTGGTCCTTGAAATACCAAAATTTCTACTTAACTTTATATTTTGGCCCATCTGATGATGCAAGTTTTAAGTATTAAATGATTGCTAATTTGACAAGCTGCTCAGTTCTTGAGTCGACTTTTTACCAAATACTTTTTTACTCTTCCTTGAGTAATTTCTTGGACAGATACTTTTTACTTTTACTTAAGTAAAAGTAAAGTATTGCTAATCTTACCTGAGGACAGTTTTTGGGTCATCAATTGAACTGGCATGGGGGTCAAAGGTTGTACATCTGAAGCCGCAGAAGGAAACCAAAAGTAGAATTGTGCAATTAAAGCTTAATGCTGAAACTGAAAAATCTGATTTCTTTTTCTCAGAAAGCTGTAGTGATTGGCTGATTGTTTGCGTGTTATTTTCATTTTTATTTTCCCTCAGATCCGTAACTCCAAAGTGAGCCACCTGTGTATGGATCAGGGTATGAAGGAAAACCACACAGCCACCCTTCACCCCTGCCATGGCTGGGGTCCTCAGGTAAAACACTGTGCTTTCAAAAACAAACAAACAAATAAATACATGGTTTGTGTCTCTTTAAGTATTATTCAAAATTCACATTTTTGTACTTCCATTTTGAGTTTCTACTGTTTCTAAAAATAACGAAAGCTCTTAAAATAACAATAAGTTTTTTGTATTTTTTGATATCAGAAAATGAGCCATTTCAAAAACCTTCAGAATGTATCGTCACAAATCAGCAGGCACTGCCTGTTACCTAGCAACCTCAGTGGAACTCTGCCCCTTCCCCTCGTTACCTAGCAACCTCAGTGGAACTCTGCCCCTTCGCCCTCGTTACCTAGCAACCTAAGCTGAATTCCAGCCCATTTGATCAGCTGGTTTTACCACAGTTTACCCCTGTGTTTGTCTAACAAGCTCAACTGAAAGTCTCTCTGGGTTTTGCTGTCAGAGGGAAAATGTTTGTCTTTCACTTTTTTTGTGTGCCGAGTCAGCAGGTGTCAGCTCATGAGCTGCTTCAGTCTGCAGGCATCCAGCTGTAGCCACTAACAGGTGCTCAGGGCGGCTCCGAAATGTGCAAAGATCAACAGATTCAAAGGATCATTTGAGTTCGGTCAAGCCTCATTTCGTTTTGCAATTTATTCATTCATGCAGGTTTTTTTTAAGCCTAATGCAGAAAAAAAGTGTATTTTTCCCAGAAAATTTGGATTTGGTCCTGAATGCATGAAGGGATCTGTTTAATGAAGGAGTAGAGAAACTTCTCAGATGAAGATAAAATCTAAAACAGAAAACGCTGTTATTGTGGTCGAAGATTGTTCCTGCTTTTCTTCCAAAGGAAAAAAAACAGGAACGAAACAAACAGCAGACAGAGAACAAGATATAAACAGAAATAAATATATGATTTTTTGTTGTAGTGGCATAAAAATAGATCCTGGCGACGCGAATTACACACGTAATCCGGTTGGATTATAAAGTAAAAAGGCCAAAATGTCACAAAAATCATTTTAAGAAAACTGTACTTTAAAACGTTTTGCAGTAAGTTTAAGAGAAAACTTCCTTTTTTTTTATTTCAGATGGAGAAATTCAAAGTTATTCAGGCGTAAACACAATCTGAGCACCTAGGAGCAGCTTGTCTTTCTCTCCTTTGATGCTTTGATGTTTCGTTGTTTGCACCATCAGGTTTCAAACTTTAATTGTTTCTGTGGGTTGGAACAGAACAGATTGAGCTGATAACACTAATTAACAGGAAACGCAGTTCAAGCCAGTGGAAAACAAAGATTTGTTTAGTTTCTCATCATCCTCTGGAACAACAACACCCCATTTTGCTTAAAGCAACTAAAATTAGCCTGAACGATGAGAGGAAGTTCCTGTCAGAATTAGTCAGGGCCCAAAACTTGCAAAGGTTTCATCATTGGGACTAAATTTTTACCTCTTTCTGACAGTTTGTTCTTGTCTTCGCTCAGTTGGGACGCTACACCAAAGAGGGTCAGCTGTTCCTGGGTCCGCTGGGCAGCACCGGAGACGACACCCGCTGCGTGGTGGACGACCCGATCAGCAGCTTTCCCCAACTCCTGAACTGTGACAAGGTGCCCAACGCCAAGCAGAAGACGTGGAGCTTCTCCCAGGTGAGCAGGAAGAAGAGGGAGGAGTCTGAACCGGAAACAAAATGTAAAGCTGCGTACATCTTCCCCAATAGTTGTTGTTTCAGGTGGTTCATGAAAAGGGTCTTTAATGACTAAATAATGCAAATTTTACACTTTTAATCAACTTTTAACGCAACTTTCAGTGTAACTGCATTATTTACCGAATGACACCTCAATAGTCGTAAACATCTATAAAAACTCCGTCATCTTCACGGCAGACCAGTCAAATAAATGCTACATATAGCAACTATCCTGCCAAAGTAAATAATCTGCTAGTATTTTTTCATCAATATTAACGAATTATTATAACAAACTCATATTTCTTGGTTGTAAATCAGTTTCGTCTTGTTCTGAGTTATTTACATTTGATGGTAGACAATACTTGGTTAGATTTTGTGTTTTTGCAGTGCATCCCACTTCTCTTATTATTTACTTTACTACCTTTCTAAAAGGTCAGAGGTCATTCTGTTTTTACATTAAGTCCTCAGTGCATTATGGCCAACAAAATAACCAGAAAACGATTTAAATCTTCCACCCATCGTGATGGGATTTTCTCCTGCAGAAAATCTAAATTGAGCTGATTTCAGCTGAATTTCTCTTGTTTTTCTCCGACTGGATACCAGTTGGAGCTCAGGAAGAATCGTTAGACTCCCTGCTGTGGTTCCCTCTTTAAGACCCTAATTATGCATCGTAGACTTATTAACATGGGCTGTACCTCTTTGAAGTTATAATAATAATAGTGACTGAACTTTGGATTTTTTTTAATAATCTGGATTCTCTGTTCAGCTTTTTGAATGAAAATTAATTGCAACTGAACATGTAATTATTAGAATGCTTTCTTTAAAAATTTACTTTTTCATTCAAAATGGCCTCTGATTGTAACCTGCATATTTACAGTTTGTTTCAGTGGCAACGATAATATTAAATAATCTCTCATTATGTCATGGAGAGGCTTTTCTTCCCTCGGGATGCTTCATGCTTGAAACTACAGGTGAAACTGACTGAACTACTTTTTTATTTATGAATTAACTAAGCTAATAACTATCTGACCATTTGGAAATTTTTAAAAAGCAGTAGAGATCCCAGTGGAAGTAAAAGAAAACGTGCAAAAAGTGAATTTTACTTGATTGGTTCCCTTTAATATCAACCAAGACGCATCCTGACGCCCCTGTTCTGATCCTGCAGAACGACTCCATCGTAAACCGGGCCACGGGTCGCTGTCTGGAGGTGGTGCCGGCCAACGTTTACTTTGGCCACCTGCTGGTCCTGCAGCCCTGCTCGGGTCAGAGGTGGACCATCAAGAACGCCATGAAGCAATAGCCGCCGGCGCGGCCCGATTCCTGGGCTGCCATTGGCTCAGGCTGCTCACAACGAGCCAATGAGACGCTGATGCAAACCTTCAACAGAAATGTTTATCAAAACTTTGGGTGCCATGAAGATTATCGTGAATTATTTTTTATAAAATGAACATTCAGAATGACAAACTAAGCATGAGGACTGATTCTGTCTGATTTATTTTGACTTAATGTGTTGTTATAAATCCTCTGTGTGTGTGTGTGTGTGTGTGTGTGTGTGTGTTTGTTTGTAATACTTTATGGGGACCATTTCCTGATACATACGATGTTGTGGGGACCACTGCTTCTTGTGGGGACCAAAGCCCGGTCCCCACACTGTTTTTGGGTCAGGGGTCAGATTTAGGACAAGGTGTGAACTGAGTTTTGGTTTGGGTTCTGATTAGGTATGTAATGGATAGGGTTAGGGTAAGGTTAAGGTGTAGGCTGTAGAAATGAATGGAGGTCAATGGAAAGTCCCCACAAAGATAGCCACGCTAAAATGTGTGCATGCGTGTGTGCATGTGCATGTGTGTGTGTGCGTGTATGGGTGTGTGTGTGTGTTATTGCTGTACAGTGCTTTGACGTTCATGACTTGAGACTCAATCAACCAAAAATGTTCGACAGAAAGAGCAGAAGCTCTGGAGCCGACCTTCATTTCGGTGTGTTTCTGCGAACTTCATGTGTTTCTGTTTTAAACTGGTTTGGATGAGCAGCTCTGCAGATTCTCTGAGGTTTTCCTCAGATTTCTGGCCACATTTTCCCTCATTTCACTGCAGTAAACAACAATTTTTAGATGACAGAAAATAAAACCACAAAATTGCTCAATTTATTGGATAAAAGTTACATTTTAACAGCAAAGAAATAAAAACAAAGGCTGCACTCTGATATGTGCTGCAATCATAATCTGAAATATCAAGCAAAACAAAAAAACTCAAATGAAAAGCTGGAGAATTAGTGGTTTAAACCTTTTGCACAGCTCCTGAAGGCTCATATAAATAGTTTTATTATCTAAATCTCTGCAATACTCCATTCTTTGTCATGTCCTGTAACGTGTTTTTAAAAAAGTGACGCTCTGTTCAGAATGTAGTGACAGAAATCTGTTAGTTGTTGTTCCAGATTTTATTGTAAAAAAGATGAGATCCCATCTGTGATGAAATAAATCAAATTACGCTCGTAAATAAGCATAAAGATATTTTTTACTTTTTGCCTTTAAAAAGTCTAAACCCTGTAAATATTTATAATTTGAAGAGTAAGGCACAGTAAGTGTTTTAAAAGTTATTAAAAAATACATAAAATAACTTTTAAAAATGCCAAGAGGGCTAAAGAGAAAAGTGAACTTTCAGTCATTTTACCTGGAGGCGTCCTGTAGCAACACACAGGTTAGCGTGAAAACTTCATGCTCATTGGAGGAAAGTTGAGTTTGTTTGTTTATCTGAGTGCCAAAACTAACGAAGCATCTTCTGCAGACTGCAGCAGGGAGTTTGATTTGCGATCGAAAGTATTGACGACTTTCCAGGCTGAAATTGTTCCGACTCTGAGAAGCGTGATGTCAAATAATTCAAATAATTCATTGTTATTGGTTTGGTTTCTCAGCTTGTCTTCCAATAAACAAAATGGTTTCCTGGGTTTTGCGTGGCTGTTTTATTAGGAAGGGTTGCATAAACTCTATTTGTGTGTCAGAAGAAAGGAGCACAGTTCTGCTAAAAACGCACATTTTACCTTTTCTTAAAACTTGGTTATAAAAACACAAATACTTCCTGTTGCTTTTTATAGTTTCCTGCGTAAGAACATTTTGTCGGTGACTATTGTCATCCTGAGTACAAATTAAAAGTTTCCCTCTCCATTTAAAGTGCCAGTTTTAATTGCAGTTGAGGGGCCGCACCAATTCAGTCCAAGGGCCACGAATGGCCCCCGGGCCACACTTTGGACACCCTTCAAGTAAGGCATGTTTCTGAGCCTTGGATGCATTTTGTGTCATTTTTGCCTGATATTAGTATTATTTTTACAAGAGGTTTTTTTCTTTTAGTCTGTCTTTTTTAAGTTATATGACTTTTTTAAAATCTGATTTTCAGCCTCAATTCATTTTTTATTGCAGATAATCTGATCACAGCAGAAATGCACTGCTATGCAGATGACACCACACATCATGTAGCCAAACCCAAATTTCAGATGAAGTTTGTAACGTTGGAGAAACCTTATCAATATCCAGTTAACTGCATTTTCTAATGTGGCATCACAAAATGTCCAATTTTAATTAGCGTTCAGCGTAAATCTTGATTAGGACATTCCTACAGCTTCTCTGTTTCCTTTTTTTTGCTTTAATAATTTGCATGTTTTTGTTATTTTAGTAAACCACCACATGTTGTGAAATCAGGCCTCTGAATTTAAAGAAATTTCTATCATCCGCACAAACCTCGATTAGACAAGCTTTGGCTCCATCAGCGTTACAAAAGAGCCACATCTAAATCTCAGCGCAGCAGCAGCAGCAGCAGCAGCACAACGGTGGACAGAAACGTCCCGAGATGTGAAAGTTCAGATTAAACTCTGATGTCTTCATATGTTCCTGAATGAGAAACCAAACTCCTGCTGCTGGGTGTCAGCGTCCTGCTGTGGATGAAGCATCAGTTGATTTTGGAGATGTAAATGAAACGGGGAGCGTCTGCAGGAGCACAAGGCCCTGTTTGATGCTGCAGAGGTCGGTGTGGCGTTCAAGGACGGCGCGTGCATGCTAACACGTCCCTGAACGCTGACCAGACTTTAAACGACCGAACGACCACAGGAACGAAAAATCATCTCATGCTGAAAATCAACTCAGACGTTAATACATTTGGTATTTGGATCATCTGCATAAATGTAACATAAACATTATCATTTTTTTATTAATTTCTCTGTTTCAGCTAAATAGAAAATTTGGCATCTTAGTTAAAATCTAAAAAATAAAATCATCTTTTAAGTTCTCAGATTTTTTTTCTCTAAATTCTAACTTTTATTTAGCTGAAAAAGAGAAAAAAATCTCACATTTTTAAATAATGTTTTTTTTTAAAACAATCATTAAAATGTTAGCGCCCTTCAGGTTCCTGCAAAAAAAACAACAAAAAACCTGAAATGTTAGGAGAATCTTCCTCTATGGTGCCAAAACACGTGGAGTTTTTCAACGGGGTAAACTGGCCTCCAACAAAAAGATCAGAATAAAGATCATTTTAAATCTCCAACCTGAGATGAAAACAAAAGCATCAGTAGAATAAAGAGGAAAAGACAATTTGTCTTTATATGACGACCAAAACAAACCGACTCGTTTAAATCCACTTCATTTTCCATCAAGTTTTTTTATTATTGTGAATTTATCAAATTATTTTTTAAGAAACATAAACCTCTTTACAAAATGGACTTGAACAAATTACGCTATAATGAAAATGTTGCTAAATGCAGCTGTTCCCTCACCTCAGAGTCTGACAGCTCCCCCTGGTGGCCGAATATGATAAACACAGGGTTTCACATTTAAATGAGCTGTGAAGAAAATCTCAGCCAGAAATTCAAATAAATAAGTTAATAAGCAGCGACCAGAAAGAGGAATGTCATGAATCTCCTGCTATCTTCTGATGGTTTGTTCCTACAGCATTATTGGTCTTTTATTGACATTTTCAGAGTTTATCTTTAGCTGCTTTCTCTGTTGTACCAAGTTCATTAATTATAATATTCCTGTGTTTGTGATTAACTCATGTTTTCTGCCTTATTGTTGGTGTTTTTGTTGTTGTTTGTTTTTACCAAATCAACCCAATATTAGGGAACTAATAGCGAAGTAATGACAGGTTTGCGTCAGAATTGAAATAGATTTTCTGACACATTTAAATTATTTAACGATTCCTGCATTTTTAGTTAGTTTAAACCAAGAAGAACCAGAGATTGTTCTGAAAATGATCAGGTACGAAAGTCATTCAGAAAGTTTTTCTTTCAAAAAGAAAGAAAATCTGTTCGCCTGGAAGGAAAATATTATGACAGAGGGAAGGAGGAGAAACAAAAAACTGCATAAGTTTTAAATACACAAATTATTAACTTCTCTTGTTTAAATCAAAATATATTTTTGCTTCACTAAAATGTACTTGTTTTAACTTTATTGTTAATAAAACTGAATAGTTGAAGTTATGCTTTAAAGACACTGCAGAAACCAACAAAGAAATCTAGAAATGTATTGATTAATTATATAGAAAGTGTAAAAAAAACCCCAAACTTTAAAGTGTCACTCATTAATTCAAACATTTTTATCTCAAGTTCCTATTTTTTTTTTAAAGTTTGATTTTTAAAACTCCCGTTTTTAATATTTTAACTTTATTTTTATTTTGTAGTTAATAGAAACACATTAATAGAAATCATTTTTAGCTGTGTTCTAATTTTGTGATTTAAAACATTTTATTCTTCAATTAACTGCAAATTAAAAAATATAAAACTTGTTGAACACAAAATATGTTTTATTTATATTATCCTAATAAATGTACCTGTTTTGAAAAAAAGGTTTGAGTTCAATTGAAATGTTATTAATTGCTATTATCCAGACAAATAAACTTTTCCGGTCTTTTCTTCTCTTGTCAGAAACTGGAATGTCGCCCCCATGAGGACAGAGTGAAAACTGCAAATCTGAATGAAATACTGAAGGAACATTTATTTTTTATTAATTTAATTTAAGTTAGTGGAGTTAAAATACTACAGGAAAACACTCTGCAATTACTGTGATTTTTATAAAAATATAAAATATTTTTTCCAAGAACTCATCCTTAAAAACTTTTATAGTTTTATAACTAAATGATAATCAGGTTTCTGAGTATTTTTTTAATAGGAAATCTGCACTAAAAATAAGACATAAAAAAACACTTTAAAAAAAGTTTTTATTGCAACAATTATTTGTTTCGCGTTTATACAGATTTCCATATTTACAAGATTATAATTATTATGCCTCTAATAAATAGTACGACTGAAAGTCTAGTCTAAGTAAATATTGCACGTGCATTAAGTACAGTATGTGCTTGTCTAGATATTCTGTCCAGGTAAATATTTACAAAATTACATGTGAGAATCAAGAAGTGGGAATTATCCATCATGCTGCTGCAGAGTAATTCAGTGATGGAGACGTGCAACCATTCTGCAGATTTAACTCTTCAAACCAAATGCAATAAAACCAAATAAAATATTTATAAAACACGTCTGCAGGTTTTTGAGACTACATCGGAGCTCAATGAGTCCCAAAGGGAGATAAATTAAACCTTTTACAGGTTCAAAGCCTATTTTTCTGCCACAGGCAAGAAATTTATCCCAATAAATATCAAGTTTAAATAAGAGCTTCTCTCCCTGCGCTGCTGGTAGAGATGCGGTCAGCCTGTACATTTCACATGACATTTCAACATTTAGCATCAGTTTTCCAGACAGTTCAGCTTAAAACGAGAAAAACACAGAAGTTACTGTGGAGAGACGTCGCCACCAGATGGCACTAGAACACAAACTGACAAACCAACTTCTCCTTCCATCGGAGTGAAAAATAAACAAATTAAATCAAATTTCTGTCTAAAAATGCCCGTTGCATCTCGTGTTTCCGTGTGAAAAAAGGAACAGACGACATTTAGATGTCCGGTTCGTCTCCGCAGAGTTTATGGCTTTGGATGGAGGTTCAGAGGGAACCGGAAGGACGTCAGCGACCCGGATGTTCCAGGACCCTGAAGCCCCCGGAGAGCGGAGAGCACCGACAGTCATGCACACACACACACACACACACGCACAGAAACATCGAAACACACACGGGACACACACTTCTGACAAAGGTTGCAATATTTACACAGGACACAGACTCGATCACATGCAGTTAGTGAGGGGCTGCTGGCCCTTTAAGAGTTTAAATGAGAGGCAGTGCAGGAGTTCAGAGCCGAATCAGTGGACAGGGAGGTCGAAGAAAGAAAGGGCAACATTCTGCCAAAAAACTCAAAAAATGTCCAGAAAAACAAAATTTCTGAGTTTAAAATGTCAAATCTTTGCAAAAAACCCCCCAAAAAACTCAGAAGTTTTTATCTGAAATTTTCCAGAAATCACAAATATTTCTTTTAGTTTGACAAGTTGGAAATTTGCTTTGAAAAAATCTGAAATTTTGAGATTAATTTTTAAAAAATTCTAGAAATTCTCTGAGTTTAAAAAGTCAAATGTTTCCTAGAAACACCTGGAAAACTAAAAAAATGGACACTTGAAAAGTTTAATGGTTAACTTTTGAAACTCAAAAATTTAATATTTTCCTAGATGATTTCTGGGCCTAATCGCAATTATTTTTTCTAGCATATTTTTGACTTTTCAAACTCCAAAATTTCTAAGTTCTGTCGAGAGAATTTCTCAGAATAAGCTAAAAATTTCTGTAATTTTTCCAGAAAACGTTTGACTTTTCAAACTCGGAAATGTTCATGTTTTCTCTAGAAATCTTCCGAGGTTAAAATAAAAATTTCAAAGTTTTGTTTCTAGAAGATTTCCAACTTTTTCAAACTCAGAAATTAAAATTGTCTCTCAAAAGTTTTTTTTTGGTGGGTTTATTGAGACATTTGGACTAGAAACTAAATACATGGTGAAATTATTATTAAGTAAATTAAAATGTTTGTAGTAGAAACTAAATCAGAAATACTTGGTAGGATTTTGTTTTTGAAGTGAAAACAGGACGAAAAGCCAAAACAAACTATGAAAAGAAAGGTGAAATAAATAACTAATTGATCTTGAATGATATTTTAAATTAGATGACGGATGGATCAAAGACCTCCAGGTTAATTAGTTGTGATAAGATGTAAATAAATCCGGCTTTATAACAATTCAAATCTCTGATTCTGATTTTTTGCTACTTATTCTGAGGAAAACAATCGAAGCAAAATGGATTCGATTGAATCCATGATTTACGTGTTTAGATACAAACATTTTGCATCTGGTTCAGGTGAAGCGACGGTTTCGGATCAGCTCCATGAAGCGTTAGCGGTCGGGTTCTGGTCCAGCAGGGCGAAATGATCCGCTCTCATTCAGAAACATCTCTCCCCGTTTCCTAACGCCGACCCGCTGAGTCAGCAGTTAATCAGAGAGCTGAAGTACGGCGGCCCAGCAGGAACCAGGCGGCCATGTTGGTGTGCTTCGGCGGCGCTCGTCCCTTCGTAGTTCATCAGCCTCCTGCTGGGAGAGCCGCTCATCTCGACTCCTGCACTCGTTTCTAAATGTTCGGTCTGAATTATTGCACCAGGGAAACAGAGACGACAGTGGATGTGATGTCAGCCCTTACAGTCCCTGTCGGAGTAAAGGGGGAGGAGTCCCGGGCGCCTCCTCATGCTGGCTTCATGGCGGTTTTGTTTGGGTCAACTGGAGGCGTTGAAATGAAAAACAAAGCGTGTTCGTTTCCTGGTTGACGGTTTGGATCGCTGCGCCTTGTGGTTCTGTTTTCTGTCTACAGCGGCACGGCTTCACCCACCCGGCATGCACATGCAGGCTGGCTCCGCCCGGCTACTCCATGCCGTTTCTCAGCATCTGATTGGCTGCGATGAGCATGACGCTGATGATGAAGGCCATGGCGAAGGCGCAGATGAGACTCTTCCTCACGCACGTCTGACGGTTCTTCTTCGACGGGTGGACTGGAACGAGAAGAAGACGCAGAGAAAAGACGGTAAAATAAGAGTCGACAGAAACACGAGATCATCTGCGTAGAGACGGATTCTATCAAGTTCGTACGGCAACCGCCAACTCAAGTTGCTTAAAAGTTAACTTAAAAGTAACTTTTCAGCAAGTCAAAGGAGTTGGCCACGCCCCCAATCCAATGTTTACATTCAAGTATGAAACACATGCTCAATGTTACAACTGTACATCTTGGAAAAGCAGAAGTGGAGCCTCCTGCACAACCAACAGGAATGGATTAACCGCTTTCTGGATAGTGAGTCAACGACAAAACACTTGTCTTTTCCAGCAGCCATTGTACAGCGGCACAACCAGCTGACCAAATGTGCTGGAGCTCCCACTTCAACAACACAAATGGTCTAGTTTCTAATGTTCTAACAATGCCTTAACAAGGATGAAAAAGTTTAGATTATTTCACTTTTAACATGACATTTTTCCCAATAATCTGGAACTAGTATTTTCTCATCAATATTAAGGATTATTTACACAAAATAAACTCTTAACATCTTTATGAAAAGTTACTTTGTAAATAGGATATTTGTTCTAGAAACAACACCAAAAGTACTTGGTAAGATTTTGTGTTTTTGCAGTGTATTATGTTTTATGTTTGCAACCTCCAAATATAAAAAATAAAGCAGCCAAAACAGCATTTTCTCTGATTTCATCATAATTAAATTCAATCGATGTTCCAGGGATTACTGGTCTGTGGCAACGCTAAGAAACTTTGATAGTAAAATCCTTTGGGTTTGGACCTCATGTCGGTTCCGCTGCAGTTTGGAGCAACAGAACTGAAGTGTGAGCTCATCGCTGTTGTTGCCGGGCAGATTTCACGTCTCATCTGAATGAACGGCGGGACGCTGGTCGGTGACCAGCAGAGACGGACCGGACCGTACGGTAGCTGGCTCGGTTCCTGGGAACAGACCGGCTTCTCCTCAGAGGCCAAATACGCCCATAAAGGTCCAAATGTTCCTGAAAACCCAAAGAGGCTGGAACCGGGAAACTTAAAGCGACAGAAACCAATTCTTTCATGTCCAGTTTTAAAATATTATGATGTTCACAATCAGAAATGAATAATTATTGTGAAATAGAAACGTTTGCAACAGAGCAATAAAAATGCAGAAATAAATTATTATTATATTGCACCATTCATAATGTTTGTGTTTTTATTTAATATAGAAATAATGCCAGACTTAATAATAGTATTAATAATAGTAACAATACATTTAACATTGAAATGAAATGAAAACATACAAAATAGTAATAATATCAATGCTTATAATACCATTGGTAACGTTTGCATTATTAAATAAACTCAGTATTACTACAGATACTGATATAACTACTGATACATTTTAAAAATGTTACATTAAAAAAGCTTATTAAATATTACTACATTTAAAATAGAAATTATTCCAATTTATAACAGAAAATAACATTTTATTATAACAAAACATTATCCAAGCAATAAAATGATTGTATGCCTAAAATAATAATAGACTGTAATCTATTATTTTAAATGTATTGTTATTATTTATTATCATTAAGTCTCATACTAAGCGTACTACTACTACTACTAATAATAATACATTCAAAATAGAAATTATTGCTACATAGCAATAATAAAACACTGAGTAAATAATGCTTCAACATTTATTGGTTGAATCCACACCAACGTCTTTCTGAATCTCCATGTTTTCCGTTTCTCTCCTCCAGCATGGAGTTCAGCTCCGCAGACGCCTGAAGTGAAACGATTTCACCAGGCGACAGCCATCGTACCAGTTGGGCCATCGTACCAGTTGGGCCATCGTGCGAGTTGGGCCATCGTGCCAGTTGGGCCATCGTGCGAGTTGGGCCATCGTGCGAGTTGGGCCATCTTGCGAGTTGGGCCATCGTGCGAGTTGGGCCATCGTGCAAGTTGGGCCATCGTACCAGTTGGGCCATCGTACCAGTTGGGCCATAGTGCCAGTTGGGCCAT
>VMRN01000025.1:398712-417119 GCA_010277015.1 Poeciliopsis turrubarensis
ACCAGTTGGGCCATCGTGCCAGTTGGGCCATCGTACCAGTTGGGCCAGCGACCCGCGGTCGCTCAGCTCTCACTCAGGCTATTTTCACATCTTAATCCAAGAGCTGCTGAAGTCGTCAAAATGAAGACACAGATGTCTGACCAAGAGACGAGCCTCTTCTGGATATCTGAGGCTGAGAAATAACGTGACAGGTTGCTGTAAAACGCTGGGATTTTTTCCTTGTGGTTTTGAAACATGAGCAACAGAAAAAGACTTGCAATGCCTTTGCTTCGCCAGTAGGTCGCGATAAAGAGCAACGTCCACATAAAAAGCCAAAAGAAGAAGATCCTGAGCAAAATATGGATTTGTGTTTCCTTTGACGGTTCAACAAGCTTTTACTAAACTTTTCAGCTCAGATCTGAGATTTCTACAAAATCACTTTATAACAACCTGTTTTAAAATGCTGAGCTAATATCCAAGCTAATGGAGATTGAGCCTTAAAATACTTTAATCTCTCTTTGTAATTCCCAGGTATTTTTTCCTACAACTTTACAAAATGTCATTTGTTGTTTCACGTTGCATCCATCTTATATTGTATTTATTGTTTAAAATCTGACAATAATAAACTGTCTTTGTAAATTTTCCAATTCGAATCAAGAAATGCTTCATATTCAGGGACTTTTTTGCAGCATTTCTAGGTTTTTCTCTACTTTTCTGTATTTTACCAACCTGAAGTTATTAAAATGTTTAGGTGGTATAAATATGTTTTCAACACTGTAAACCACCAGCTTTCAAAATGCAAAAGGGTTTCTGATGTGTATCTTATAATGTCATCAGTTCTTCTGCTTTATGTCACCTTTGACTGCATAAAACAAGCTCTACATATAAAGGCTCAGTAAAGAGACAAACGCTGCGCCGTACAGCAGAACCGGAAATCGAACTGCATTCATCAGGAAGCCAAACTGAGCCCAACGTGTTGCTGCTGCTGGCGTGAACAGATGTTCAGCTGCTGGACATTAACGACGGAGGGAAATTTCTGTTCTGGATATTGGCTCTCAGTCCAATTACCTGGACCTTCTGTCGGCCGGCGGACGTCCTACAAGCATCAACTATTAAACGTTACGCAAAATTCACATTTTGCGTATTTTTATTTCTACTGCTTCCAAAAACAACCCAGGCATAAAAAAAAAAAAAAAAAAGTTTTTGACAATGAGTTAATGTTTTTTGGTGTTTCAAATATCTCTCTGTTGTTAAGTCTCATTCGATGGGCACTGCTCTGTTGCCTAGCAACCCCACTTGAACTCCTTTCATCACCTAGCAACCCGACCAGGGTTCCAGCGTATTTCAGCTGCACGATGGCTGCTGGAAAAGACAAGTGTTTTGTTGTTGACTTACCGTCCAGAAACCACTTGCCGCATTCTTGTTGGTTGTGCAGGAGGCTCTACTCCTGCTTTTCAAAGTTCTAAAATTGCGTGTCTGCTGCAGCCATTTTCACATGTGTCAACGTTGAGTGGAGGGGCGTGGAGAGAAGCATCAATTTGATTGATAATAAATATTTAAGCATTAGTGTTTAGTCTAGCATCTAGAGGGCCACATAGAGAGCTTCGGCGGGCCGGATTTGGCCCCCGGGCCTTGAGTTTGACACCTGTTGTAAGACCATATATCTGTCCCAACCTCTTCAAAGAAGAATAATAGGTCACCATTAATGACCAGTTCCTGGTTTCTGGCCTTAAAACACGTGCGGTTGCTGGTTGATGAGGAACGAAACCAAATCTATAAACCATTAAGTACATAGAAGCAACGGCGCCGATTGGAAGTGGCAGGCTTTGACTGGACATCTGCTGCCCGGCATGTTTCCTCTGCTTTATGCCATCAGAACAATTTGTTCAGCTATGAATCAGTGGCTGGTGGGTTTCTGTGGACCAGTTAAACTCTTTATGCTGGAGTTTTTCACCGTATTGATCGTGGAACGAGGGGAAGCCGCGGGGAAATCAAACTTCCTTTCATGCTTCTTCATACATCATCCGGCTGATGTCCTGAGCGCTGGAGGAGATGATGGATTGGGCTGAGGAAGAACCACGTTGTGACACAAAGCATTGATTCCTCCATGACGGAGCACATTTTGGTGTTTGTGAGCGCCAGATGGTTCTGATGGACCCGACGGACAGTTCTGTCTGCGGCGGTCGTCCGTCATCATGAAGCTTCCTGTTATCATCCTGCAGCCGTTTTATGACTCTGATGAAGCGCCGGTGAAATCTGGACCTCTCTTAATAACACCGGCGCTGGTCCGAGTCGGGGAGTAACTACTTACATTTACTGGAGTAACTTTTTTGGAAAGAAAGTACTTAGAGGAGTATTTTTACTACGCTGTACTTTAAGTCATTTTCTCTATCATGGAGTAAAATTTGAGGATTTTTTTTCCCTCTGGATGAAAAACAAACGTTTTAACCATAAATCCAATTTTTTTATTGACAGAAACTGATTTGGAAACATTTTATTTTCCATTTTTTGTCAATTTTGTTATGTATTTATGAATTATTCTCATTTTGGTCTCTAAAATACCAAAATTTCCACTTAACTTTATATTTTGATCTGTCTGATGATGTAATTTTTAAACATTAAATGATTGATAATTTGATCAACTACTCAGCACTTTTTACTAAATACTTTTTACTCTTATTTGAGTAATTTCTACTTTTACTTCAGTCCAATTTAAGCTCCTCTGGTGCTGATCTGAAACTCGTCGAGAAACTCATGCAGGTGGCGATTATAGAGACTTTATTGTTCATTTTTCCTCTAAAAATGAAACAAAGATTATCATAAATGAAAAGCAAAAGACTGGAATTTCACTGGAAATGCAGACACCTTAAATCATGTGTCAAACTCATGGTTCGCGGGCCAAATCCGGCCCGCTGTAGCTTCTTATGAGGCCCTTTTAGCTCCAGATGCCAAATCACATCCATCAGTCCCTCCAGTGTTTCACACCCATTGTAAAATTTCCCTATAAAATATTGCAGCTAATTTGATGATGACTCCCACCTGCAGGTGGCAGCATTTCTTTACTTTTACACTGCTGCCTCAGCCTCACCTGGTGCGAAGGACTATGATCGATGTGGCGAGTAAAAAACAAAGTGCAAATATTGATTTTTGTTGCAAAAATAAAATAAAAAAATCAGTTAAGGAGGAACTGATCAATGAGAAAAGATATTCAACATTATTTGATTTTAAGAAATAGTGGCTTTGAGCTTTTATTAATATTTTAACAACTTTGAAAAGGTGAAAAAAACGTTCTGACTCAGCGTTTTTTTGCCATCCAGTTTCATGTTATTAATGAATTAATGCTGTGATTGATGCCAGAGAGGAGGCTGTATTTCCCTAATGAGCTTCCAGAGCAAACAACACATCAATCACACTGAATGATCTCATATATTTTCATCAAAAAAATGACATTTCAGAACTGGAAAATAATTAAGAAAATGTTTTTGGTCAGTTGGTTTCTGCCGGAAGTGTTTAAAAGTTTGACAAACTACCTTAAAAGTTAGTTTTCCAGTTTGTTGTAAGTAAATCATTTCTCATTATTGATGACAAATTATTTGCTCCACTGGCAGATTATTTAACTCATAACATGGTGAAATAGTCGTGGTGCAAGGGAAAATATCTGCCGGTTGAAATAGAACCGGGTTGCTAGGTAACGGGCTGGGCGTGGCTGGCGTTGCTAGGTAACGGCGGGACATTCTGCCAGTGAAACTACAAATTTTCCATCAAAATTAAGGAATGATTTCCTGAAAACAAGCTTCTATGTCTTCCTGAAAAGTTACTTCTAAGTTAGTTTTGTCTTATTTCAAGTTTACTAACATACTTACACAAAATAACTACACAAACTACACAAAAATACTTCATCTGTATTTTAAAAATACAGATATTTGCAGTAAAATGCCTTTTTTTTTGTCTCATTTTACTGTGGATATTGATCGTCTTTGTACCTTTAGGAAACAAACTGCTACACTTCATCCTTTGAGATTAAAAGCTGGCACATGAAAACATATTTCCTGAAATATCTGCTCTTCTGCGGCTAATGTTTACGAGTCGTCATTTTTTTAAATGTATGCAGACTGGATCTGAGTCACTGGGTCTGAATTGAAAGCTGGCATTTCAAAAAGCTGAATGATAATTAGCTTAGAAGAAACAATGGTACTCGCTGTTTTAATGGAGAGAGAGAGAGAGAGAGAGACAGAGAGAGAGTGAGAGAGAGAGAGTCCTGGAATACCCTCTGCTGCGCTCACATCCATAAATTTTGGATGTCTGTTGGTGCAGAGAGGAGTCATGCATATTTCATGCGAGCCACGGCTGAACAGCTGACCAGCTGACACTCGTCCTCACAAATCAATAAATCAGCAGGTGTGCTGGGACTCTGTTGGCTGGAGATGTTGATGGGAAAGCTTAAATCCTTCCTGACAGCCGGGATACGTTCCTCCCTCTCTCTGCCCACGCGGCGCCCAGCGCCTGCCTGCGACACATGAAGTGCTTGCGTGTGAAATTAGCCCAGGGACTTTCACTCACCTCCCTCAAACTCCGTCTGACAGTTCCCGGAGTTTTCCTTCAGGCTTTCTTCCTCGTTGATGATGATGTTCTCGATGTCCTTCATGGTCAGGTGATCGCGGAAAGCGTAGAAGAGGATGTGTTTCAGCTCCTCCAGGGTGATCCGCTGCATGTCAAACTGCAGTGAGACAAAGACGAGCAGGAGAGTTAAAAATAAAAGACGAATCTTCTTACATATTTTTTTTTTTAAAGTGTTTCCTTTTTTTGCTGGGTGGCTGGTAGAACGATCAGCTGAAGCAGCACCTCAACCAGAGAAACATTTTCCAAACATTCTCAGATCAAAACATCCTGTTTAGACTCCCGTGAAAAAAAAATGGCCGTCACCATCACACAGAAACCGTCCCAGACGTTACTGCGATAAACGATAATGACGATGTTTTGAGACCATTTTCAAGTAACGCAACAACAACACGTTCTCAAAATCTGATGAACTTCAGATTCTGGAAATGGGAGACATTTTGAACTAAAATATACAAACAAAACAAACGTCAGTGTCTTAAAAGCTGCATCATATGAACTTCTTCGTGTTGGTTTGAAAACATTTCTCCGTCGTGCCTGCTGCCAGCTCTAAATGAAAATCAACATTTTCTTCTTTGATTTCCCATTCTGACTTCCAATCACTCACTTCCTGCTAAAGAGCTCCCCCTGGTGGTTGAGGAAAAGCCCACAGAAAAGCAGCACCGGGCTACAAGCCGCATGGTTGAAAGCAGGGGAAAAGCAGCGGCTTAAATATAAAAATACGGTAAATGAAACTAGTTACGACTCTGAGGCTAACTAGAAAATCCCAGCTTCATCTCCCTGATTTTAGCTTTTTTTAGGTTTATCCGCCGTGGTGTGAATAGTTTTTCTGACTCAGATCTCTGACAGAGCGCTACGGTTTTCGTCCAGATAAAAACATTCTGAAATGCGAAACATCTCTGGATGTAACTGAAGCGAAGCTGCAGCAGCGACTGCCAAGAGCTTCGTCAGCCAGGGAGAACAGCGCGAGTACTTCAGGGACACATTAAAAAATCTGTTTATTTTCTGCCTCCTCAGACTTTCTCAGTCTATATTCACCGCCGATTGACCTTTCAGGAGAGAGTAGCGAAAAGAATAACACACCTCGACCTGAAATGACTCCCACTGCTGCATGACCTTCAGATTCACGCTGAAGCCTTTGGCTCCTCTTTGTCCCCCCTGAAGTTCAGGCTGCAGAGCCATCACAATGCTAATGGAGGCGTTGGAGAAGTTGGAAATGTCACAACCTGTGAAGACCTGCTGCTGCTGGGAGGAACACTTGTTTCTATCGCTTTTTTCTGCTGCTTGTTTCATTTTTTATTCATGTATTTATAAGAAAAGAACTGAACATAAATGTGTGTCTTTCACTTCATCAATATGAACTACATTGTGTTGCTGTGTGACGTTAAAACTAATAAAACTAATAAAACATGCTGACGCTTTGTTTCAAAATGACAAAATGAATCTGATTTAAGGGATTTAAACACTTTTACAAGCCACTAATAGTTGTGTTAAACACTAACAGCAACATATCCTCTTGTTTTTGTGTTTTTTTGCAGTGAAATTTCTGATAATCTGTTTAAATCTAGTGGATTTTATCAAACTGAAATGATTCATTTCTATCTTTAGGCTGAAGGGGGGAGACAGATAATGGGAGGAAGTCACCCTGAAGAGAAAGATCTGTACGTTTGTACAGTCATAAATTAGGTTCTCACACACACACACACGCACACACACGCATACGCACACACGCACACACACACACGAGGTGCCAAGAGCCTGCGTCCATCCATCTGTTGAGTTCAGCCTGTTGCGGTTCGGCCAACATGCTGCGCTGCGCCTGCATTTAAAGCAACAGGGTTTAATATCTTCTGCTTTTAAAAACTATTTAAATCCACTGCAAATATAAAAATCCACAGCAACTAGAAATTTGGTCATTCCAGTTGTTTTTTTAATGCATCAACTAAAAGAAAACATCTGCGAATCTGAAGGTTCTTCTTATGGCTCGTTTAGAGAAAACCCGAAACAGAAGAAATCGGATTTAAAAAAACAAAACGGTGATAATCCTGTTTGAAATATTGAGTTTGCAGTGAAAAGAGATTGAATTTGCAGTGAAAAGAGATCCTGAGAGCCACTGCAACGAGAGAAAACAAAAGCATCACGTCGTTATAAAATATTCATGATCAAACTATTTGGAGACGTTTGGCTGTTTTAATGCTGGTTTCCTTCTGCACACTGAAAAAAATGGTCCTAAAAATGATCTTCTTCAATAAACTTTGTTGTATTTAGTCAAACATAATGGATGGGTTTCGCCAAAATCACTTTTTTGAGTGAAAACTCGACTTATTGTGAGACAAAAACTAAATTATGCACGTAAAATAAAACATCTTTGAGAAGCAGGAGGAGATTTGCAGAGGAAATTCTCATCCCAGAGAAATTTAACCGTTCTTGAATCGCAGTCGACGGCCGCGTGAAATCAATCCAGGGGCCACAAATGGCCCACGGGCCGCAGTTTGGACACCCCCGTATTAGAGAATATCCGTTTTTCCGGTCAATGTTTTTTAAGCTCACTTTGAATTTTTTACATAAGAAAAAGTTGGTGGAAACGAAAAAACTTGAAATAATTTTTTCAATTTTAAACGTTTTTAAACGTTTGTGTGAGTTGGATTTTAGCATTTCCACAAAACTCTAATTTAATCATGATTAATTACACTTAATTTGATTTTTAAAAAAAAGAAAGTTCTTAATAATTGTGCTTTTTTGTGAATTTACCCAAGTATAAATACTTTACCTGAGTTTTTTTTTATTTTCTGGAGCCAATAATTTCTCCAATCTGACTCACGACGAAAGAGATAATCGACAGAGATGGTCTGAGTTCATCTTTACTGTGTATTTTATCAGACAGAATATTTTTATACATTATTTATTTCAAATATTTGGTGTAATTCATAATTCTGTGAAGTGGGACTGAGGGCCAATAAAACCTTAATTAAAAAAAAAGAAAAGAAATGAGCGAAAGAGGAAAGACTCCTTCAAGAAAATTGGTTTGTTTAATTTGAACTGAATTTTTTTCATTAGTTGTACTTGAAATAAAATAGGTTTTCTTACTCACTAATCTTGTGCTCACTTCTTTTGAGGTAATTTTTTTTTTACAGTAACAGTTATTAGCTCAAAGTTTTATAAAACATCTTTGATCGTTCGGTTAAATACTAAAATCGGTTTTAAATTAATGAGCTTTCTAAATGCAGAATGTTCCACTTGCACACATTTTCCTCCTCGTTAAAAGGGAACGCGAAGGAATCGACATCGATCTGCGTTTTAAGAAACCTTTCGGTTCCGCTTCAGAGGCCCAGAGCGCTCGGGAGAAATTTATGTCTCCATTACCGCTGCATCACCCAGCAGTCAAAAGGCAGGAGATTAATTTAGGCAAAGAGAAAACTTAACAGGCGCCAGGGGAGAAACAACCAACAGACGTGCTTTGGATGAGCCAATGTAGGAAGTGGCAGGACAAACGACAATGAAATGAAGCTTCGCTGAGAACCTCGTCGACTCTGAAGAAGGATCGATGAACGTATCTGTCAAACTTCAGCTCCTTTTCTACTCTAATGGAAAACATTAATATTAACTGAAAGTTGAGTAAAATGCAGACTTTTACTCATTTTGTGATCCACTGTGAGCAATGGATCAAAAAGACAGCGGCGTTAACCCGAAGCCAAAGACGTGGCATCGGCTTAAACCCATCAATAGTCAATTACAGTAGCTTTGATTAATGAGGGAGAAAAAGTCAGATTAACCTGGACCAGAGCGAACATTTCGAGCTCCCTGAGGGCCACCGGCAGATCCACGTCCTCTGGGATTCCTGATCATCGCTGGCGATGAACGAGGAAGATAACAGGAGGAATCCAGAGAAACGCTCACAGCAACAACAACAGCAACAACAACAACAACAGGAACAGCATCAGCAACAACAACAGGAACAGAAACAACAGCAGCAACAGAAACAGCAACAACAACATCAGCAACAGCAACAACAACAACAACAACAACAACCACAGGAACAACAACAACAGCAACAGAAACAGCAACAACAACAACAACAGCAACAGAAACAGCAACAACAACAACAACAGCAACAGAAACAGCAACAACAACAACAACAGCAACAGAAACAGCAACAACAACAACAACAGAAACAGCAACATCAGCAACAACAACAGCAACAACAGGAAGAAATGGAAAGTTTTCCTTAAAGTTTAACTTTTCTAAATGAAACTTGAAACATTCTCCAGGGTTTTAGTTCAACTCTTGGCAAAACAGATCAATGCAAAGTCTAACGTGAAAATAGAAAATAGTGTTTCTCATTCTTAAAGTGACAGTAACCCTGTAAACAAGTCTTCACAAGAAGGCTGGGGCTTTGCAAAGCTAATTTAGATTAATTAATTTAAATATTTAAATATGTCCAAAAATATGTCCATATTGTGTAAAATCAACTTTTTTTAGCTGCATATCATGTTATAACATACCTGGAGTGTTGCCTTTATTCTTTAACGCATGTCTGAGAAATCCTTTAATCTCCATGGCAACCACTCAGCCGAGCCCCGCTAGCACAGCTCCTCTTTGGAGCTCCAGTTTCCTCATTTCCAAGCTTCCAGCTCACAGAAGAGGCCTTCCCTTTAACTGCTCCTTCAGACTAGCCAGCAGCAATTAGCAAACACCTGGCGGAACTGCTGAACTCATTATAGGAGCCTCCTCTTAGTGAAATGCTGGTAAAAATGTTGTTAAAGGTTAATGGAGGAGCCATGTTGTGACGACTTCTTGAAGGAGGGGTTTCAGAAAGAGCAGGACGTTTTAAAGAGACAGAGACCCAATAAATTACAAAGTCAAAGCATTATTTGATATATGTAACATTTTTCAACAACTAAAGGTACTTCCTGGATACTATATAATACAGCCTGTTTAAACATTTTAGCGCAATTAATTGAATTTTCTTCTATTAAAGCAAAAAAGTCTCGAGCTGGAATCTTTGTGCAGCGTTTCTGGTACGCCCGTAAATTTGACTCGCTAATGGCTAACTCGCTAACAGCAGTGGAAGAAGAAACTGCTTCTCTTGACCCACTTAGGGTCAATTTTTGCTACAACTGGAAAAGGAGTTAGCCTGTCAGCAAAGCTGTTCAAGCCTAAAATAGCATCTCAATGCTAAACATGCTAACGCTAATGTTAGCATCCACATTTCTAAAGAATTTCCACGAATGACCAGGACTTTGTGAATCTCTGGAAAGCTGAACTTTGAGCCAATCTGAATAGTAAATTAAAAACTATAAATAAAATGTATTTATTCAATAATTTAACAGAAAAAAAGCCTTTCAAAATAAAATCCTAAAACGTATTCTTCCCTCCCAAGTGTCTGCACTCCTGCATGATTTTAGAGGACAAGTGTCATTGATCAAACTCACTTCCTGACAGATTCCCATCAGTGTGATCTCATCTCCTGACGCTTTGATGGGAAGCATTTGTTTGTGTTGCATCAGCAACGACCTTAGAGAAGGAAACGTTGCAACTCATCAATCTACAATGGGTTACCAGGCCTTTTCCAAACAATTTGAAGTCCATCAATCTACAGTGAGGAGGATAATTCACAAGTGGGAAAAACTTTCCAGACAGCTGCCAATCTTCTCTGAGATGTCCCATCCAACTGGGACCAGAACCAGGCTCAGAGCCACTAGAAAACACTGCAAAAACACAAAACTTACCAAGCATTTTTGGTGTCATTTAAAGTGCAAATATCTTCATACACTTGACATAACATAAACTAACTATCAGCAAGATATACAGGCTTATTTTAAGTAAATAATTCCTTAATATTGATGAAAAAGCACTTGTCTGGTTAGTAGTTATATTAACTTAATACATGAAAAATGGCAATTTCTCACTAAAATGAATGCAGCAGTTGTATATGGATATTCCATATATACATACATATACAGATTATATATTTTCCCGGCACATAGTGCTATTTTGTAGCACAATAAAGTAAATCTGTTAAATTCAGTTGTTATAAAACGCCTTGAAATTGGGTCTCGATTATCAATTTTGATCATTTTTGGTTTTAAATATCTTAAATATTACCAAACTCCTTTTTCATCCACAGTTTTCACTTCACTGCATTGTTTTTTTTTATTACTATTATTTGTTTTTAAGCAGTTATTGTGGCAAAACCTTAAACTGCTGCTGCGCAATGACTCAGCAGGTTGTTGCTAGGTAACCAAGCTGGGAGGGGGAGTGGGGGAAATTTGAAACGGCTTCTTACCCGGCAACTTGTTGCCAGGCAACCAAAGAGTAAGTGAGTGAGTTGATTCCACCAACCTAGCTTAGCTAGTCATAAGTCTTTCCTCTGCCTACATCTCCCAGAATGCAGTGCGGTTCTGAATTCAGGGTATATTCTATATATTGAATCTTCTAAGCTTTTGTATATTGCTACTAATTTATTGGCAGGCATTCTTACATTTTTACACTTGCGCGTAAAAGACTAGCTTAGCTTGGACCTTTGAATTTAGAATGCGTTAAATATATGAGACTTATGTAACTAATCCAGCAATTATTATTTAATACATCTAAATTCCTTTTGTCTGGAGGAACTGCACCAACAAACACTGTGAAATGATTCACAATGAGAGCCGGTTCTGTTTTCTTTCTCACATTGAGCCGCTGAATATTCCCCCCATTCATCTGAATGCGATTTTAGTCGTAGTCGTTGTGTTTTGATTGGCAGACTCGTAATTAAAATTCTGGCCCCTTGTGACACAAACGCCTCTCCGGTGCGTGGGAGTCCGCACAGAAAGTTTAAGCTAAGACTGTGCAGAAAACGCAGTAATGTGCTGCTGACACTTTGCAGGGCCGCGGTCTGGATGAGAAAGCTCTGTAATGACGTGACTCACCAAGGTAGTCAAGCTGACTCACATGCAATTAAAGCAGCATGAAACATAAGGAGATTGGGTCTGGATGAGGAGGAAGACGCAAACTGTCGCCGAGGTTTTGCAGCAGCAGATAGAGAAATGTCAGAAGGTTTCAGGCTGCACTTACGATGCTGTCTGACTGGTAATGCAGCTTTTTGACAAGAATACTGAAAGCAGTTCATGTTTGTCAGGGTAAGAACAGTCAGTTGTCAGTCTGACTCACTGCATTTGTCCAAACGGTGCAGCAAACGCTGCAGGGACTGAATGAAGGCCCTTCTTTCTTCCAGCTGCTTTGTTTCAGATTTACATTTTTAAATGTTTTCAGAGACAAGAATGGCAGGAACTTTAAAACCCCACAGTATTGTTTGCATTTTATTTGTATTTGTTCAACTAAAAACTAATTTAAATAACTTCTTCAGATGTTTTGATGCCGTTTCCTTCAGTGGTTCTCTGTGCAGCGCCGCCACAGGTGAGGAGGGGAACAGGTTTTTTGAGGGTTTTGGTTTGTTTGATCCAGTGTAAAATCAAACTGCAGCAGCTGAAAATATCCCGAATCGAACCGAATCTACCGGACCATCAGGCGGGAAGACACTCAACTCGTCTGTTTATTTAGGCAAAAGCTTAATGTAGGTTCTGTATCTAATTCCAATGTTCTTCCATGAAACAATAGGAAAAAAAAATCCTAATTTTACTTCTTTTTTTAAAAAGAAAAACATTTCCAATCAGAGCAACAACTGACTTTGGTTTTTATGGTTTCAATTTACAAAATAAAGCTGCAAGTCACATCTTAGCTGTGTCATTTCTTTATGTTCTTTCAGGACTATTTTCATTACGCTGTACTTTAAATAATCTTATTATGAAGCATTTCTGCTCTCATTTGAGTAAAACTTCTGGATTTTCTACCCACTGAATGAAAACCAAACATGTTTTAACCAAAAATTCACCAGAAATAGACTCACAGCTGCAGCTTCTGTTAAAGTTCATAAAGTTTTATATTGAAAGAAACGGATTTGGAAACGTTTTCATTTGCCTCATTTTATTATTTTGTGATTATGCTTTTTATATGAATCATTTAAGTCCTTAAAATACCAAAATTTACACTTAACTTTATATTTTGCTCCCTCTGATGGTGTCATTTTCAAATATTAAATAACTGATAATTTGATCAGTAAGCTTGAGCAGACTTTTTACCAAATACTTTTTTAATTTACTAGAGTAAAAGTATGTTGAGTAGTTTTACTCAAGTACTATTTTTGGCTACTCTGCCACCTCTGCATATAAGGAATGACGTAAACGTCAGTAGTAATCCCAGTGAGGGGAGTTGTAAGTACTTCATTGACTCTGTTTTTACTTCTTCCAATTGAACCAGAACGTTTCATTTTCATGCCTGGTTAATGGAGGTTACCCACATTTAATGTGAACCTGAAAGCCCAGGAGAGGCGATCAAATCCTGCTCCTCTCCTTCCCCCCAGGCGAAGCTGTGCTGAGAAAGCTGGCAGGATTGAGATAAATGGAGTCATCTGCACTCCAATAATTCCCCATAATTCACCTCCAAACCTCTGAGCTGGATTCTGAAGAGCACAACGTTAGAGAGGACGGCGACGGGAGGCTGATTATGGAGGGAAGGGGAAGACGTGAGCGTGTGTTAGCATTGATTAGCTGCCGCTGACGTCACGACTCCGCGCCACCTTCATTGCTAATCAGGGCCATGTCTGCAGAAGCGAAGGCGGCTGGTTCTCCCTCCCGGCCTCCTTTTGGAGGCACGTTAACGCAGACCTGGCTGCGCCGAGTCCCTCCAACAACCTGCAGCTGTTTGCCAGAGAGGCGCACAGAAACTCTGCCAGTCAGCACCTTTATAGGTGACTTCCTGTTTCACTTTCAGCACTTCTGCCCTGGAGTTCGGCAAACGGCTTCAATTATGCAGCTGACTCAGTTCAACTCCTCCTGGCAAGCTTTAAATTTAATAACCAGTTCAGAAACACATCGCCAGCGTTTGTCTTTCACTGTCTGTAAAGAAAAGCAAACAGGGAAGAGACGTAGTAAAATAAATAAAATAAAACCAGATTTATTCAGGTCTGAAAATAATCAGATATCAGTTTTCACATTTCTACACAAAGAATGACTTACAAAGTCGGCCATTTTCATCGTTTCACCTCAACTGAATCTAAAAAGAAAAATCTAGGAGATTGCAATGGATGATTCTTTTATCAGTATTACTCTTTGATATTATTAGTAATACTCTGCACCTTAATATTTATTTGCAATTACAGGCTGTGATGTTTTCTGCAGATTTTGACAGTGATTTGTAGTTTGATGCTTCAGACGAAAATAAAGTTTAAATAATACAAGAATAAAGTCATATTCTTGTATTTTGAAACACAGAGTTCTTTAAATCAAGTTCATAGACCTGTACTCTGGTTTTTATTGTGAGTTGTGATGTTTTTACTTTTTTGTTGTTTTCCTTTTAATCACCTTGAATTCCCCTGTTGCTAAAAATGTGCTTTAACATTTTAAAAAACTCGCCTTGTACTCGTCTGCAGTAACGTTGAGCAGGACTGTAAGCAGAGAAACTTCAAAAATCCAAATCTTATCTACCAGATAGAAACAATAAATCCAATAAAATCCCAAACAGAAGTGAAAACAGCAGCAGAAACACAGATAAAGTTCATGTTTGGCTTTATAAGCCGTCCTGTAAGGAGCCATGATGGAGCCTTTCCTCCCGTATGGAGTTATTCCTTCACCCGTAGAAAATAAAAATCACTGTGCTGCATGTATTATTCATCGCAGATGAGGTGTTCCAAAGTCAATATGAATTCACGCTGTTCCCCCGGCAAAAAGGACTGATAAAAAGAAGATTAATGGCAACGATTTACGATGGGAGTGTCTGCAGAGGCACCGAGTGTCAGGAAATGGAAAAATGGAGGATTTTACTGAAACAAAAGAGTGTTATCCACATATTGACAGATTCAGTTTGATTAAGGTTCTGTTTCAAGTCCCAGTGGTCAAGGGAAAAAAATCCAAATCGTCTTAAAAACAATTTAACCAAAGTTAGAGAAACGACAAACTTTGGTTTCTATGGTTTCAAAAATGAGAATGTTATTCCAACATGATACTTAGAAAAAGTAGAGTACATTAAAGTGAGTCCTCAGTAATCATATTCATCTTAATACAATAAAAAATACTATTATTATCTGCAGACTGAAACTGTGTTTCTGTTTTGGTACACTGCAAAAACACAAAATCCTACCAAGTATTTTGGGTCGAGTGTCTGACGTTAGTACATTTGAAATAAGACAAAAATAACTTACAATTAACTTTTCAGCAAGAAACAGGAGCTTGTTTTAAATAAATAACTCATGAATATTTATGAAAAAGTTCTCGTTCCATCAGCAGATTATTTCTAACAAGATATTTTTTTTCCATGCTATGAAACTAGAACTTTTTCATCAATATTAAGGAATTATTTACTTGCTAAAAAGTTACTTGTAAGTTAATTGTGTCTTATTTAAAGTGCACTAAGACATTTGCACTATAAACTAGACTAAAACTACCAGGTAAGATTTTGTGTTTTTGCAGTGTATCAGATAATAACAGTATTTTTCATCTTATTTAAACAAATAAGAGGTTGTTTTGGTTTAAATCAGGGATTTGATCTGTTTTTATTTCCTCGTTAGCCTTTTTGCAGCCAGGCTGATGCTCAACAATAAACACACAAACCACCATTTGGCTTTTCCGTCTCACTCGTTTCCTTCCCAGAAAATGTGTTTTGTTTTTTGCCATGGCAGCAGTCGTTGGTTGAGAGGGACTTCTGTGCCGTTTCCACAACTAATGGAATAAAATGAATTTTGAAGTGGGTCATTTAACATCCTGATGATCTCCAATAACGTCCTACAAAGCGTTCGGCGTCGGAAGAAAAACAGAAAATGAAGGTTCAACATGAGACTACAGAGTTAAATTCTGCTAAATAACCTTAAGAAGGATGGGAACGTCAAAATCCAGCCGACTCGTCAGAGTAAGAACAACAGGGTTTCACGCAGCTTAATGTCAGACAAGGTATGTTTTTATGAATGTTTAATGTGCAACAGCTTCACATTTATAATGTGAAGAGATTAGAAGAAAATATTCTAGAGATTTTTACACTGTAAAACATTTGAAGGTGGTTTGTCTTGTTTATTATCGGGTCTGATAATGAATTTTATTAAACATCTCAGTGAATTCAGCTGAGAACAGGACATTATCCTCAAGCGTTGCAAAATGTCAGCTGCATTAAATTAAACATTTACACCAAGAACAAACCACTAAGCATTCTGGGAAATGGTTCCCACTCCTGTCTATTTTCTCATTCAGTTTTTTCAGTGCTATCTTAAAAACTCTGGTTTATTCAACAACTGGACGTTTGACGAAATTAATAAAAGTTAACACAACTCAAGTTTATCCTTCACAAACTCACAATTAGGTTAAAAATCTAAAACCGGATGAATTTATTTGAACAAAAAGTTAAATGTTTTACACTTGAGCCACATTGAGAAACAGCAGAAAGAGAAAGGCCGACTGGACTTTAATAGTCAATGTTGTTGTTGGTTTTTTTTCATATAGACGGAGGGCGTTGAGGCCCAGAATGATTACAGAGCGACGCTCTAAAATAAGCTGCTTCCTGCTGTTCTGTCAGGAAGTTACAGGAGAATCAGACGACCAGCAGAGCTGCAGTTTAACAAACAAACACAAAGGAAACGATTCACTTCCTGCTAAAACACCAAACACTCTAAAACACGTCCTGCAGCGATGGATCTGCTTTGTGAAATATATAAATACAGTTATAAACATTTTACAGATAAACATTTTAATTCAATATTATTACTAAATATTCTGATAATTACGAACCTGCTGTAACTATTTACTCACATTTTTGAGACTTTTTTTTCTTCTCAGTTTGAAACATTTCAGTTTAATAAAAACTCTATTTTATTAAAAAGTTAACACAACTTACTGCTGTAATTAAACTCTATTTTTATTTACATTTCATGAAGGAGGAAGTTACGCTCTGCTCCTTCTTCTGAGGTTTCCGCGTTGTTTGCTTGAGTAGCGCCCCCGCAGGCGAGGAGGGGAACAGGTTTTTCAAAAGGATTGTTTTGTTTGAGGCAATGCAGAGTGAGAGAGAACCAAAGCAGCTGAGAATGAAACAAATGCAAGTCGAACAAACTGTCAGGTGTCAAAACACCCAAAAAACCAAATCGGACACAATTAGTGGCAGTCAGACCTGCAAGATTATATTTTCTTAATGGTTAAAGAAGCTCTGTATGTATGGTTTATTCTGCATCTGAGCAGAACTGGTCGAATAGTCAGGAGTCCATCTGTTTACTCCTCAAAATTCAGTAAACACTTTGCTAATTACCCATCTGACGATTAGCAAAACAAAGAACAGAAAGACGTTTACAGCTTCTCAATTACAGAGATGTAATTATCTAAGGGGATGATTAGATACAATCCCCAAGTCTTTCAGAGCAGATCCGAGTGAGTAGGAAGGTGTGTGTGTGTGTGTGTGTGTGTGTGTGTGTGTGTGTGCGCGTGTGTGTGTGTGTGTGTGCGTGTGTGTGCGTGTGTGTGTGTGTGTGTGCGTGCGTGTGCGTGCGTGTGTGTGTGTGCGTGACACCAGTGACTCACCATCCCATCACCCCAGCTGGTGAGGATGTGACACTTTGACTGATTTTATTGGGATGAGAAAATCTCCCAGCCAGGACAAGATGCGAGCTTCTCTCCTCTCCTCCAAGGTTAAAACCGATGAAAGCTGAAAGCGGGACTCGATTCGAGGTTCAGAAACGCTCCGCCTGTTTATGCAACACTTTAAATATCCCGGGCCTCGGCCTCCATCCAGACAAATCTCAGCAAAGCACCAGAAAAACACAGATGCAGCATCATGAAAACCGTTGATAACGGGTGATTAACCAAAGGGTTACACAGAGTTCCTTTTATAAAAGTTTTATCGGCTAATAAAGCTGCTTCCAGAAAACTTAGCTCTGCTTTATGAAGCCGGAGGCTCAAAAATAATCTCCATCTAAACATGCAAAACCTTAAATCTGTTAAATGTTACAAATTAAAAGCCTCAATATCTCTGAGTTGGGATTGTGTAGCCAAACCTGCGGGATCTTCAACTCGGATCAAATAAAATATTTATTTTGCTCAAGTTTGCCACGTTTGAAATCATATTTTAGTCTTTTCACTATAGTATGTATTGTTATGTAAACGCCAGTATATTTTACATCCAAGTCATTTTAGCAAGTTGGAAGAATTTAGTTTAAAAATTAGGATTACCAGGTGATTTACTAACGTTTATTTAGTATTGTTCTGGATTTTACTCTTATTTTTAATAATGTCTTAATTTTTCCAGCTGTTGAAATGATTTTTGAAAAGTCTGTGACTTGTTCGACTTGGAATGAAAAAGAAACGTAAAGGAAGATTTATTTAATTTCCCTTTGGGATTAATAAAGTTTTTCTGAATTGAATTTGTTTCACTTGAGGTTAGTATTTAAAATGGGTCTTAAAGTAAAATGAAGTTGTAACATCTTGGTACAAATGCACACTAAATCATTTTTATACATTTTGCCATAGATAAATGTTCACAAACCAACTTTAAATCATTTTTGTTTTATCTGGTTAAAAGAGAAAAGGATTTAATTGCACCATAATAATACAAAGTAACCTTGGTTTACTCATAAACTGAAGAAATCAACAAAAATGGGTGATGGATGGTTAGAGATGTTAGAGTAGGGGATATAATCCTTGTCCATTATCTTTAATGTTGTCCATTATCATTAATGTTAGAGTAGGGGATATAATCCTTGTCTATTATCTTTAATGTTGGAGTAGGGGATATGATCCTTG
>VMRN01000025.1:417129-456295 GCA_010277015.1 Poeciliopsis turrubarensis
ATATGATCCTTGTCTATTATCTTTAATGTTGGAGTAGGGGATATGATTCTTGTCCATTATGATTGATGGGAAAAATGCTATGAACTTCCTTCTCTCTCTGCTATGCATCCAAGAAGTCTCCTTTTCATCTCGTCTGAGATTTGGGGGTCAAAGTTCAGGTGCTATTTGAGCTTTTAAGATGCTAATCAGCTGTTCCGAATTATATAACAACATGTTGCTACAGTAATGATTCATAGCAACTGTCTAAAAGTAAAAAAAAGTTCATTCTTCCAGCTGAACAGAATCCAAAACCAGATGAAATAATTGTCCATAATAACAACAATTATGAACAAAACAAGGAATCCAACCTGCTCTCACTGTGAGCAACACAACTGTAGAAACAAACATCTTTCAACATTTAACTTTTCCTTCAAAGCAATAACCGAACCGAATCTTCAACACATCATTTATGAGCTGCGTCGACTTATAGTGGTCATAAATCAACCGTTGCCGTTTATTTCCTCCTCTCTAAGCTTCCTTTACACTCCAGCGGAGGCCCATCGCTCCAAGGCAAACGTTTATTGCAGGAAATAAAATGTGGAAGCCAGCAGCGTATTTTCATAAGTCCGAGTTGTTGGCGGTTCGTTCACCCAGCCTGTCGCTTTACAGTGCAGACCACAAGGTCGTGACCCCGGAGGTAACGCTGGTCAAGATGGAGATTTCAGTAAAAGCTTTGCAGGTGCCAGATATCCTGCCCTTTCCACACACACACACACACGCAAACACACACGCACTCATTTGTTTTTTATTGGATTAATTCTGTTCTATCAAAGTCAGTTTTTCCCATTTTTTCTCCTCTAATCCTGAATTTACATCCGACAGCCTTCATCGTCTTCCGTTCCATCTTTTCTCAAAGTGACGAGTCAGCATCCCACACGCCGTCAGGTGAACGGTCGGGTTAAAGCCCAATAAAAGCCACAGCAGCAGCTGCTGAAAAGGATTCAGGTTTACCTGCCAGAAGATGGTGTCTATCGTGCTGCCCAGAAAACCTTCCCTGGTTTCAGACGACAGCAGCTTGGGGCCGAGAATCGTCATGAACTCCTCAAAATCGACCTGTCCGTCACCTGGAAGAGGGTCAGAGGTGCTCATTTATTTATCAACTAGTTTTGTTCTTTCAGCATTTTGTTTTTTTTTTTTCCTTCCTGTGAATTGACAGGAGAAGCAGCATTCGGCTTCTACGCGACAAATATCTGGAACAAACTTCCAGAAAACTGCAAAACAAATGAAACAGAGTTTATTTAAATCACAGTTAAGACTCACCTGTTCAGAGGTGTGTCTGATTAGTAATACAAGGAACACTGAGCAAAATATTTTATATTAAAATGTAACGTTTGGTTTCTCAGCTGTTGACTTTATGTTGCTTTTTATTTTGTGTTTTTATGAAGTAAACCAGTTTGAACTGCTGTGCTCTGCAGACTGATTGATTAAAAATGACCAAAAATAAGTAAAATTTCAAAGCGCACACTGCAAAAACACAAAATCTTACCAAGTATTTTTGGCTCGGCTTCTAGTTCAAATATCTTAGCACACTTGAAATAAAACAAAACTAACTTACAAGTCAATTTTAAACAAGATATAGAAACATTTCAGATGTAAATGGTTCCATTATGCTGATGAAAAAGTTTTTGTTCCAATGAAACATTATCGCTTATAAAATGGGAAAATGTCTTTTTGCTAAAAGTGAAATAATCTGCCAATGAAACTGAAACTTTTTCTTCCATATTAAGAAATTACTGACTTAAAAGAAGCTCCTATGTCCTGCTGAAAAGTGAGTTAGTTTTCTCTTATCAAGTGAGATATTTGCAGAAAAATCTGGAACAAAATTACTTGCCAAGATTTTGTATTTTTGCCATCAAAATCATTTTGGGTTTCTTGCATTTTGAAGCTTTGCTTGGAAATTTCTGAAGTTCCAGCCGTGCAAAATGTGAATTTCTACCGTTTCTAACTGGTCTTAATGTTTTGGGTTTTGTCTTTATTACCAGTGCATTTCTTGCTTTCGTCTGGACTCAATCTGTGCAGCTCAAATCGCCCCAAAAATGCAGTGAATTTATAGATAAAATTTGGATCTGAATATGAATATGCCATGTGGGTTAAATCTCTCTGATATGATTGCACTACCCACAGCATCAGCGTAGGGCATTAGTGTGTGAGCTTCTTTAATATGAATAATACAGTCATGACTAAAATAGCTCCAGGAATCGGACTGCATGCAGATTCAGCTACAGCACCTAAATATTCACTAAAAACAACAGAATTTTAACTGTAAAGGAAAAATATTGACGCTACAAATTAGGAACATGAAAAAATTTTATATTCTGTCAAGTTCTTGTATCAGATTTTGCTTGTTTTTGTCTAATCTGTGTAAACTTTGTGCATTTATCTGTAATGCAAACCAGCCTGTGTGTTAGAAAATGTTGGAAATACTTATAAGTGCAGCCTAATGCTGTGGAACAAATGCGAACCTTTTTGTTTTGTTTTTTTACCAAACACATCATGGATGCTGGATCTCATTTTGTAGGCACAGTTTGTGACAGCTCAACATTCGGCACAAAGTCACTGAGTCACTTTCTGTGTCCGTCACAGTCAAAGCCACCTGCTTTTCACAGCTTTTTTCCCTTCCATTTTTTACAACCCAGCAGCTGGAAACTGAACAAATGAATTATTACAGAAGCGAATTTGTGCACGCATGACCAAAGTCACTCAAGTTCACTTGAAAGACAGCAGAAACTAAGCGCTAAACTGCAGGAAACTCAGATGAGAGAAACAAAAAGCAGACATAATTTCACATGAGTTAGCAGAACCGAGAGCCGTCGATTTTTGCCATTAGGTGAACTTTGCTGCAAGGCTGAAAATCAGCAGGTTAGCAAGGATCAAATGTTCACTCCATCTCATCTGGCCAAAACATAATCACCAAAATCCAATCCCAGTCGTCTGCTAATGCCATCCCTCTCTTTAATGCCGACTCTCTTCCTGCTAATCATCCTGTGAACGCTCAGACTTAAATTTAAGAACTTTTTCCAAACTCTGGTGATGAATCAGGGCAGCAGCTTAAAACTGGCTGCATGAATTTAAAGCAATGTATGGCGCCTCTTTATTGAAGTGATAAATACTGCAGTACAATAATATCTGGAAGAAAGTAAGTGGTAAAAAGTTGGTCAGGAATTAAAAAGAATGTCACACTGTAAAAACACAAAAATCTTATCGAGTCATTTTAGTCTATTTTCTATTGCAAATATGTCAATACACTCAAAAAAATACAAAAGTAATTTGTCAGCAACATACAGAAGTTTTTTTAAAGTTAATAATTCTAGAAACTAATCAAAAATACTTTGTAGTATTTTGTGTTTTTGCAGTGCTCTGAATATATAAGCTGTCAGCTGTTTGTCTCCGACTTTTCTTGATACAAATAATATTTTCAGAGAAAGTAAAAAGTTTTTTCATGAGTTTCAATTAAAAGATCAAAGGTAAGCAGAAAATAATTGGATTCAAATTTTTAAAATTTTGTGTGTTTTTTTTTTTTACTGTTTTGAAACATGGAGATATTAGATATTGTTGTAGTAGTAAAACAGGCACAACATTAAAGCCAATAAATTGCTAATTTCTGTGAAAACACAGATTCTCACCAAGTAATTTCGATCTACTTTTCAGTTCAAACATTTTAGAGAACTTGGAATTAGACAAAACTAAGTTGCAAGTAACTTTCAGCAAGAAATTGGAGCTTATTTTGAGTAAATAAGTCTGAAATATTGATTACAAAGTTGCAGTTCCTCTGGTAGAATCTGCCACTGTCCCGTTACCTAGCAACCCCGGCCAAGCACAGGGTGTTACCTAGCAACGAAGTTCTAGTTCTATTGGCAAATTACTTCACTAGTATTTTTCATTAAAACATTCACATTTTTACATACATGGAAACAAGCTACTATAAATTGACGCAAAGTTACTTTTACGTTTCTGTTGTCCTACTTCAAGTGCAGCGAGAGATTTGCATTAAAAGCTGTCCTTGGTGGGATTTGGTGTAACAACAATAAGCTGCTTTCCATTTGATGCAGAGTGACTGCGTTTCTGCAGGCCATGACTCACCGTCCATGTCGAGTCTCTGCATGATGATGGCCAGCTCCACCTCACTGGGCATGTACCCCAGAGACCGCATGGCCATTCCCAGCTCCTGCTTGGAAATGAACCCGTTTCCATCACGATCCAGCACCTTAAACGCTTCCCGGATCTCTGCCAAGACAAACAACAAATCCACTCACAATCAGTAAGCAACCCTCATCCTCCTGCTTCAAGGTTGCGGGGGAAAAGGTGAATTTTAATTTATGTATTTATGGATTTCATATTTTGACCTCTGCGTTTTGGGATTTCTCGTCTCGTCTCCTCTCGCCCTTTGCTCCCTCTCCTTCCTGCCTGACCCAGCGTCCTCAGCGCGGTGTTATGCAATTGGTCTTGCACCACCGCCTCTAGTGAACAAGATCAATTCCAGCCATTGATTTATTTTCTACACCTGCTTCCACAGCCGCCGTCTCCTCTGATCAGGCTTTCACACTGAGCTGCTTTTTCGGTTCCACCCATTGAGTCACATTTACAGAACATTTTTGTCCCTTTCAGGTAGCTAATCATCCAACGCTGCAATGAACAGATTAAGGAGGGTTTTTTCCCTCTGGGCTTCCAGTCTGTTACAGTCAGACGTAAATATCTGACCTTCAGAAAATCACTTTCTTGAGATGACAAGTTAATTTGAGTACATTTTCAGTTTTCCACATATTCTTTTTCCCGATGGTTTTTTTTTAGATAACTTCTCAGTTTCTTGAGTTATTTCCCGTTTTCCGCATGTAACCATCTTTTCCACATTTTCTCGAGATAACGAGTAAACGTAGCATTCTCTTGAGATGCTGAGTTAATTTCCTGTTTTCTCAAGATAACGAGTTCATTCCCCGTTTTCCCGCATGTACGTTTTCTAGACGGTTTTCTTGAGTCAGTCTTGAGAAAACAAACGTTGCCGTGCATTTAAAGGTACTGAACTGTGGCGAAGGAACCTCGGTGTGAAGATCCTTTTCCTGATCCGATTCTCGCAAACATCTCACAGTTGAATCAGCTGCTTCACTCGCTGCTCACTGAGTAATAATGTCATCAGTAGAGGAGTCAGCGGACTTCACTGCGCTTTGATAAATGCATATTTCACAAGTGAGCCTGCAGATCAGAGAGGGAGGATGGTAAGAAAAGGCTGACAGGCATCTGGTGTTTTTTAAATGGGGTGGAATGTCACTTCTCTGCAGAACACTGACTGTGTGCCATGCATGAACACGCTGCTGAACACTGCATAATATCAGGTTGCAGACTGGAATAGATGATTACCTCCGTTCTTTCCTGCAAACCACAGGCAGCAGAAACGTTCAAGGCTTTTCTCGTCGATTCCACAAGTTTAGATAAACAGAGATCAAAACGTGCTTAAAACAGGAGTTATGGTTGAAATGGCTGCTTACAAATCAATGAAACTCGAGATGAAAGAGTAAAATTTGACTTCAAGGGGGAAATGTTATGCAAAATTCGTATTTTTGTGCTTCCGTTTGGTTCCTGCTGCTTCTAAAAACAGCACAAGAGCTTAAAATCGGCTTTTGTCGATAAAGTTTTTTGGTCACTCGAAAGAGGCATTCTTAAACCTTTGAATGTTGAACCTCTGAATTAAGTTTTTAAATTATTGATGTTGAATCTGAATGTAATCTATCTCAGCCTGGAGAAATTAGTTTTAAAGACAGAATATCTGACAGAAACTGGAATGTTTTTAAAACCAACTTCAGCTGCTTTTGAAGCCAAAGAGTGAAATACTCCATCTTGAAAACGAATCTATGGACTCCTGTTTTTGATTAAATGGTGTTTGTGTCCGACATTTCCTCAGAAACACATTTTACACACTTCATTCTGTCACTTTGAAAATATTGGAAGTCTCCTTTCATCCGTCATCCTGAATGATGCCGGAAAACTTGGCCAAGCCTTCACCTCTTACAGGCTGCTGCAACTCACTCTGTTGAAATTTCAGTAAAAATGTCCAAAAAATGCGTTTCATAAAGAAGAGTGGCAATGCTACTCACAAAAAATTAAATTATTTATTTATCCCTCCATTGGCTCTCTGGTGATACGACATCAGGGCAACTTTACATCGAAACAAAAACAGTCAATTTCCTCAAAAAACTCAGAAACATTTAGTTTTACCTCAGAAATTTTCTACAAAAGATGTGGAATGTTATGAGTTTGAAAAGTCAAAATTTGTGGAAAAAACCTCACAAATTTTAAAATTCATCTCAGAAATTTTGTGGAAAAACTTGGAAACTTATGAGTTTGAAAAGTCAAAATTTGAAAGAAAACATCCGCACAAAATTTGACATTGACATAAAAGATTTTAATTTAAAAAAAAAAACAAAGAAATTCATCAATTTGAAAACTCAAATATATGAGATTAAAAAAAACTCTGAATTTTTAAAATTATTACCAGAAATATTCTACAAAAACCTTAGAAGTTAATGAGTTTTGTAAAATCAAAAGCTTCTAGAATTGTTTTTTGATTAATTTCAGAAATTTTCTAGAAAGACCTGGAAACTTATGAATCTTAAAAGTCAATATTTTGCAACTAAAAAATTTTCACAAATTTTATGATTAATATCAGAAATTTTCTGGAAAACATTTTAAAGTTGATACATTTTGTAAAGTCTGCCAGAAAAAACTCAAACTTTTTTCTTATGAAATTTCAACAAAAAAATTGAACTTTATCAACTTGAAACATCAAAATTTTCTATAAAAAACCTCAGAAATATTCAGATTAATATCTGAATTCTTTTAGAAAACAACTTGGAAATTTATTACTTTGAAAAGAAAAAAAAACAGCTAAAAATCTGCCAAAACAAAAACCCCTGAGATTTTTGGGATTAATCTCAGAAAATGTCTAGGAAAAAACTTTGAAATTTCTGAGTTTGAAAAGTCAAAACTTGCTAGATAAAAATTCTAAATTTTTGATTAATCTCAGAAAATTTCTAGAAAAAATGTTGAAATGAAAAGTAAGACAATTTCAACCTTTGAACTTTTAAAGAAAACATGACAGTATAGAATCCAACAGATAGAGTGCAGACCTCTGTTTCTTTTAAGCGAGGAAATTCTCAGATATTCTCATAATTTACTTCTCATTTACTGTCTGCCTGAGCCAAATAATCTCCGGTCTGAAAGTAAACCAGTCAATCAGCTTATTATCATCATGCTGGTCCCGTCTGCTGGTAAATGAGTCGGAGCAGCGAAGCTTAAATGAAGCGTGAATTATGAATTGTGTCATGGAGTTACAGGCAATGTTTTGGTTGCATTTATTGAGATAATTAGAGGTCGCAGTCTGTGACAAGCTGCATAAACACGGCATCGTTTTTACCTTTTCAGGCAGCTGGTCACGAGGCTCTCTAACCACCATCGTCGTCATCATCATCATTCTGCAGCAACACAACGCTCTCCTTCACAGCCAACATTTCTCTGCATGCAAACACATAAAAGCTAACCAACAGCCACATACAGAGCATGCGGATAATCTCCCCCTGCGCTGAAATGAGTGTTTCGTGCATAAATCTCGCAGTGACTCAGGCTTTTGTTGAGCACTTTCCTGTGTCTGGAACAGAACAACATGGGCTCAGTTTGTATATTCTAATAACTCAGTCTGCAATCCATCAGCACTCACAGCATCTGAAACATTCAGCGACTCTCCAGCTGAAATCTGACATTTGGTACAGAAATGTCTCCACCTGTCTGGTAGAACAATGTGAAAGTCTCCGTTTAAATTTCCTGTTTTAAGTTTCCTCCTTTGTTCTGCCAAATAAAACACATTATGGGGTATAAATCCCTAATGCCACGTGTCTTTGGAGACGTCTGACCTTTCTGATGCAACGTTTAGACCGCCGTCTTGTAAACACACCTGGTGGAAACACGGATCTGTCCGGACAGGTTTGACTTCCCAGCAGGGGTCCAGTAAAGACCAAAGGGCGACGCGCCTCACTGCTGTCAGACGTGCATGAGAAAAATCATGTTCTATCAAACGGCAGCAGCTGCAGCAGCTGCAGCAGCTGCAGCTTTACATCTTTTTCAGGGTCAGAATTTGACCCTAAAAATGTAAAAAGTAAACTTCCTAGAGTAGAATAAGGGTTAGCTGTGTTTCCATCGAGTAGAAAATTTCACAATTCGACATTTTAAAGTAAATTTGCATTGGTTTATTTTGCAAAACTGCAACGGAAGCACCTTTTTCACGTCACACCAGTCACTTTATCAACAAACGGATGTTTCCACTGATGCAAACCACGAAGAAAACAGGATGATGTTTATTAATGACTCATGAACAAACTTACTCATATGTGATTTTAAATACAATTCTAATAGAATGGAAAAACCGCAGGATATTTTTTAAGAGTATTTGTAACGGATACGCAGCTTCTGAAAGTTCATTTTTTATTTTTTCCTTCAATGTCCCTTTAGGGTCTCCATACCTGAAAAACTTTGACCATGACAACAAAAACAATAAATCCGAGTTACACTGCAAAAACAAAAATCACCAAGTACGTTGCGTCTAGTTTCTAGTACAAACATCATAGCACACTTGAAATAAGTCAAAACTAACATAAGTGACTTTTTAGCATGAAATTGAGCCTTAAAGTAAATAATGTTTTAGCATTGATGAAAAAGTTCTAGTTTCACTGGCAGCAAAACATCAGCGCATAGAATGGAAAAATGTCTTGTTATAAGTGAAATAATCTGCAACTTTTTCATCAGCATTTAGAAATTATTTACTTAAAACAAGCCCTGAAGGCCAAACGCACCTTCAGCATGAATGCCCCGCTTTCTGATTGGCTAAAAATCACCTACAAAAACACATTGATTTATTTATTTATTCATTTAGATCTGCATCAGATTAGATTTATATTTACTCAGAGTGAATTTTTCCAATTTTTTGACACATTAAGTATTCCGTAGAAACAAATCCCTGCTGCCGCAACAACAATCAATCCATGCACAGCTTGCAAATCAACAAAAGAAATCTTGAAGTAAACCTGCCAGTGAAGTGAGGCGCCACAGGATTCAAGGTCATAAAGATTTGTTTGTTCTCCACACGAAACCTTGAAATGTGACTCTCTCAAATTAGAAAACCAAGAGAGACATAAAAAGAAACAAAAATTGATCCCAACATTGATCCAGACTGACACGGCTGTCCTGGCACTTAAAACGCAAACAAAATCACTGAGAGTAAAACGCAGCGAAGCTTCTTTCATCTGAAAAACAGATGAAGACGTCAGCCCCGGCTGCTGCTGCAAACGCCGAAAACCGAAGTCAATTCACAGTTTCTGCACATAATGAAGCCGATTCTGATTCCATAAATCCACCAGTTGCTTTTCCGCCACAGTTTGAGTTTAATTAACACGTTTTTTTGTAACCGTAACTCTGTGAAAGTGACTTTACGTTGGGAAAAATCTGAATAAAATAATCTAAATGAGGTTAATATCCCTTCACGCCATGCAGCTGATATTTGATCTGCATAAAACATGAAGAGAAAAGCTTCCCTTGATGTTTGCCTACTTTTATAAACGTCGTGTTTAATGCAGCGGCCGGGCTGAAAGGTTTGCATCCGGGACTCGACTGCCATACAAAACGGGAGAGATTTCTCCTGCTGCGAATGAAACAAATAAGAAAACAAATCAGAAGGTTTAACGTCTGTCAGCAGAGTTGTGCCCACACTGGCCTTTCTCAAAGGTTTCTGGGCAGAAAGAAAATGTCAGATATGAGTAATAGCGCCTGGCAGGAGAAATAATACGGTTAAAACTCAAACCTCAAACTTTAATGTATTTTATTTTTACAGAAAATAAAAGTGTGGAATGAATTTGAATATAGTTCAGTCAGATTAGACAGAGGGCTCCTGTAGACTGTCTATTTATTTAAGGTCCGTACTTTGACTAGGCCCTTGTAACACATGCATTTACTTTGCTCAAACTGAAACATATGAATCAACTCTTCAGCTTGGAGTCCTGCTGATGACCGATTGTTTAGCTTAGATCTAAAAGGTTTAGACCCTGATCTAAACTATTCTTTTGTGGCTCTGGGTGTCGATTCAGAGTTTTAGTTTCAGTTTTCTCCAGTCTTAGCTCTGGTGACTCCAGCGCGTTTACTCCCAGGATTGCTCTGTTTTCACGCCTCATCGTCCAGCAGATTCGATTTGATCCGGGATCAAAGTTGCGACGTTTGTTCCACTTTTAGTGGCTGCGGTTCTCTTTCACACTGCAGTCAAACCAACCAAACCATTTGAAAAAGCAGTTCCCCCTCCTCGCCTGTGGGGGCGCTACTCAAGGAAACAAGACGAAGATGCAACTTCCTGTTTCACAAAATGCAAACGAAAACAGAGATTTCTCTTTTGTCTCTGATTAAAGACAACAAATCATTTCTCCCACTGGGGCGAGGCTAACGCTTTTGTTCTGTATATATTTACCCAGAATGCCTTGTGCTGTAGTCCACTTCCTGTTTTTGGAGCAGTCTCTGGTCTGCTTGGCATTCACATATACATTCAAACCGAACCAGTTCAGGTCAACCGAACTGAGACCGGGGTTTTTAGGCGGACCAGAGTTCTCCGTTTTGGTCCGCGTCACAGTTAGATTACGCTTTCACACCGCGCCAAACGAACCGGACTTTCTCGGCAAACAAACTACAGCCGAACTAAAGCAAACTAAACACAAGTGAATTCTGTTTTACACACTTTCTGGTCTTCATGATTCTGTTTGTTTGCTAAACTTCTCTTTGAAAACCTGGATTATGATGAGATTAAGTTAAAACGTTTACATGAGCTAAATCGGTGACTTCTGAAGGAAACTGACTGAAAAAACCTTTAGGTGCCAAAACTACACATTCACTGCTTTCTCAAAATCTCAAAGCAAAACGACGTTTGTGGTTGCAAAATGTTTAAAAGTTGAAGGTGTAGTACTACTATTCCAATGTCTGAAGAAGCCCTGAAGGTTTTATAAATACGTTAAGCCGTTTTCAGTTAAACTGTGACAACAGATCCAGAAGACAAAGGCGACTGGTTTGTCTTTTCCTTCGTGGTTTTCTCCGTCACTAAAGACCAAAACTTTTAAGGATTCTGCAAGGCTTAGCATTAACGACGTTACAAATTTAGACAGAAAATGGTAAGAAAAACGCTTCATTACGTCGTGTGAGAAAATGGGACGCAGACACAGAGAGCTAATGAAGAAACAGTACATTAGTTTCAACTTTCCTGGGGAAAACGTTGCATTTCGATCACAAAGTAAAAAAGTTGTGGGAGCACATTTATGTCTTCATCTTTTATAGGTTTCAGACTGGTTTTTTTTCCAGGATTTATACATAAAGTTATCCTTTCCTCCTCTCTTGCTGCTCTACATTTGGTTGTTATAAATAAAAGCTGACACTGATGCAACCTGCCTCTGTATGACTGACATGGATGTCAACTTTTAAAGCCATTATCCAGACGGTAAGAAGACCACAGGCTCTCCCCGAAGGCAGCAGCAGCTTCTGCTCTCAGACGGGAAATTAACCAGATGAATGATTTTACACTTTCAGCCAAAAGGCAGCCTGCGCAAGGCTTTTAATGACCTGAACAAACACTGTAAATCGCCTTTTTAAGTATTGCAAAGCACTAAGTGGTAAACATACACACTGTGTTTGAACTGAAACAGGAAATCAGAGGGAAAAAAAATCAAAAATAACTCCAAACGCAGCTGCACGGCAAGCAGCTGCTCGGCAAGCAGCTGCTCAACATTTTAATCGTGACATTTATCCAAGTTTGGCATAAATTCCCATCTGCAACCCGACTTTTCATTAAATCCAGTTGTTACTTTATCAAAACAGCTGCTACTGAGTAAATTAACTGTTGCATTTACATGGAAATAGTACGGAAGAGGATAAGGGCCAAAAATAAAGACTCCTGTCAATTTGTCAAAATCCAAATAAATAACCAAACACTTGAAGGTGTTTGTCAATTATGTTGCTGGATATGAAAATAATCACTTAACATGCACTTTATACATTTTGTCCAAAATTTACTTGGTAGATTTGAGTTTAGAAATTAAATTTGTTTAAATAATTTGGATTCTGAGGAAAAACATTGAGGTTAAAGTCAAAATTTTGAAAAAAAAAATAGTAAAAATTTTATAAAGGTTGACTTAAAAAAAATAAAAAATTCAACATGTAGTAGCTGTGAAAATAATTATGTGTTATGCTTATATATTTTATTTTCTAGTACTTTAGCACTTTAGATGAAATATTGGCAGTTGTGATTTAGACGCTGTTATTTTATCGTAAACGTTTTTTTTTGGTTTTTAAGTGTTGGAGTAATTGTCATTAAATGAATCATTTAAAAGGCCTTTCTGATTCTGATTTAAACAGCCATTTCTGATGTTTTAAAACGGTAAACTTTGAGTTTAAAGTCAGTTTGTTTATTGGCGCTTTAGCAAAAATGCAGAAATTATAAGTTTCCCCGCTAAACGTTAGCAAACGGTAGGTTTGAAGAACATTTCAAGTTGAAGAAAGTTAACCCGCCGCTCAGCCTTTTGGTGAACATGTTTGTTCTAGTCTCTGGTATCAGTGTCTATTTAAACTGCAGGGAGTTTTCTAAAGCAGTTTGGACGTCTGGGCGGATCATTATTCAGCTTTTTGACATTCCAAGTTGGTGGGAGTGTGTAAGATGAGTCACATGTTTCATCTGCTCGACCTGCCTCTGACTGTCAGACATGTTTTCAAATCCCCAACTTCTACTTCCTTTCATCTTTCTGGCTTTGAAGCCTGGATTTTATCTTCCTGCTGCCCGTCCAACATTTCGGTTCAGGTGAGAAGCAGAGTCGCCTGCGCGACCACCAACATCTGCGTTTCCATTTATCATGTCAACAAACTTATCCACAGATGATTTTAGCTGTTTTTCACAGCTAACTGCAAACCGTGAAACTATGTATTTTGGGAGTTTTGCGCCTTTTTTTGACTGAAACAAGAATTCAGCAAGTTTCTGATCAACAACAACAGCAGTAGCCAGGGTGGTAAAACCAGCTGACCAAATGTTCTGGAGCTCAGCTTGGGTTGCTTGGTAACAAACTGGGCTTGGCTGGGTTTGCTCGGTAACGGCGCAGTGCAAAAACTTCTAGAAGTTACCTAGAAGTTTTTGAAACTACTCATTTCACTACTCTGATCTACAGAAACGCCCAGGTTCGAGTCTGGCAACAGTCGCAGCTCACTGTGACTGAACGGCTGGGAAGGTTATGATTTATCTAGCTTTTTTTAGCATGAAAGTCCCACTAAATAAACATGATCGGCGCCGAGCTAGCTGCTAACAGCGTTAGCACTCTGAGGACAACCGAGCTAGGGCAAAAAAACAATACATCTTACCTTACCTAGGAATGCTTGGCTTTCTAAGTAACTGTCCAATAAAACATCTGAAAACACAATTTAAACAACAGATCGCGACCTATTAAACTCTGGCGTTGTTTCTGCACCTCTTTTGTGACCGACTACCTTCGAAACACGAAAGTAACGTTTATCTTTCTCTCGATTGGAGCGACCGTACAGGACACAGACTTTAGACATTGTGATGCTGGATCAACAGAAATAAACAGACTTTACTTCCTGCCCTCCATCTGCACTGGGGGACGTCGGTTCATCTGAAACCCAGCAATGTGGCAAGTTAACAAGCTTCTTCCATCAGAAAATACATAAATAAAAGCCTTTTTTACCTATAATTTAAAAAAACTAAATAATATGAAACAAGTACAATTAAATAACAGCATATTAGATAATATTTAAAGAATGAAAAGTTCACCATGGTGAAGGAAATGGGTCTATGGGTTAGAGTTATTAAACATGTTCGAAATTTAACTTGTCATTCAAGAAATAATATTATTCTGCTCATTTTAATTTATCTATCATAATTACAAAATGAGTCAATATGTTGTTTTTCTAACAAGTAAATATGAACTAAGAAACAAATAAGTTGCAGGGCAATTAATGGAGAGGAAGCAACAGCTTTAAAATAAAGAATTAAGCAAATCTGCAATTTTTTCAGATGGATTTAGCTTCTTCTCAAAAACGAATCATCAGGATTAATCTGTCTGATGTGCGTTGAAATGCTGAGATCTGCGGCTTGACTTAAGATTATTTTTGTTTCACAGGAACTTTGGGAGGAAAGTTTACAGTTCCTGTCAACGTGGACACAGTGGAACCAGTCAGGCGGTAAAACCCTGGAGCGTCCAGCCAACAGGAAGTGCCTGAGAGAGTCCCATCGCTGCACTTCCTGTTGGATGGACGCTGGAAATCATCTGAGTTTGATGGGCCTCCCCGTCGGCCGGTTTTCTGTCCCAGGAAGCTCCCAGGTGTCTGACGGTCACCTGGTGAATTCGGTGTTGCTCAGTTTCCTTCAGCTCGTTTCACGGAACGTCAAAAAAAATCAGCGGCGGACAAAACGGCTCCGTTTTAACAATGCTACAGGCGTGAAGTTGGTCAGAATGTGTTTTTGTTTGAATTTATTCCGTTTAGTCGGGTTGTTTCTTCTCGTGTTTTGAGTTGCTGCTCCTGGCGGTCACCATAGCAACCGGTAACCGACAGCTCCGCCCCCTTTTATTTTTGACAAGTATTACATTGTAACATATATTTTGGACAAATTTAATCATGTACAGCGTTTCGTGCGTAACTTTGCTGTTTTCCGTTTTTAACTGTTAATGTGCATTTTTTCCAATTTCTGTTGAAATTTCATCAGTTTTTTTATTGAGAGAAGCTGCATGATTTCGTTGTTTTTTTTTAATTATTGCCATTTTGGTCCCTAAAGTACCAAAATTTCCACTTAACTTTATGGTTTGGTCCGCCTGATGATGTAAATTTTATTCATTGAATGATTGACAATTTGATCAGTTGCACTTTTTACCAAAGACTTTTTAAATCGAGTTAAACTTTTGGATGCTCTCCATACAATTAAATCCATTTAAGCAAAGTACTGCTGGCGCTTCATGCATAAACAAACAGAACACAACCGTTAACTTTGGTCCTTAAGCACTAAAGACTCTGCTCCCCGTTCAGCCGCTCGCAAAAACAAACTAACAGCCTCTCGGCTCCAGGTGTTTCGTGATGCCATCAATCCAGCACGGAGCGCACGGTAAATCCTTTTACAGTAATTATTCTGTTGACAGGCAGCAGTTAGCCAGTCGGAGTGTTTTCAAATGGAGCCCAAATGAATCGTCTTCGCTCCCGACAATTTCCTACCTGCCAACCAACACGGGCCCATTGAAACGAGGAGTGAGGAATTCATACTTCGCAGGTTCCTTCATGCATATTAAAGCTCGACCCTGACAGAGTATCTGGCCATTACCGCGCGCCGCGCTGCCAATTTTCCAGGCGGCAGCTTAATGCCGCATCAGTGGATTAATATTTTTGGAACGAGGGGGGAAGTCTAGTTTGCCTGTGAGGCTGCTGACTCCAGCAGCCTGTTATTGATCAGGCTGATGTTGTACAGAGCCGGGTGATTACTCTCAGACAGGCTGGAAAACAAAAGGTTCATAAACGCAGAGCGAAAGAGCGAGAGGAGGCACAGCAGAAATTATCCTGCAAGACAAACCGTTCTGTGCTGCTGAGAGTTAAAAACAGACCAGGATGAGTTTATGCTGTCATATTAGAGCTGAAAACAAACCAAAGTTTGGTTTTTCTGTTTTTGACCTTTAAAAAACAGAATCTGGGTCGCTAACAACTTTTCTGCTTTTTACACTCTTTGCAAAATCTTACCAAGTATTTTGATTTAGTTTCTACTGCAGATATCTTTGTTTACTTGAATAAACTCAAATTAACTTTCAGCTTCTAGGCAACAGAAATCCGGAATAAACTTCCAGAAAACTGTAAAACAGCCGGAACAGAGAGTTAAAACCCACCAGTTTAGAGTTGTTTTGGTTAACAGTCAGTGGAAACGCGACTATTTTTTTTGTTTCGTTATGATGTAAAGCACTTTGAACTGCTTTGTTGCTGTAAGGTGTTAAACAAATAAACTTGTCTGATTGATGGGCTAAACACGACCAAAAATAAATAAAATTTTAAAGTGAAAACTGCAAAAACATGAAATATCACCAATTATTTTGATCTACCTTCTAGTGCGAATGTCTTTGTTTACTTGAAATAAAATAAGTAATTTTTCAGCAAGATATTTGAGCTCGTTTTAATCATGATATGAAAGCATTAGGTCCTTTGGGAGAATATTTAACTTGTATTGAGACATTTTAAATTTAAAACAAGCTGCTATATCTTGCTGAAAAGTTACTTGTAAGATAGATTTGTCTTATTTCAAGAAGATGAAGGTATTTGAGCTGGAAACTGGACAAAGATATGTTTGTGTTTTTGCAGGGCTGCAGGTTTAGCACTTTGAAAAACAAAAAGTTTCTTTAACAGAGCAAGAACTTGTTTGCACTGCGGCTTACATCTTGCTAAATAAGTTTGCCCATGTTTATTTCCAAAGGCTTTTCCTTTTTAACTCAATATTTCTGCTGCTTTTCCATTTCAGGCATCGGTTTGCTGTAGTTCTGACTGTAAGCTGGCATGAAGCGTAACGAGGAACAGAGCAAAGGTTTGTTTACTGTGATTAGTATGCAGCAGTGTGTTTCGGGTCCAGCTTGTTGTTTTCCACAGAAAGGACGTGCTGGAGTTACCTTGGGACAATAAATTGGTTTCAAATTGGTAAAACAGTGAGCAAAGCAAAACCAGATCGCTTTATTCCTCCCCTCGAAAATACAAATATTCACACAATAAACGCAAAGCCACCAAAGACGTGGAAAGCCTTACCGTCGAGCTCCTCCACAGAGATGCTGGCCAGAACGTCGCTGTCGCTGTCGGACAGCGAGCGGCTCAAGTAGTTCCCCTTGTAGAGCAGACCCGCCGTCACATGGTGGAACGGCATCTTCTCTCTGACGGGCGACACAAACACGCATTGAGACGGCTGCAGACACCAACCCGTTCCTCTGTTAATCCCTTATCGTGTTTTCAGATTTCATAAAAATGCAGACCTTCCTCTGGTTTTCTGGTTTTCCTTCTATCTCTTAGCCAGCTAAAAGAGATAGAAGGAAAACAGACTTATTATTCTCAACACAGTGGAGTCTCTCTGATTGGTTGACGCTGCGTTTCCCAGTGGCAAAATTCAGACTTTTTCCAACTCTGGCGTCGGACGCTTGACACGCGTCCAACACTGGAAATGCTTCCATCGCACAGCCACGACGCCCTCAACATGCGTCCAGAGACTTTGGATGCAAACACGTTTGCTGTGAACGCACCACAAGTTGTTTCTGCGCTTTTAGCACATTTAGCAGCAACTTTAGAGGTTGCTGGACTTGGATACCACTACACAATACCCTCATGTGAAACTACAGTTTAACCACTGTTACGCTCTGTACAATATTATTTTTCAAGCAAAGTTGCACATATTACGCCACAAGAAGGACAAAGGCGAAGCTGAAGTAAATTAGCATCGAAAGGGCGTTAGGAGAGCCACAACTGAAGCAGAACCTTTTCACTAAACCTCTGGTGAGGGAGACGCAGGCAAAAGATTAGTGTGTGAGTGTGTGAGCGCCAGAGAGTGCATGCATGCACTGTATGTGCAAATGAGTCTGAACTGGCAATTAATTATTCAATAAATTGAAGCTGAAGGACACCGAGGGGGAAAGTAAGAGCAAGGAGGGCAGAGAGATTGGAGAGATTCTGCTTTTCTTCTGGCTGGATTCAGGAGACAAAAGATCAAATTCGTTTTTATCCGAGGAGATGAACGTGTTTCTGTGAGCGTGTAATGATCAGATGGAGATTTTTAAAGGTGCAATGTTCTGTAAAACTGACTTTTTTTTAGATGTATATCATGCGATAACCAAAAACATGCCTAGAAAATCTCCATGGCAACCATTCAGCTGTACAAAACACCTGGGTGGACATAGCCCCGCCTTCAAGATGCAGCTCCTCCTCAGTTTCCGAGCTTCTGTCTCCTTCAGACTAGCCAGCAGCAATTAGCAAACATCTTGCAGCTCATTACAGGAGCTGCTTCTCAGTGAAACACTGTTAAAGGGCTAACAGAGGAGCCATGTTGTGATGACTTTCTGAAGGAGCAGGAGCTTCTTAAAGCGACAGATGCCCAATTTGAAGGCGTTAAATTACAAAGTAAAGTATCTTTCGTATATAGTTCCTTGATTTTGCTATAAAATGATTCAGCTCCTTTCAGACTTCACTGGGAGGAGATTTAACGGTTTTCTCCAGGTACTCCGGCTCCCTGTGCAGCCCAGATGCATTCTTGCTAGCTTAGCTGCCCGTCTCCAACAGTGTGTGTGCGTGAGTGTGCGTGTTGGCAGGTTGCATCCCCCTTTCGCTTTGCGACTGCAGCAGATTAGCGGCAGCCCTGCATGACCCTGAACAGCATTAAAGAAAACGGGAAACTTCAGCGTTTATAAAGCCTTGAGCTGTTTATCAGCGACGGATCCCTCGGGCCTGCTTAGAATCGCTGCTTCTCATTTGCATTAAGCGGGAGGGAAATAAAAAAGTTTGCTGGTAAACTGTAATAAAAGATTAAACCAACAAGGCTGGATGCGAATCCGTCAGCAGTACGGCCATTTAAATAATAAATGAAGAGCTGCTTCTGCAGGCTCTTCCAACACGTTTGGCAGCAGCGGCTCCTGCTGTGGGTATTATGACTTTCTGCCCAGGGCGGCAGAGCCAGGGGATTACCACAAGACAGGACAGAAAACATTCATTTTAATCAGGTTTTCTGGAAAGTCCAGTCCGTCTGAGGCTTTCTCAGCACATTCACTGTAGAGTTGCTGAAGTTTATGACTCACAGCTTTCAGCTATTTTTCTGTTTTATGTGTTTTCAACACTTTTAACCGACGTCTTTTAAATAATAATAATAAAAAAAGGACATTAAATGCCTCAGCACCAAATTAGACATGAAAAGTTTTTGTTTCTTGCTGGATAAAAATTCTCAACTCAGTGGTTTGGTTTCTCTAATCTGATACAGCTGTAAATTATTTTAAATGTAAATTATTGATGTGTTCAAACTGAAGCAAACACACATTCATGGTTATCGGGAAAAACGGACATTTTGTTTTAATATTAGTCCAACAATCGTCTTTGTGAAGAGGGTTTTTCCCCAGTCTGTCTTTCTTTTTTCCCGTTTCCAGTTTAATGAGCAAATCCAGACGTCTGCACCTCCACCTATTTCATGCAGATTTATTTTGTGCATAATGTGAAGCTTTTTCATTTCCTAATTCATCAATAATTCGCTGGTATCCCAGCTCCCGACTTTCTGCTTTATAGCAGAGCAATCCATCGCGTTTTATATTCAAGCCTGGTTCCGTGCAGCTTGCAGAGGAATCGCTCTCGCAGTTACCCAAACTGAGAGCCGAGAAGGAGCAAACGTATAAAAATCAGATGTTGTGCGACGGTAAACGTTGGTTTTTCCCTCATTTCCTCCTAAATATTCTTAAGTTGTCAGTGAATCATTTCGATAACAAGCACCAGCATCTCATGGCTAATTATTCCTTCAAAATGTTATTTTTTTGAGGAGGTAATTTAAATTTATGTACTTGCATTTATTAGAAAGTCCCACAAATCAAAAATAGATCATAAGCACAAGCAGCAGTTTGGTTAAATGTTTGGCTAAAACTAACATTTACTGGAGTAACTTTCTTTTGTAACAATATACTTTTAGGAGTATTTTTACTGTCACTTTTACTTGAGTAATTTTATTATGAAGTATTTCTGCTCTTATTTGAGTAAAAGGTCTGGATTTTCTACCCACTGAATGAAAAACAAACATGTTTTAACCAGAAATTCAGCAGACATGGACACACTCCTGCAGTTTTTGTTAAAGTTTCACCAGTTTTTCTTTGAAAAAACTGATTTGGAAACATTTTATTTAGTTACTTATATAAATTATTGTCATTTTAGTCTCTAAAATACCAAAATTTCCACTTAACTTTAAAATTTAATCCATCTAATGATGTAATTCTTAAATAACTGACTCATAATTTACCAGTTATACTTGCGTAGACTTTTTACCAAATACTTTTTACTTTTACTTGAGTAAAAATACGTTGTTGTAGCCGTGATACTTTTACCTGAGTGCAGCTTTTGGGTACTCTGAAAACGACCATATGTCTGAAAATTACAGTGAATTCTTTCACTTTCTTAATTCAATATTGATCTTTTTCCCATTTTCGGATCGAATTACGGGGAAAATTCTTCCTGTTTGCAAGCGAAACATTTGCGGCTCTTCCAGTCAGGCGTTGGCCAACTGCTCTGAGCCTGGAAGCAAACAAAAACAGAAACAATCGTCTCTTTTAATCCTTGGCTGGAAGATTTACCAGCTGTTTGAGTCACTAATGCATTCATCACATCATATTTATTCACACAGGCCAGCTTGCTTACAGGTTGGTGCTGACTCAGCAGGTACACGATTACTCCAGATTTCACTCCAGCTTTGAAAAAAATGAAAGACGAATAAATAACGCCGCTGTGTAGATGTTGCTCAGCTTCACACATCAGCTCTTCCTGTCCAGATTCATTTTTAGGACACTAAAAATTATTCTTGTTTTTTTTCCAGTTTACAAGCCAAACATCCCACCAGTTTTTTAAATAAAGCAATTTTTACAACTTTTGTAAAGATTATATTGTTCTTATACAGCTAATAAAACATCCTTGGAGGTGAAAATGTTACATATTCAGAGAAAAAAACCAAATCAGCAGTAGCCATAATTTATATACCTAAGGAACCACATTATTTCTATTTTTTTTTTAAATAAAAGCACATTGTTTCCGACCTGATGAGAAAAAGTAGATCTGAAAACACGTTTCTGTTTTATATTCACAACATTGTAAAAGAGAAGTTTGTCAAAATGTTGCTTATTTATTCTTTTAATTTGTTTTGTTTCTCCAGACAATCACATTCGATTCTGTTGCTGCTATTTGACGGTTACCATAGCAACCGGCAACTGACGGCTCCGCCCCCTTTTTTTTTTTGTCTGTCGCTGTTCCCAAACCGCTGTCCCCAAAACGCTGTACGTGTCGGGATCGTCTTTTCTTCCACAGGAAGTAGCCAACCTGAGCGAAGTGACCTTTCGACCTTTAACAACCTTTAAAGCCAAAGCAGCACAAACGAACATTTTTCCTGCACAAACAAGAGTCGAGTTGATTGACACCCATTTTGTTTGATTTGAAGAAGGTGTTGGTGGGATGGGGGGGGGGTGAGGGGGGAGGGGCTGGTTGACCTTTGGTGACCTCTAGAAACATTTCTTTATAACTTTAAAATGATTGCAGCACAAATGAAACTTTTTGCTGCACAAACATTTGACACCAATTTTGTCTGATTTGACGGTGGGGGGGAACTTCACATTATTATGTAACCATTATATTCTAGATATACTTTAGATGAATTTAATAATGTTCAATGTTTCCTTTTTTATTTGAAATCAGATTAAATAAACTTACAAATAACTTTTCAGCAAGATGTAGACGTTTGATTTAAGTCAATAATTCCTTAATATTGATAATATTGGCAGATTATTTCACTTATAATGGGGACAAAAGGTCTTGCTATAGCTAAAAGAACAGTAAAATAACTTTCCCTGTCTGCAATTTAATAACCTCTGACTATAATCCATATTATTTTAAATACATATTATTTCTATCAAATGTATTTCAAGTTTCTAAAAAAGCCTCAGGAACTTGATTTGATTTGTTTGTTTCTCACAGGAAACCAAATAAAGCAAAACCTAAAAACAAATAAGAGAAAACAGAAGCACAAACTGGATATGGCTCCTTACCAGGCTGCTATAATTTACTGTAACACCTCAATAAAATCTTTATTAATGCAGGAGATGAAATATGAAAACATGTAGTAAAGAACAGAGCCTGCTTTGGTGTCATTATGCTGATTAAACGGATCAAAGTTTCCCAGGTGAAGGGAAGCGGTTTGCCCTTCAGAATAAGAGCGTTAAACCAGGAAATTATCTCAGCGTTACGCAGAACTGACTGCTTAAAAGTTACCGTTTTAGAATATTTATTTATTTCGTCATCAACCTGAAAGCGGCAGGTTTATTATTATAAAGGGATTGAACAGGCAGATGAAACCTGTCCTGGTTTTATGGGCTGCAGCTCATTACCTTCTTTAATCGTTTTTCAGAGGAACCGTTCAGTCAGGAATCGTGTGAAGCTCCAGGTTAAAGTCCGACTTCACAGAAACACGATTCTTCCTGCTAGGGCCATTTAACTCAAACTTTATGCTGCTTTTATTTTCTCCTACGTTAAGAAATTTAAGCTCCAACATGCAGTGACTGACCTGTTACAGCAAAATGAAAGAACCAAACTGAAAATAATTAAAGTTGATCTGCTTTTAAGATCCTCCCCAGATAAAACATTAAACTGCAAAAACTTTAGTAAGTGGCCGCGTCTGAATCCGATCTCTTAAATTTAAATGATGAACAGATTTTCACTGTTGATTTTTATAATTTTTTAAAATCAAAATCACAGTTTTTATTAAGCTAATTTTGAATTATGTGCAAAACTTTCTGCTATTTACGTTTATTTATAATGGTAGATGTGACATTTTGTTACTCATCATATTGAGGTTTTGTTTACTTTAATCTAGTTTAGCTTAGCTTAGGTTAGCTTAGTTTAGCTTAGCTTAGCCTGCTTTATTTAGGTTAGGTTAGCTTAGCTTAGCCTGCTTTATTTAGGTTAGCATAACTGAGTTTAGTTTAGTCTAGTTTTGCTTTGACTAGTTTAGTTTAGCTACACTAAGGCTGTTTTCACCCTGCAGGCTGAAGTGACCCAGTTCTGTTTTTTTGACGTAATGCGACCCGTTTCTGGTCTTTTCATGCAGAGACCATTTTCACATGAGACGCAGCAAATTTACTTTCATCTAAAAACTGATATTTTGATCACTAAACTGCACTTTAAATCTATTACTGTTCCTGGAACATTTTTATCTGTCACAGTTTTCCTTCCACATAATTTTCCATTAGCATACTTGGATACAGGACTCAAAGACCTGCAGCTGCTTTGGAAGGAGTCAATGAAAATGTGCTGAAAATGTGTTGAGTCAGCAGATTTCCACTTGATTAGGTGATAATTTAACTTTTCTTCTTAAAAAATAATTACATTTAGTTATGAAGCATTGTAACTCCTTGATGTTTTAGGTATATTTCTCCTTAACCAATAATCATCAAACTTAAGAGGATTAAACATTTGAACACGTATCACTCTGGAAACAAGCCTTTATATGTTTTTCAGTATCATCGAAACATTTTGATGGTTTTCTAATTCACTAACACAAAAACAAATTTGTTAGCAAAGAGCCGTTAGCCGGGCGCTTAGCATTCAGTAGAGGATCACCGAAAACCTCGCTCAGGTTTTCGGTTCTCAGTTTTCAAATTCAGTTTTCTGCGCGCACATATTGATTTTAAACACGTTCCGCTGGCCTCCACCTGTCCGCTTTCTCAATTTATGGGAGAAAAAACACAATCAATTTGCTGTCCTTCTAAGACAAACAACCCAAAAACTATTGATTAAAAACTGTTTCGAGTTCAAGAAAGCCTGGTTCCTTTAAAGGGACGTGACAGGAAGTGGGAAGTTGTTAAAACCTTTGCATGTGTGCAACTTTTCCATCAACACTGTACTCAGGTATGAGCAGCACAACTTTAACATAATTTTACTCAAGTAAAAGCAAAAAGTATTTGGTGAAAAGTCTACTCAAGTACTGAGTAACTGATCAAATTATTATTTAATATTTAAAAATTACGTCATCAGATGGACCCAAATATAAAGTTAAGTGGAAATTTTGGTATTTTAAATACTAAATTGACATCAATTTTGTAAGTAGCAAAAACATAAAGATTTTTTTTCCAAATCAGTTTCTTTCCATAGAAAACGTTTGAAACTTTAACAGAAACTGCAGGTGAATCTCAGGTTAAAACTTTTTCATTCAGTGGGGAGAAAATCCAGAGTTTTACAGAAGGAAGAGCAGAAATACTTCATAATTAAGTTACTCAACGCACAGCGTAGTAAAAATACTCCCAAAAAGTACTTTTTCGTTTCAAAAACCTTTGTTAAATGTAATTGAGTAAATGTAACTAGTAACTAATCAACTCTGACCATTTCTGCAAAGTCAAACATAAACAGCAATGAAACCAACTGGTTGGTTTAACATGAATCTGAGGAGAAGCAAAGACTGGAAAGAAAAGCTCAAACTTTTATTTTCTACCCCTGATTTTAATTTCACATGAACTTAAAAAATAGCTTCAATCTGAGAATAATTGCTTTTTTAAATATTCTCCTAAAAGTAATCAAATATAATGAGTTTTCCTCTTTATTTCTCCTTAAAAATAAAATGAAACAACCTCATTTCTTTGCTTTGGCACCAGCGTTGAGGAAGGAACAGACTGAATTACATGCATCCCCTCCATGTCCAGGACGAAACCAAGTGAACGCAACACCAAGCTCCCCATCCAAGTCGCAGTTTATCGATCGTTCTGATGCTTCGCCCACTTGGCCAACAACCAAGCGTGTAAAAACCTCCCTTCGCCACAGACGACACTTTCATGCACACAAAGTCTCATCCGGTCATTTAAGCTCCAGTCGTTTCCAGAAGTGACCAGAACAGAGGGAGAGAGCAGCCTGATGAAAAGAGCTGCTTTCTGCATGACAGGGAGGCCAGATGGCAGTTCCCTCCGTCAGACTCCGCAGCGCCGCAGCCAGCAGCGCCGGGCCGGCACAGATGGGGACGCCACCGGGACACGGTGTACCGGCCGCCAGCCCTCAGGTCGACCAACTCTGGACAGGGCCAAAGAAACGCTTCCACCGCGCAGGACTCGGAGCCAAAGGGCCAGAAAATGAACGAACTCATTCCTGCTCCGGTCACAAAGGAAACTCAGTGTGCATTCACTGCGTGTTACGCAACACGAGCTGCGTTCCCATCCGACGTGGAACTCAGGAATGGGATTACGAAAACAGGTTTGCTTAACGGAAAAACTGCAATTTAGAAAAAAAAAAAAAACACATTTTTAGATGGAAACGTTTCTGGCGCTAACATGACAAAAAACAAAAACGTGATTGCAAAATTGTGTTTTTTCAAAGTTCGCAGAATGTCGACAGTTTTAATCACAACGTTAACAATTCTGACTTTAAACTCAGAATTCTGAATTGGGATTATGTTTTTTGATTTAAAAAAAGTCAGGAAGTCAGACGGTCAACGAGTGTCTGTTACTACTGGCGGAAACGACAAAGACGACAGCAGGAAGTGGGAGGAGGAGGATGATGCTGCATGTTTTTTAATGACTTGGAGTGAACAAACTTTACAACAAGAGATTTTAAATATGTTTCTTATTTCATGGAAATGCCGCAAAGGCAAAATTCTGATTTCAACTTTTTTTCTGAAAATTACAGCTTTAATCTCAGTTTTTCTCAAATAACTTTAAGATCGGAATTTTGACCTTTTTTCTCAATATTCAAATTTAAATCTCAGAATTAAAATTACTCAGAATTCTGAATCCAACCTAAAAATTCCATCTTTAATCTCAGACTTTTTCTCAAAATTCACTCTTAATCTCAGATCTCCAACTTTAATCTCAGAATTCTGACTCTAATCTTCTGAGAACAAAGTCAGATTTCATTTTGTTGTTTGTTTTTAGTGGCACTAATCCTCTTCCGTACAAGTCAAAGAGCAAAAGCAGCAGGTTTAGACCCCCAAACACCCAGATTGACAATAATCTGGCAACGTGACAGAAATCTTTTCAATCATATTGATTTACTCTCAGCAAAGTTTCCCTCAAAATGCCTAAAATTACTCGAAATTCAAAACCTCAGCAGCTCAGCAAAACAAGTCTTTGAATTTTCCACACCAGAAATTTGTTGTCAAAGTTTTTCCTTCTAATTAAAACAAACAAGTTTTCTCATTACTATAAATGACGTCCAGGATTATTGACAAACTGCCTCATTAAAAGCCCAACAAACGACCCAACGATCCCTCCAGGTATCCAGATGAAGGAGGCAGCAGCTGTTTCCTGCAGCAGCAGCCGCCTCTTTGTTTCCCATCCTTACCCACACTGGTGGCTGGGGCTGAACTCTGGGGGACACTGCGGCGCCGCCGGCTCCCTGGCCGGACTCCCCGCCGCGTCCAGCGCCCCGTCCCTCAGGTACGGGTTCCCCGGCAGGTCGCCGTTCACCTCGGAGTGCGGCGCGCCTGCCTGGGGCTCGCCGACCTCCTCCTCCGTCTCCATCTGTCCACCTGAGGCTCAGAAGCAGGGTTGCCTCCAGCGGCGCTGCGTCCGCGCTCCGGGCAGCATCAGATCCCGGAGAGAAGCTGTTAATATCTGAGCAGCGGCGGCGGCGGCAGCAGCAGGTACGGCGGATAATCTCACACTCCACTCCTCCTCTGCTCTGTCTCTCTCACCAGTCCCCCCTCCCCCACCTCTTTCTGCTCTCCCACTCGCAAACATTCCTCCACATGGGGAACCAGAGGAGGGCTCATTAATGAACCCGGTGACAGCTCCGCCCGCGGCTGAGGAGCTGCTGAGGGAAACGAAAAGGAAACTCAGACAAATCCCCAAAAATGAGAAAACAAACGCAGCTGAAACTATATAAAAAAAAAAGGAGAGAGAGAGAGAGAGAGAGAGAAGTGGAGAGTGTTTTGCGTTCAGGCGGCGTTTGGCGCTCTTACAGTGCGCTCTGCAGGTCAGTGCAGGGAGGCCGTGAATCACACAGAGCGCCACCGTGTGGGGGCGGCGGCGCTCAGCAGGGGGTCCACTGTTCCGCTCAGACACACACACACGCACACACACACACACACACACACACACACACACTGTAATCACATCCATGCTGCATTCTCCATCACAACAGCTGATTATAATTATTACAGCTCAGGATTCATCTTATTCAAATACAGCTTTTGAGTGCGGCTCTCTCCCCAGGGCGTCATCCATCCAGGGGCGGCGGCTCACTCCAAAATGAAAAGAATGAGTTTTCTATTGTTCATCAGAAGGAGGAGATGAGCTAAGGGGCTATTTCACAATTTTTGATTGAATCTAAACTGCATTTGAGCTAAAATAGTTGGACAGGAAAAATGTGACCTGGACAGTTGCGCACAAGATTTATGAGCTTGTGCAAAAAAAATACATAAAAAATTCTTAGAAAAAACTCAGAAATGTTGAGATTCATCTAAAAAATTTTCAGTAAAATATTTGACATTTCTGAGTTTCAAAATTCACCTTTTTTTGTTTTTGGAAATTTCCTGAGTTTCAAAAGTGAAAAAAATTCTAGAAAAAAAAATCTGACATTTCTGAGAAAAAAAAGTTTCAAAGGTGAAATTCAGAAATGTCAGTTTCATTCTCAAAAATTCCAGTTTTTTAAACAAATGTTTGACATTTCAAATTCAAAAATTTCCTCGTTTTTCCTAGAATATTTCCAAGTTTGAAAATTCTAATTTTTTTTCACTTTTGACAAATTTGGTGTAAATATATGTGCCTTTTTTCTGTGTACAACGCCATAATTTCTTCTATTTTTTAATAAATTTTGAAAGTTATTTTTCTATTATTCTAATAAATAATTAAAAACTAATTTTGTCTTTTTTTTGTACCCATGAAATATATTATTATTCTCCTAAACTGTTAATTTTTTTCATCAAAAATATTTAACTGTAGTTTTGTCACAAAATCTAAATCATTTTTCATTCTTTACTTCCAAACATGAACTTAATTTATTGAGACGTTATCATGTCCATATTTCTGATTGCTATGCTAGCTGTGCTCCTGAAGGTGGCGCTAAGCAGAAACGTTTTTGACAATAGAAGCATCCAAAAACCGCAGTGGATAAAACTGCTGCTAAAACACATATGGACTCTTAATAACTATTGTCAATAAAACTGAGAACAAGTTAATATTTCTTTCCATATTGTGAAGAGTTGTGCGTTTGCCCTGCCACAAGCTAATCGTCTTTGGGGCATGGAAAGGTTTGGAAACCATCCATCCATCCATCCATTTTCCGTCACCCTTCTCCCTAACGGGGTCGGGAGTTGCCGGTGCCTATCTCCAGCTGCGTTCCGGGCGAGAGGCGGGGTACACCCTGGACAGGTCGCCAGTCTGTCGCAGGGCAACACAGAGACAAACAACCATGCACACACACACTCACACCTAGGGAGAATTTGGGAAGGCCAATTAACCTGACAGTCATGTTTTTGGACTGTGGGAGGAAGCCGGAGAACCCGGAGAGAACCCACGCACGCACAGGGAGAACATGCAAACTCCGTGCAGAAAGACCCCGGGCCGGGAATCGAACCCAGGACCTTCTTGCTGCAAGGCAACAGCGCTACCCACTGCGCCACTGTGCAGCCCTAGGTTTGGAAACCCCTCCTCTAATTTGTAATTAAAATGTTACTTAATGTTTCTTTTTTCGATAAAAAGTGATCAATCTTTTTATGCATCAACTCCTCCCATGAGATAAATAAGTATTTAAATCTGACTTTTAAGTTTTGGTGACAACATCCATTCATCAAACGGTTGAAGACCAACGAAGGGCTTCGCAAGGGTTCAGCCAATCAGCATCAAGGAACATAAACACCGCTTCCGGATTGGCTGCTTTAAAAATGCCAGCCAATAGCAAGTCAGCAGCGATGCAGGTATCTCAGCACCACAAGCTTCATTTTATTTCCAATATTGAACATACTATCTATCTATATATATACAAATAATTTGGAGTTACTTCCACAAAAATAAATATAAGTAAATAAAATGAGTTTATTTACACCTTGTACATGATGCACTGACACCGGATCATTCATTCATTCATTCATTCATTCATTCATTCATTCATTCATTCACTCAAACTATAGTGAAGGAAGGGAGATCTGAGATTAAACTAGGAGAATAATTTAATTAAAACTAATAATTTAATGATGAATGTTATCATGAGAAAGTCTTGCAAAATAAATTTTAAATAAAATAACACAAGTATTTTATATATTTTATATCGATTCATATGGAAAAAACCATCACTGACTCAACAGGTGGACAACTGTGTGATCTAATCCACACACACACACACACACACACACACACACACACACACACCAGTCATTTCCCATCAGTAGTAGATTTATTGCCTAATTTCCTGGACTCACCGTTGGAGTGTTAAGTGTCTGCAGGTTAACAGTCGGATCCTCGGATCGGAAGGATCCAGTTTATCCGAGGCGGCGGCGCAGATCGAGCCTCCTGACGGCTGACAGCGAATGTTGGGTTATTCCTTCCCTATGGCAGCGCGCCGCGCTCATTTCCTCCCATACAGACAGAAAAGGGAAAATGTCTCAGAGCTGCTTGGTGAGTCTGTTGCTTTTATACGAGTTCAGCCCAAACTCTCAGCAGCTTGCAAAAATAAAAAAATTAATGAATGTTTTGATATCCGGTAGCTAAATAAATAAATTACAAAGCGTAAAACGAGTCACTGAGCATTTCCTCTGAGCGGCAGCCCATGCGGGACGGATCCACGCAAACAGGTGCGGAGCGGAGATTGATGAGAGCGGCGGCGCAGAAGAGACTCCAACCGCATCCAACGCGCAACCAGGCGGGAAGCAGCGGATTGGCTGCGTCCTGCATCAGGGAGCGGCGCGTCCTGATTGGCCCCAACTTTGACTCATGGTGCGTTCAAGGTTCAAAAGCGTCTTAAACGCAACGGAGGAGGAGCGGTGATGCGTTCAACTGTTGATTTTTTGGTTTAAAAACCAAAGTTGAATGAGTTTGTTCTGGATGTTTAATGAGTCGAAATTTGGCCAATCAAACAAAAACCCAAAAAGTTGGTGAATTGAGATGATTGTCAGAAACACAACATCTTGTTTTCAGTGCAAATATTGAAATAAGACAAAATTAGTTAGTCAGCAAGAAATAGCAGCTTGAATAAAGTAAAAAATTCCTTCATTTTGGATAAATTTACATATAAATTCACACAAGTACAGCTTGACAAACCGTAACATTAATCAAAACAAATATGTTGGGTGATCGTCAAAATGAACATTATATATGTGCACATGTCATTTCTTTGCAACAATTTGTAGAAATATTTAATATACTTTTATAAAACCTTACAAAATAAATCTGAAAAAAAAAATTCTCCTACAAAATTATTGAAAAGGTAAAACTTTTTTATTTAATGTATTTCTGAGTAAAGAAACCAGTAAATGGTGGCACTTAAAATGTATTGCCCATTCAGAAACTTAAAATTAATTATGCATATTTTTGTGCTATTTGTTTATTTTCAACAATAAACAGGAACGCCATAAACATTGTTTACAAAACGTAACTTTAAGGTATTGATTTATCTAGTATAGAGCTGCAGATGTAACACTGATTGTAGATGTCCGTCTTATAAACTAAACATGTTTACACTTCATCTTACTGCTGCCGTTGTGAGGAGCGGCCATTTTGAAACGCGTCAGTTTCCCGCTAAAACCAACGGAATAACGGGAACTGAAATAAATAAAAACGGTAACTGACTGGAACTACATGGTGCATTTATAAAACTAACTAAAACACAGCAAAGTAATAGATGTAATGTCGTTTTTGTGTTTATAAATATATTTATTAGCCTTTCAAACTGATGTGAAATAGATTTTTTTCAGTCGGCTGTCGGTAAATTATGGCGCTGCATGCGCCCCCTAGTGGCTACGCTGTGCTAGTCCACAAAATGACAATTTGTTCAAATGAATACATTAAAAAAAATGTTTTCTGCTCAGTATTTATTAGCCAGTAAATGGATACATAATCGAAATACAATTCATTTACCTTTTTCAAATCTGAACCTAAAAATGAACCAAAGTATGAAATAACTAAAACTACTAATATAGCTAATAAAACTTAAATTGAAATGAAACAATAATCGGCTAATACTAACTAATAAAAACCATAAAATCCACTTTAAAAAATAATTAAAACTAACTAACAGGAAGTCGCAATGAAATCAAACAAAACTAGAACAAAAACTCAGGCTCCAGTTGACTTTTCAGACCTGGAAGTCGGAATTTCAGAATTCCGAGTAAAACTTGAACGCAGCACAAAACCACCAGGTGACCCTGGATCAGTTCTCTGCACAAAGCAAATGTTTCTGGCTCTTATCTCCACAACGGAGCAGAGGAGAAGAGCGACGAGCCGACCGCTCTGTGATGAATTACAACATAAATTCAGACAAAAGGTTTTTCTACGTCAAACAGGAGCCCAGGCATTAAAGTGACACAGAAAGTCACCTGGTATTTTTAGAGGAGAACTTTAATCAGTTTGCATCAGTGAATAAAAGAGCGACCTGATGTGATCGTAGAAACAAAGATCTGAATAAAAACAGAGGATAAGGAATCAGGATGCATTTGGTGTCTCAATGTGAGACGAGGGACACGAGAGACGTCTTCTGCAGAGAGAGGACATTCAGTGATTTAGAGTCTGGTGAGTTTTCCTGCGTCTGCTTGTTACTCAGTGTTGGCAGATAATAAAGTTAATGGCAGGCATTTTCTGAACAAAGAAAAAAATATGGAAATGCACTAAAGCCAGAAGATGAAGTACAAACTTCTATGTTTTTCTGCTAAATTGTTTTAACATGAACAAAAATTATTTAATAACGAATGAAATAAAGATGTATGTGCAAAAATTAAATGACGTACCTTTTTTAAAAAAAAATAATTTCATGTTGGACTCAATACATTTAAACAGTAACAAACAGAAACTATGGAAAATAAAAGTGCCTTTATTGACAATAAAACAAGTAATTTACAACGAGGAGGAGAATCAAACGCAGAAAAAAGAACGGAAGAATCGGATTAATAGATTTTAAATGCAAGTTGTTGGGATGGTTAGAGATTAGCTAACGGTTAGTTAATGATGGTTAATTAAATAGATGTATAAGATGTACGATTTTAAGAAAATGTTTCTTATACAACATTTCTGAGTTTATCTATCTATCTATCTATCTATCTATCTATCTATCTATCTGTGTATATATATATATATCATTTTATCTTTTGGATTCAAATTTGAAAAAAAAAAATATTTTAGTGGATTCAGTTCATCACTTTTTTAGAAGTTGTCGAAGTTAAAAAAAAATTAAGAACTTTAAATGATTTGTTTCAAATTTCTCAAGACTTTTTGAAATCCAGAAACTGCACCTGGCTTCTGTTGCCACGGAAACCACGGAGACAGGTCATATCAAAACAGTCAGACGTGCAAAGGCTGACTGGACATCTCTGACTGATAAAGGGCAACTTGGCCTGGTTTCCCACACAACTATTGCACTGTTTGTATTTCCATTTTTGCATCTTATTTGACATTTCTGGTAGATTTTGCAATCCAGAAACTTTTCATAAACGCCTTCAGTTTTCATTTTATAAGTAAATGTTTTTTTTGTTTATTTTGTTTTTTTTTTACATTGATAAGCATTACCAATCTGGTTTTAATTCAGATTTATTTACAATTTCTTTTGGTTAAACTGGAATTTCAGTGAATATATTTCTGTTGTGATTCCTCCAAAACCTGCTGCGTGTTTCTCCTGGGACTAAACCATTCGCCTCATCTGCGATTAACGCATAATATCAAAAAGTTTTAGCACTTTTTGATATTATAAGACAAATCCTTTGTACTTTTTTATTTATTTTTTGCTAATAGTGAAGCAAAACATGCTACCTTTTTAAAACAATCATAAGCCAATTAGTTGGCAGCATATTGTGACTAACTCTGTGAATTTTTACTCTTCAACAGGATCACAAAATGGAGGACATCATGAAACTTCTGGATTTCCTGGAGGAAGATGACAGCAGCATAAATAATCCAGTTGTACCTCCAGCAGAGGTGTGTTGTTTAAAAATGGTCACTTTGTAGAATTAAAAGCAGTTTATTATCAAAATGTGAGGCACGCCCCCTAGGGGTGTGGAGGTAAAATATGTTTTATTTATTTATTCGTTGCAAGTGGAGCTAATTTAATGTCTGTTGGTATTTCAAACCAGATTTGTTTATGTATTACACATCCGACTCAACATTTTTATGGTGACAACATGAAGCATGACAAGGCGCTACCACAACTGGGTGGAGAGTTTAGCTGTTTTTCTGAACATAGAAAGTACACCTGGACCAGAAGATAACATTTATTTATTAATTTAACAAACTAGTTACATTTCTTTAAAGGACAAAACATGTAACATCAAAAGAAAACAGTACATTTTGCTTGTTTAAATAAATAAAACTTAAACCATATTTTTTCTAAGATTCCTTCCACTGTCAGGAAAATTTGTGCTTTTTTTCTATTATAACTTCTGAAACTCAGACATATCCATGTTTTTTTTCCTAAATCTCTTTTCCAGCAATTTATTTCCTTTAGCTAAAAGGTAAACATAACCTTTAGCTAAAGGTTATGTTTGAGGTTTGAGGTTGAGGTTTTTATTTTAAAGTCTTCGTTTTTCCTCTTCTTTCTCAAACTCTTACCTCAATTTCTGTAATTTCAGTTCAACCACCTTCATCTGATTTCCGTTCACAGGAGACCTGTCTCTTCCAGAATGTATTTTATGAGGATGAGGGCGTGAGCAGCTTCAGTGAAAGCAACTCAAATCAGCCAGTCGACTCTGAGGAAAAGCACGGCCACGACAACTGCAGAGGGAATTCAGCGGGTGTTTCCACTCAGCCGGTCAACACTACAAAAATGGCTCTTGTCTGTGACCAGTGTGGGAAGAGTTTCAGCAAGCTCAGAAAGTTTCAATTTCACCAGCGCATGCACACTGGGGAGAGGCCATACAGCTGTAACCAGTGCGGGAAGAGCTTCACTCAGAAACGGTATCTGACCTGCCATCAGTTTATTCATACGAGGGAAAGACTTTACTGCTGTGACCAGTGTGAGAAGACATTCACCCACAATGCGAGTTTGACAGTCCATCAGCGCACTCACACTGGGGAAAGACCGTACAGCTGTGACCAATGTGAGAAACATTTCAGTAAAAAAGTCGGCTTAACAGTCCATCAGCGCGTCCACAATGGAGAGAAGCCGTACAGCTGTAACCAGTGTGGGAAAAACTTCACCCAGAAAAACAATCTCAAGGCCCATCAGCACATCCACACTGAAATAAAGTCATACAGCTGTGATAAGTGTGGGAAAAGTTTCACCAAAAAAGTTAACTTAACAGTTCACCAGCGCATCCACACTGGAGGAAAACCATATAAGTGTGACCAATGTGGGAAGAGATTCACTCAGAAAGGGAATATGAAGAGCCATCAGCACAGCCACACCATGGAAAAGTCTTTTTCCTGTCATCAGTGTGGGAAGTGTTATATGCACAAGCAGTCTCTTATACACCATAAGAAGTCTCATCAACATAAAATATGTTCACCTCAGGTCTAAAATTTCATTTGGTTGACATACAAAGATCTCGGAGAAGTCAACGAAAGACCTGAGTTAAGGCATTTCAATACAAATTATGCAAAAGCTCTGTGCATTTTATTTTACAAGAAATCACACAAAACACTCTAATTTATGTGTTAGCGAGTAACACCTTCAAGCCTGACAGAGGCTTATACTTATATTTATCCAGCAACCCAGAACAGGGATCAGAACTTGGAATCCAGAAAAACTGCCTGAGCAACTACTTTTTAGACTCCTATTCTTCCAAACCAGAACAGGGATCAGACCAGAGGATATTTACTTATACTTATATACCAACCCTGAATAGGAGTATCTAGTTTACTTACTTTGGATCAACATTATTAGCTTTTTCTTCTTTTGCTCTTGGGTTTGTTATTTTGTTTGTATTTGCTTTGTTGCTGAAAATGTGCTACATAAATAAAATTACCTTTATGTTATAATACAAGAATGCATTCTCAAAGTTCAATAACCTTGAAATTCTAATGAACATTTAACACTGGAGCTGAAAAACTTTTGAATTATACAGAATAAACAAACAAAACAGAAACAACAAATAAAATGAGTTATGAAATCTCTTGAACAAAAACGTCAAATACGGATTAGTTGAGACCAAAGCGCCAGACTGGAACTTTTATTATTCACTTATATTTGGTAGAAGGAGAGAAAAGAAAAAACAATAAATAATGCAAATGGAAATGATTGAGTTTGTTTAAATGTATCATGCGACTGAAATATGGCTTGCTGCTCCAGGACGGCTGCGGCTACAACCCAGCATCTTGCCATCATCAGCGTGTGGAAGGAAATGACTGATTTCATGTTAAGCTCCTTTGAATATCCTAATAAAATGCTCTATAAATCAAACATAATTTCATTTAAAAGAAATCTGACTTTGCAATTTGATGCCTTGAAATTAGGCCCCTGTCTCTTTAAGAAGCTCCCGTTCTCTCTGACGCCTCAGCTCATCACAGCAATGCCTTTCACTACACTGGGCTGAGCAACAGTTCATTTCATGAGCTCAGCAGACATGCAGCAATTAGTGTTTGCTAATTGCTGCTGCCGCTAGTCTGGAGGAGCTGAATGTAGGAGGGAGAGGTGGTACAAAGTAAAAACAACATTTATGAGCTTTATATTGTGCTATCATGTTATTCCCTCATCAAAACAGGAGACCTTTCCTGCCAAAAGCTATCACCATCGACAATGACTTCTTGAAGAATTTGAATTAATTAGTTCCAACATTTAATTTTTAAATTGAATCTGAATATGCACTGTAAAAACAATCTAGATATACATATTTACAAAGGAATTTATTTTCTATTCTTGCTTTGATACGTTTATATTTAAAATGTTGAGCCAAGTGGAACTGAGGTCCAGTTCCTTGTTTGCGTGCAAAAACTTGAATAAAGCCGATTCTGGTTCCATTTTTGTATCCAAAAGACTTTTTGAATTTGATTTTTAAAAGTGCAATTGCCATCGGTTGCCTTGGAAACCAAAAGCAGCAGCCAGACTGATCATTTCAAAACTAACTTGTAAGGACGTATTGGACGTCTGTCGCTGCTGAACGGTGAGTTTGTTTTCATCTGAGGAGAGCTCTGAGTTTAAATCAAGCTGAATAATCACAGAAACTTTTATTCCTGAGCAAAGTTAAAACCGAAGTTGACTGCAGGCGATGAATCACATTGAAGGGAGCACAGGGCGCGTATTCGATTTCACTTTAGCTTCTATGTTTATGAATTTAGTTTTTATTTTCTTCCTTTTTTTCTATCAATATGGTTGTGAGAGACAATATGTTGACTTTTAAAAGAAAAACGTGTTTATTTATAAATTTTCTGTTGTAATTCTCTCTGACTGCGTTGCTTCAACAGAGCTGGATCACAAATGGAGGACGTTCAGGTGAACGATGAGGCTCACATGACGTCTCCACCGGAGGTGACTGGAGTTGACGATGTAAACTGGTAGTTTAAGTTGGTTTAGAGAAAACACGCATTTCCTTTAGGAGCTCTTTTCATCCATCTCTGCATATTGATCTGTTGTTTTTTTAAACCTATTTAATTGCTATTAGTCAAATTGTTACATTTTCATCTTTTGCTTCAATGTGAAGGAAATGTCCAGCTTGCTATGCTGTCAGTGAATAAGCAAATAGTTTTAAATAGTTAAATAGTTCAGAAAATTGTTTTTCCGGCTGATTTCATCCTGTCACAAAGCTGGCGAGGCAGTCAGGGCCTCTGCATTCACGATGCCTCACAATCTGAACTTAATCTGGAACAAACTGCTTCTCATGTGACATCACACCTCTGGGAACTTTGCTATGTTGTTATGGAGTTGCTATGACAACAATAGACCGGCCACAGGCCGAGAACTGGCTCCGTTTATAACTTGTAGGGATTATCAGTCGAGGTCACGTTGCCACTCTACTTCGCATGTCGCGTTCAGAATAAAGGCTGCAATACGTTATTCTATTTCAACTACCTTCAATTAGGATAATAGAATAATTAAATTTCCTGCAAACAGCATTGCTGCATAAGTAGATGTCAGAGGTTTTATTTTTAGCACATTGTCTCTTTAACTCACACTTCCTGGTTTCTGCTGGAAAGCGGTCGGGTTTCTCTAACAAGTCCAAGCCATAACACGATAAATACCCTGATTGACATTTGTTCAGGTAAATTTATCTGTTATTTTAGATCAAAAAGTGTCTGTCACCATTTCTCTTGCTGTTTGCTTTTATTTGAATTGAATTGAATTAAAATGCAGTGCATCAGGTTGAAAATGCCTTCATTTTTTTTTTAAAGCTAGTTCAGATCCAAAATTTGTAATTAACTTTTTTAATTGGAGTTGTTTAGTTTGCATTAACTGTTAGACCCTCCCATTAATTTGAGTAATTAAGAACACACCGGGTGTTTGATGGAGGGCTATTGCTTGGTAAATGTCTGGTGTTTTTACGGGAGGTTTTGGAAATTATTTTTGTGACTTTTTAGAGCTTCAAACATCAAACTGAGATTATTTTTCATTTTTGACTAAGTTTCAAGGCTTTTCTTGTGATTATTTTGTCTCTATTTTTACAATAAATAAGTTATATATATTTTTACAAAACAATAAAGTTGGAAGTGCATCCAAATCAAACCACCTGTTACCACCCACGGCCTTTGTTGGAAATTTTGGTTTTTGGAACATGGATGCCGCGACAACCAGACACACGATCATCGAACTTGAAGCGTTGGACACGTTTTAGATGCACGTAACAATTTTGGTGTGAATGCACCATTAATTTACCATGTTGATGGATGCAGCTACATATTCATTTTTCCTTTGTGTGTGACCAAACTAGGAAGAAATGTTTGTAAAATGTTGGTTTTTGTGGTGCATCTGTATCTTATTTTTGAAAGGATATGTAACGTTACCACAGCGACCAGAGACAGAGAGCCTTAGGGCAGTGGTCGAGACGAGACAAGTGGAGCTTGTGAGTTTTAGGTCTGGTTCACGTGGCATGATTTAAGGATTGTTGGCCGATTTTCCAAACCTCTGTGAAAACAGAGCCGATAAAAGTCCAACAGGTTCGGTCGGTTCGTGTGTCCAGCCACACGGCAGGAGCAACTCGCCACACGAACAGATTCCTGAAGAAAATCCAGTAAAACCCCCAACATACCATAGTGAATTTAGAATAATCAAACACGGATGACGATGTAGAAGCAGTAGTTTGTGGACTCACTTTAAGCGATAAAAGACGTAACAAAAAGAAAAGGCGTTTGATAAATGACGGCGGGAGCAGCCGCTCTATTTGCTGCACTGTGCACTACACCGGACTCTCAGTTGCACCATGTCAGCTCTTTGGGATTCCCCTCCATTCTTACGTCACCGCACTGTTTGATTGGCGACCTGACACATTCAACAGGCTGCGATAAATGGTCAAGACAATATTGAATATGCCCCGATTTTAAATTGAAGCGGTCCTGACATTCTACTTAACACAGCATACAATGCAGGATGATGGGTTATGATTATCGCAGCAACAATCTTAGAACTCCAAACTTGTCTTAAGTGGAAAATCGGGGCAAAAAATTTTAAATTGTCATGTGACCCCCGGGCCGCAAAAAAAAAATGACCAAGCCTTGACCGGTCCGCGGTGATAAAAAGATTAAGGACCACTGCTCTACAAGATGTTATGACAAATCTCTCATTCTGTCTTGTACAATTATGATGTAAAATTATACGATATTTCCTTCCCTGTTCCTCCCGATTTGGTTCCACAGAATTATAGCAGCATCAACTGGAACGAAATTAATGATGACTGTATGAGCGGAGCTGATGACAGAAAAAGTGATGAACCATCCCATTCTGAAGAGAACAGACAGCAATTTGGGAGCCTTTCAACTTTTCCTAATCTGGTTATCAAAACTGGAAAGAAGAAGACTTATGTCTGTGACAGGGGTGGGGATAATTTCCTCAAGAAAACACAGTTGAAAGTCCATAAACGCATCCACATGGGAGAGAGGCCATACAGTTGTGACCACTGTGAGAAACGGTTCACTCACAAACAAAGTCTGACAGCCCATCAACGTACCCACACTGGAGAGAGGCCATATAGTTGTGATCACTGTGAGAAGAGTTTCTCTGACAAACACACTCTGACAGCGCATCAACGCATCCACACTGGAGAGAGGCCATACAGTTGTGATCACTG
>VMRN01000025.1:456305-469195 GCA_010277015.1 Poeciliopsis turrubarensis
AGGCCATACAGTTGTGACTACTGTGAGAAAAGCTTCCCTCACAAACACACTCTGACAGCCCATCAACGCATCCACACTGGAGAGAGGCCATACAGTTGTGACCACTGTGAGAAGAGTTTCACTGCAAAGTCACCTCTGATAACCCATCAACGCATCCACACTGGAGAGAGACTGTAGAGCTGTGGCCAGTGTGGGAACAGTTTAATTCAGAAAGGACATTTCCTATACCATCGGTATAATTGCACAAAAGAGAGGCCATGTCATGTCTGAATAAGAAATGGTGTTTTTCAGAAGCCCATTACTAGCATACAATGAACAGCTTGTAATGCATGTAAACAGTTTCAATATAATTCATTACAAAAGCAAACTGAAGTTGCAAGGTTTTTTTCATTTTATAAATAATCATAAAACAGAAACTAATGTAAATCTTTTTGCATGTAACAAATCAAGTCCATTCTTTAGAAAGTGTTACTTATTGATTCCTGTTTTGTCTTTAGCTGGAATTCACCCTCACACCACCTGCTGTTGATCTGCTACTTAGGAATTATCAGTCAAAGTCACACTGTATCAGCAACTACTGTAAGGCACATGTCTCCTGCAGAAAGCATGAAAAAATACATTATTTCAACTAATTAAACTATTTCCAATTAGGCTAGTAAAGTTATTTACAACTCACAGCCAACGCAGATCACCTCTCTTCTGCAAATATTGCATGCAGCTTTGCGACATGTGTATATGTCAAAGATTTCTCTTAAGTGCAGCATCTCTTTATCTCTTCACCATGGATACGTTTTTCTCCTTTGGAGAGATTCAAAGCGTCTTATTGAGAGCTGATATTCTGACTGTGCTTTAATATTCCCTATAAAAGATTTTCATTGGTTTGTTGTCGATATTATGTGGCGCAAAAGAGGATTTTTGTCAAAGCAACTCAAGACCACTGTTTTTACCATTTGCTACCATGTCCTTTAATTTTGTTTTTATATTACAAATGGCACTAAAAAGTTATTAATGCATGTGACGCTTGTAAAAAAACATGTATTTGAAATGGAAGATTTTATGAAACTATCTATATTATTTCGTCCACAAGAACCTATATATGTCAGTTTTTTACCTCATGCAGATGACTCGACTTTTTGTTGATGAAGCACGTTCATGTTAGAGTGTTGTGTTCTTCAAAAAATTAGTCATAATGTCTCTGTTCCTCCAGTGGCTTCATCCCACTTTTTATAAAACTGAATTGAATGCTTCAGCGGCTCTGCTGTGGATTTGCTGCAACAAAACTCAAATCCTCCCTGATGCCGCCTGACAGCTGCAGAGGATCATGAAGCTTCTGACCTCTAAATGTCTTTGTGAGAGATGATAGGAAGGAGTTTTCTTTTTCACAAACAGAACAAAAGTGCCACGCTGCGCTGCGAAAACAGACTCATCATTGCCAAAGCCGGGAGCTTGGTTTCCACTGTGGCTGAAATCAAATGAAGCTGTTGTGATTTACAAGTTCGGGAGGTTAAAAAAAAGCATTGTGGAGGCTCCCTGGAGTCCAGTCCATGTAATGCTTGTTGGTTAATTTGCTATTTTTGAAGATTTTAATCAACTTCCTTTCCCCTTAGAGATAAGGTTTGCATTAGTTGCCTTTTTCTTTCCAAGTGTCTTTACTCGGCTTCGCTCAAAGACATGTTGCATCTTATTGTTAACATCCGGAAATTTTGCGCCTGGTGATTCGTTTACATGTCACCCATAATAGCCGCGCTCAACTCAGTTAACAAAATCAAAAGTTTCAAATGCAGTAATTATTACTTTTCACAAAGCAAAGGGAAAAACAATACAGAAAAACAACTCAAAATGGCTACGTGACCAGCAATCTCGTTGCCGTAGCAACTCAGAACAACGTATCAGGATTCAACACCAAAAAACTCGCAAACATTTTCCACAGAACATTTACTCTGTTACAGTTTTATGTTTTCAGGCCTAATGTTTACTTTGTGATATCGATAAGATTAGAGAGTAGAGATAAAAACCTGCTCTACATAATCTGTCAGAGTTGGTGTTTCGGTCGCCTTCTTTTATTTTAACTGAACTGAAACACAAAATTGACTATTTAGTTTCAAACTTTTCCCTCCAAGAACAAACAGAAATGCAGCCTGGTAAATGTAAAAGCGAGGTGATGGAAAGCTTAGATGGGAATCTGAAATAAACATGGCCCACAAACCATGGCCGGTAATTAGTACGACAAAGCCTGTTATATCGTCGTGTGTGGGGTCTCTCAGGTTTTGACGATCAGCCGATAATTTAAAAATCTTGACAATTCTGCAAAGAAGTTAACCGAAAAGCGAGACAGGTATGGCAGCGACTGCTTTGATGGCTACAAAAGTTAATCTGCCCCTTTAAAAGAGACCAATTAGAGGTTTTATTAGCCTCTAATTAGAGGTTAATTAGATTTAAAAATAGTTCAAAAAGCATCATCCACCCACTGATTTTCAGCAAGAACATTATTCTGCTGTTGGTTACAGTCACCTTCTCACTGTGAGGGAGCAAAGCTAACACTTTCTCCCTGTTCTGTTCTCAATCCAGGAGCCTGAAGCCTCTGACACGAGCAGAAACGAATCCTCCGGCACTCAGGCATTCGTTTTCTTCCTCCTGCTGAGTCAGCAGCTTGAGGCAGCGACATAAAGAGTCACTTCCTAACTTAAGTCCAAAATATGTCAGGTTTTTTTTTTTCTTTTACTGCAGCATTTCCCCCCATTTCACTGTTACTATGCACAGGAAAACAGCCAAGTCCGCACAGAAACTTGACAGCTTTATGTTGCAGTTGTTTGATAAATTGTGGAAATGTTTCAGTTTTATTCAAAATTGAAGATTTTAAGTAAATCTTCATTTAAAAGACTTATTTAAAATTATTTTAAATAAGATTTTAAAATCTTTTAAAACTAAATATTTATTTTATTAACTAGTTATTTAGTTGAAAGTAAAATGTATTTTAACAAACTAACCATGAAATTTTTTAAATAAATTTTTTTTATTTAGCTTGAACTTAGCCTGCAAACTAAATGTTTAGCTAAATAACTGACTATCCAACTGTTAAGCTAAATATTTAGCTTACCTACTAAATATTTTTAGCTTGCAAATTAAATATTTACTTAGAATGCTAAATATTTAGTTCCAAAGTGAAAATTTATTTTTGAAGCTAAATATTTATTTTCTAAGCTAAATATTTATTTTGGTCCTAAATATTTAGCTTCCAAAGTAATCACTGATTCTCAAGCTTGATAAATTAAATAAATATTTAAAATGCTAAAAAAAAAAATAATCTTTTGCTAAAAAAAATTAAAAAGATCTCATAATTTAGTTTTCAAACAAGTTCCATTTGTATTTTCCAAACTAAATATTTGGCTTGAAATTTCAATATTTAGTCTAGAGTTGTGAAATATATAAATGTGTAAATAGCATGGTAAAAATATGAATTTGAAAAACAAACACCTCTTTCTTCTTCTTTCTATTACAGGCTAAGGACCAACCAAAACATTATTGTTAATTGTTTTAATGTCTATAATATGTCAAATAAACTGGCTCCAGTCCAGACAGAATGCTACTTTAATTACCATTTTATAAAAATTATTTGGATTTCTGTGAGTAATAAATATTATTTTTGTTTCTTAATTGTAAAAAAGAGAAAAGAGACGGAAAAAATCCATGATGCTAATGTTGATGCTAACTAGCTTGTCGTTGAACAGTGTTGCTCACCTTTTACACTGGGACAGGGGTCAAAGGTTACGCTGGTATGGGGTTGGAGCTGCTGCTGATTGACTCGCCTGTTGTTAAGTGTGGCAAAAAGGTACAGCGACAAGTTAAATATCCGAATATCTTGGTAATTTATTTTCTTCATTCATTAAATGCTAGTGAATGTTAGCAAACAGCGGTCGGTAGCTAAGCTAGCTATGCTAAGCGGTTGATAACCTCTACCCACCTCTCTTGGAGAAAAACCGGGTTATAAGTTGACACTCTTTTGTCTGAGTCCTTTCTTTTTCCTCCTCGTTTTTATTATTTTTATTGACAGCATATTAACTGCCACGGAGGTTGTTGTCTTTTCCTGACCGCCGCTGAACGCCGCAGGAAGCCGGAAGAAACCATTTCATGCAGATCCGGGGGGGTTCAGTGCAAATATGGTTAATTCTCACTGCTTAAGACATTTTAAAACACAATATAATAAATTTTAGTATTGACCAGGCGACCACAAAAACTTTTTATTTAAAAAAAAAGCAAAGAAAAAAAAGATTATTTTGTTGTTCCGGAGCCCTTGGAACATCCTAACTTTAGTGTAGCTTTATAAATACACAGTACCTCACACAACAGATGTATTTTCCTTTGGTATATTTTTTGTCCATGCTTGACTGTGCTTGGTTTTACTACCGATCAAAAACAACCAATTAGAATCAGGATGACGGTCTTGGCGCTGTCAATCAAGCTCATTCACTCACTGCTAAATGTGCTAATGGCAAAGAAGCAAATTATCCTAACAGGAAAACAATTTATCTGCATTTATCATTGGAGCAAAAGAACGTAAAGCTGAATCATTAGTTTTTCTCTATAAAAGTTATTGTCTGAGCCATTTTTGCGCAGCAACTCCTCCTGAGCTCATCTGTTTCCTGAATTTTGTGGCGGCCGTTAATATGTCCTCTTCCTCTGATGATGCTCATATATTTGGACGTCCATTTCTCCGCCAAGCTCTCCTCTCACAGACGCGGCGCTGACAGTGCGCTCAGTTTCCTCTGAACCACCAAATGGGAGGCATCTGTGTTCTCTGACTGCTAATGTGTTCGGTGTGACCGTGAGCAGGAGATGAGAGCCACACATTTCTGGAGAGCGAGGAAAGATAAAACACCCGCCCAGAAACTCGCAGAGGAATTTATTATTTACAGCAGTCACTCCTGGATTTCCATTTTTAGTAACTCTCCACATTATACATCTTTCACTACAAATATCATGTCTCCAACAGCAAAATAAAATAACTGTTACTGGCTCAGTAATTCTCACTCGAATGTTTTTTTTTTGTTAATTGTGTCATATAAAGTGAGAAAAATAAATATTTAGTAAAGAAACAACATTTTTCCCACTAAAAAGAAAAAAGAAGAAATTGGTGAATTTCATCGTGAGACAATCAAAAACAAAAAACACCCAGAAAAATCGAAATTTCAACTAATTAATTTGTATTTTGTTGCAGCCAAACCAACTTCAGTCGCATTCAAACAAACATTTTTTGAGTGGGATCAAGACGCAGTGGACAGACCTTTTCTTTGTGGGTCATTTTGACTGATGGAGTCAAAAAAAACAATTATTTTTCACCCATTAATTTTAAAATCGTAATGAGACAGTCAACAAAACGGCTGTTGCCTGAATGCATCGTCTCAGAACCTCCTCCTGGTCCGCGGGGACCTGAACGCATCGCTGCTGTTTTTTTGTGGAGTTAAATTTCTCAGGGTTTTGATGTTAATTTGGAGAAATAAATCTGAACTGGGATTACAAGCACGGCTTCAGGCAAAGTTTCTAAATCAGGGAACAGGATACATTTTCCAAACTTTCAGCATGAGAATAACGGCACTAGAGACTCATCACAGCAAAAACACAAAATCTCACCACCTGGTTTTGGTTTAGTTTCTACAGGTGAAACAAGATGGAACTAACTTACAAGTAACTTTTGTGCAAAACATAACAGCTTGTTTTCAGTACATAATTCCTTAATATCGATGAGAAGTGCAGATTATTTCACTCATTAGAAGGGAAAATGTCTCGTCACAGGAGAAATAATCTGCCAGTGAACCTCGAAATTTTTCAGGAACGTTTAGGATTAAAACAAACTCATAAATTAGAATACTTTAAAAAAAAGCAAAACTAAGACATTTACACTGGAAACTAAACCAAAAATACTTTGTAAGATGTTGTGTTTTTGCATCTGACTGCGATGCTTTATTAAAAGAGAAGACGAGGTTAAAGGTCACGTCGTAATCAATCACACTTATGAACACAGGAAGACTTTTCTTTACTTTTAATTTTTTACCATGGTTGTGTAAAATAAGTGACTCTAAAATGAATAAGGTCTTAATATCTTAAAGTCACCAAACAAACATGAAGACATGATTATTGATATTGGATGGTGTAGCAGAAATCACACTTAGACATTCTGAATTAAATCTTTCCTGAACTCATTTCTAGCCAATAAGCAAAAAGCGAAACGTGACTTTAAGAGCAGAAGAAATATTGCAGGTGGATTTAATATCCTGTGTGAATCTGGCTGGGCAAAAACAGCAGCTGCTGCTTTTTAATGCAGACGTTCCTGCAGTGATCCCCCCTCTGCAGCGGACGGGGACATCACCGTCTGCGTTTTATTTCTGCTCGGTGCTCGTGGGAATCACAAGTTGAAAATGCAACATTTACTATCAGTACAGGAGCCAGTTAAAAGCAGTGAAGTGATCTGTCAGGTGGATTGTTTTTAAAAACAAGTTTCCTTGCAGAGCAGAGGAATAAAAATCCTGAGAAAAGGTTAAAAACAGGAGCATAAGATGTCCGCAGGCTGATATAGACAAAAACGCATAAACTGGGCAGTTTAAATTATTGCAGATTGAACTGGAAATCTGAACCTTCAAACTGTTTCTAATGGGGGAAACGGAGCCAGGAATCTGTGAAACAGACCGCGTGACGTGAGCCTGAGGAGACGCAGAGTGATCCAGGACACACAGCAGGCAATTAGCACAGATCTCCCTAATCTCTCTGCAGCACGCCTGCAGTTTAACACTCAGTTCAGAGGCTGAATATTTTATGATTCATCGGGCCGCTTTGTGGTTTACCAGTCAGCTGTCAGGTTTCCAGCGAGGGAAACAAAGCATCAGCCTGCGAGGCGACGCCTCCATTAGACGGTCATTTGGTTAATTAAGTCACTTTGCTTGAAGAAAGAGTTTGTAAATGAGCGGGTCAAGGTCATTTCCCCCACAGCTCCACAGATTCCCAGCAAAATGAAGCTTTTCTGCAGCCTGGATGGGTTTGGATGTCAGCAATGATGCAAACCAAACGCGTGAGGGAGAAAACGCTCTAATGAACTCCAGCCACGCAGGAAGTCTCACCGACGCTGATTTGCTGAAGGTCAAACCAGGGAAATCAGGAAAGCTGCAAACAAAGAAACAGTTTCTGCACAAAACTCTGACTAGCAGTTATAAGAAAGAGAATAATTTCACTTTTCACTGTATTAAATATACAACGAAAGGTCTGGGTTCGTTCTGAATACGTAGTGAACTCTGGCTCGGTTTGAGTGCATAGAAGCGCCAAGCGGACAGGAGGCCGCTACAAAAGCAGGAAGTGAACTGCAGCGCAGGGCATTCTGGGTAAATACAACCAAAACAAACGCATGTAGTGGGAGAAATGGCTCTTGGTGTAACAAAAACCCTGGAATGGCTCAAATCTGATGCTACTTCTGATGGTTTCTTCAGAGGTTTTCTTGTCAGTGGTTGTTGGTGCAGCGCCCCCCACAGGCGAGGAGGGTTGTTTTAAGTAAATTATACATTCAATACATCCAGGCACAGCCGGCCCTTTAAGAACATTCAGATTTTTGTTTTGGCCCAAACTGAAAACGAGTTTGACGCCGTTTATGTCACCATGGAAGATTTTAAATCCATTTCTCTTTAATAGGTTTAATTTTTCAAATCAGAAGCAGGAAGTGATCTGAACTCCCGAAACACGACTTACTGGATGTTTACCAGAGGAATTGTTGCCCAAACCGACAAAAAACAAATGGAGGCTTTGCAAGAGTTTAATCATCATAACAATAGTCCTAAAAAAGCCACTGAGATTTGAAACGTTTTTCCAATTTTTATTTAAACACATTGATTTTAAGTGCTCAAAATATTTGGACAGCAGTTGACTGACAAATAAAATACTGTCGACACTAAACAGATGTTTTCAAAAATCCTGACCCTGAGATGGAAAAGAAAAGTGATGAAACTTTTAAAATGAAAATTGGACTAAAGAAAAAAAAGCACAAGCAGAAAGGAAGAGCAACAGGAACAAGGAGAAACCAGGAAGATTAAAAACGGAACAGTCTATGTACATCCAATAAAAAAAGGTCATTTTTCTGCGATGCAAAAACGTTTAAAGATCCAAACAGAGCAAGTCAGAGGGAAGAGCCGAACCATAAAGCTCATATTCATATTTTTCTGTTTCTTTAAATTCATCTTCAGAATCAGCATCCGGAGATATCTTTGGTTTTGTTGCGCCGCTGGAAGCGCGTGTCGGCCGGGTCGAATCCTTGTTCGTTTGACCCAAACAAAGCCCAGCTGGGGGTCTTGGCGGTGTAGTCCAAGGCCGAGAAGCTCCGCTGTCCGCCGCTGTCTTCGTGAGCCTGGACCAGGTCCTGGAAACGGTCGTAGTCGATCCAAGTCCACCACTCGCCGTTCACCTTGAACTGGAAGAAAAAGGACATTTAAAGGGGCGGTGTACGTATTTTCCAGGCATATATACACTGCAAAAACACAAAATTTTGAACGTCTGTAAATAAAACTGTCCCTCAGAAAAGATGTAGCTGAGACCAAAACACCAATTTTGAGACTTTAGTTGTTCAATTTTTGGTAGAAAAAGAAAGAGAAAAATAAATGCAAATAGAAATTCCTGAGCTCATTTTAACTCATCATGCGATCAACTGATCGATTTCTCATCGCGAAGGTCCGAGCTGCAACCTAAAACAGAAAATGTGGATATGTTGAAGTAAGTCGGGATATTTTTGCAGAGAAAAGAGTCGAATCGAAAGGAAGCTCAATGTGCAGCAGGGCAAACTGTCCAGCAGAGGTCACGTTTAAAGAGGTCGAGCTGACTGGAGCGGCATCCTGGGAACGGACCGAACCGTCCCGAACAAATCACAGCTCAACTGGAGACTCACGATATTCCTAATATTGTTTTATTTTTAATCACAAAAGTAATTAAAACAGATCCAGCATGAACGGTTCGGAGGACTAACACTTATTTGCACGGCAGACGACCTTCCTGCTGAGGAAGCATCGACTGGAAGCGGTTGGTGCTTTACGGAGTGACATTAGAGCAAAAAATAAACCCAACCTGCTGCATTGTTAATGAGGCTTGAGAAGAAACGCCTGTTGGGAACCAACGTTCCCGGTAATGAGACAGGATGATTTTTACTCAGTCTGGGTAATATTTCAGAGAACAAAGCAAATCCGGGGAGAGAACAGGACCTCATGCTGTTTTAGTTAATGGACTCTTGCTGATAGTAACTGAGTCTCTACTATTTTTTGCTTCTCACCTGTTTCCAGACGAGGATTTTAAATCAGGGTTTAAATCGAAGCTGGATGGAACAGAGTCAGTTTATGCGCTCGCTGCTGTTTCATCTGCACCTTTTGTTTTGACAGAGTGAAGGAAAAATATTGTTGTTTTTGTTCCAATTTAAGAGGACGAACATGTCAGGCAGAGTCAGAACAGAGACAGAAACAGGATCCAATAACCCCAACGACAAATAAAAGGAAATATTGCAACTTGCTGCAGACAAACAGGCAGAAAAACAAAACAAAATGAGACTGTAAAGCACTTTTTAAACTTTGATATCTCTCATTTTCTGTCATGTTGAATTGTAAACTTGCTTTGCACCAGGAACAAAAATCCCTTCGAAATCCGTTGGATTATGAATATAAAACTAAAAGTCATTAATTATTGTTTATCAGTAAATTAGATTCCATTTGATCGGAAATATATTAACATGTTAATTCAAGTCCGATATGAAAATATTTGTCTCTTAACTCACTTATTGTCACAAATACGTCGAAACGAATCGTTTTGAGTTGTTTACAGATTCTGAACTTGTGGATTCTCACCTTTCCAACGACGTCAAACAAATAAAAATAAAACAATAAATTGTTCTTTACCATCAGGTTTTGTGCAAACAGTTCAGATTTTAGTAATTTAGAAGCACAATTAAAGAAAAATAAACTGGAGTTGCTTTGGCAGAAACATAAATCCTTTTCTACTCCATTAAATATAAATTTTTTTTTTTTTTTTATTTGTTTACTTGAAAATAAACTACATTTTTTTTAACTTGCATTTTTTAGGCCATGATCAATATATGTGAAATAGTCTGAAAACAGCAATCCTATAATTTATTGTGATAATTACCAGGATGATTTATCTTCCAGTAAAATCTGTCACTGTGATTTTTTTAAGTGCTTCATGACGCCACTAGAAATAAACACAATCAAATTAAAAACTAATTTTGTTTAAAGCAGCTTTTAATCAAATAATCCAACTAATAAACATTTATTTTAAATGTGAGTAACTGTCTGACATGTCTTTATGTTGTGCAATCCTCTCAGGTTTCATTTTCTGTCCTGTAAACCGTTTTGCAAAAATGTTTCTGAAATTCGCCCAGTAAATTATCGTTTAGCTGTCCATGATAATTTACGATCCCAGAGTTTCCTCACATCCTGTTCCTGATCGTTAGGGACCAATTAGCACAGCTGTGGTTTCATCTGCAGCAGCATTTTGCTCCTTTGTGTGCAAAATGCATTAAAACCTGGACCAGAACCTCCAGTTTTAACAGGAGTTTAACGTCCAACATTCTGTCTTAAAACCACCAGAAAACACATCAGAAGTTTGCTGAGGGATAATTTTGCACTTTTATATTGTTGAAGGTGACCCATTATGTTTCCTTGCACAGGTTAGGATAGATCTATGGCTCATACAAAACACGTTGAATCCATTTTTCACACCAAATCACTTAAATCTCCATATTTTAGTCTGGTTACTTTTGCCTATTTTCAGAATGAGCTGTTTTATTGCCTCCTGTCACTTTAAATCCAAATCAGCTGCTGCTGCTGGCCACGCCCCCAAAACGCAACGGGAAAACGGCTGCAAACAGACGCACAATTATACAGACATACGTCTTTGAAAAGCAGAAGTGGAGCCTCCTGCACAACAAGAATGGAGGGTAAACAACAAAACGCTTCTCTTTTTATCGCAGAATGCATCAAACATGCTGGAGCTCGGCTTGGTTGCTAGGTAACAGGACAGACAGCTGATTGGTGATGTTACATTGAGGAGGTTTGTGAAACGGCTCATTTTCCAGACACCAAAAAAAAAAAAAAACATTAACTTATTGTCTAAAATCGTCTGGAGCAGTTGAGTTCGTCAGTTTTACATGTCACTGCCCACATCAGTATTATTCATTTTGCATTGATAAACATGGATGTTTTAAATTAAAAGCCCGTTTTCTCCTCAGCTGAATGTTTCTGGGGGAACCGAAGGCGACAGAAATGAGGATCACATCCTCACAGTTTGACGGCGGATTTTGTTCTGAACACGACTCACATGACAGTCTCTCAATCCGTCATCCTCTGCTGCACCTGAGCACCAAACAGCGGTAATATTTCACATCAATACTTTTACGAATGAAACTCCCCTGAGTGGAAGGCTTCTCTAGTGGAACAGCGTGTTCTGAAAAGTATAAATCCCTTAAAAAACCCCTGATAAAACCGAGTCCAAATGATGTTCTTCCTGTCTCTGCGGAGCAGAAACTTTTCTGACGTAAACGTTAAAAACGTGATTTCTTTGAAACCCATTTTGCTGAACCCAAGGAGGAAAACATATATTCGATTTGTACATCTTGTTCCGCGCCTTGTTGGGTTTTTCATCTGCGCTCGGCAGCTGAGGTCTCCTTACCTTACTGTGTGCGATGAGCAAACAGTTGGAGTGCTCGTGCTCACAGGCCACCTGGTAGCCGGGCAGCATGTCGGCCAGCTGCTGGACGAAGGCGACCACTTCCTGGTGCCAGGGAACGTTCGCCATGGTCAGGCTGCTGGCCGAGCTTTCCCCGCAGTACGTCACGCCCTGAAACGGACAAGGACACGTCGCCGCAACGAACGCGTCACCCAGAGCGTTTAGCCCAGCTCCTGCTGCAAATATAACGGCACACTTCAAATAAGACAAAACCGACTTACAAGCAGCTTTTCAGCAAGATATAGTAAATAATTCCTTAACAGTGATGAAAAAGTACAGATAATTGCACTTATAACAAGATATTTGTCCATGTTATAAGTGAAATAATCAGCCAATGGAACTAGAACTGGGTTGCTAGGCGACGGGCTGGGCATGGCTGGGGTTGCTAGGTAACGGCGCAGTGCAACGTTACAACTTCTCCATTAATATTAAGGAATTACTGACTTAACACAAGCGACTTGTTAATTACGATGTTTGGACTAGAAAGGAAAAACAGAGAAAATCAGTTTGAAGTGAATTGAATCGAAAAGTTTGGGACAAATAAGCAAAAAACTCTTTTTGGCCGTTTCAGTTTTGAATAAATAAGACAAATGAACACAGCTATTTGTTGTTTTTAATCTGTCATTTTGTTTATTCCACCATCAGATTAGAGCAAAGTGATGCAGAAAACTGCAAAACAGCAGAAAAAGTAGCTTTTAAACAGGATAAAGGAGTTTAAGTAAATAATCCCTTAATATTGATGAGAAAGTATCAGGTTTTAGAATATTTCCCTTATAACAAGACATTTCCGCCTTGTTATAAGTGAAATAATCTGCCATAAAATTATTTCAAACAAAAGTTACTTCTAGTTCGTTTTGTCTCATTTCAAGCGTACTAAGATACTTGCACTAAAAACACTTTTTGTTTTTGCAGCAGCTTCAGTGACAAACTGACGGTGCAGCAAATTGATTATCAACTCATCAAAAATCTTCATAGTCCGTCCGATCAGAAATAAAAGAGTTGGGTATGTGAGGCTGAACGGCTGCGTGTGAATCCGGACAAAAACAAAAGGAGAGCGACCTGCGGTTTTATTTCTGCAACAGACATTAAGGCGGCGGCTGGGGGCAAGGGCGGCGGCTGGGGGCAAGGGCGGCGGC
>VMRN01000025.1:469205-542812 GCA_010277015.1 Poeciliopsis turrubarensis
GGCAAGGGCGGCGGCTGGGGGCAAGGGCGGCGGCTGGGGGCAAGGGCAGCAACGCCGCGCTGAACTGATGGAAGACCTGGGAGTTATCAGCCTTGCCTGGAGGCCCTCTGAATAAAGATTATCTCTCCAACGTTTGGTATAAATCACACCCGGGCAGCAGAGTCGGGCAACGACTGAGATTGAAAATTACTTTATGTTTGGTATCAACCGAGTCGCGCAGAAGCGAGGAATCAACTCCTCCTATCCGGTTTCAATAACCTCTTTAGGAAACGGTCAGTATTGATTGCTGAAGTTGCAGGCCGACGTGCCGCAGCAGATTTATCTCATTTACGCCGCTGGCAGAATGTTTTCCCTCTGATGGTCCGATTCTTCCAGCAGGAGACGAATCGGTGCCGGTTCTCCGGGCGGAAAGTAAATCTCACACCGACTGGAATCAGACGGGATGATGGCGCCGAATCACAGCGAACACGTAATTTACTGTTTCTATAGATCCAAACTATGATCAGTGAGAGAAAATATCATTATTGTATCATTATTTATAAATTTAGAAACAGATTCCTGTTAAAATATTGTCGTTTTGTTACTGACTTATTATTTTCTGTCTTTCCACAATAAATCTGCAATATTCTAAAATATTCCCGTTTTTAAATGAACATTTACTGCCTAAAGTGCAACAACTCAGCTTTCCTTTAGTGAACGTTTGATCGTTTGTTGATGCGTCTGCAGATTAAAAAAAATACTTATAACTACAAAAAGTTCATCTTTTCCTGCTCGACTCATCAAACCCGTGATCTGGTGATTATTTTCTGGATTAATAACTGGGAGAAAAAGATGGTTAACAGGATATAGATTGATAATTCATAAAATTATGAATGAATTCAAATTAAACTGAAGGATATGTTAAAAATTACAAGAAATAAAAGCTTGAAATATTTCACTCTGTGAAATGAAGATATATATATAAAAAATCCACTTTTTGTCTGAAATTATTAAAAAATATATCTGCAGTTTTACTTGTTTATTTCATATGGTTAAGGTTTTTTTTGTAATTGTAGTAAATGTGCTTTTTAGAAGCATTAAGTCACTTTGTGTTGAGACAATGAAACACATTAAAGAAACGCAGGTTTTTTAACTGTATCTGTGTTTATTTAAATGTTCTGATTATAGGCCTGCATAATATCAGAACAACATGTAAGAAGTTTCCATTATCTTAAGTACAGCTGAACTGCAGCAGCAGCAGCAGCAGCTGCTGCAGCTCTCCATCCGTCAGCAGTGACAGCTAATTTTAGAGCCGATTGTGTGATTGAGCAGCTCTGTCACACCGTTACCAGTCCGAGCCGCGATGCACCAATTACTGGGCTCATGATGAAGCCGATGAACCGCCTGCGGCTCGGCGCGGCCGACGGTTCTTATCTCGTCACAATGCAGAGGCGCTCACAGGCAGGAAGAGGGGAAGCGACGGGTCAGGAAGATAAGAGGAGGAAGAAAAGATAATGAAGAGGGGAGAAAAGACGAAAGCGATTCGACTGACAGCGTGGAAAAGAAAAATAGAGAGATTATCCGCACAAAGCAACTGAAACTTTTCAGGGTCGTCCAAGAGGTCAAGAGATAATTCAAATTGAATCAAACATCTTTGTAAAGATGGGAACTAAAAGCTGCAGACGTGACTTTCAGTCTTACTTTTACAAGATGCTTTTGGGGTAAATATTCAGGTGCAGATCCCATTCATGTGCACAACGTTGGAGGGCGAATAGACGACTGTTTTACATCCATTACAGCCGCGATGCAGAGATTATTGTAACTAAATGACACCTGGAGACGCAGGCATTGCTAATTAGAGCAGTGCAACACGGCAAAGGGAAGAATAACGCTAAAAAAAATGTTAAAGAGCAACTCCAAACTACTTTTTTTTCTGTGTCGGCTCGTTGCCATGGCGACTGACAACACCGCCGCTCTATTGTGTCAGGATTCAACACTAAAAAACACACATTTCCCACACAAAGAAGAAAACATTCAGAACAGTTCTTTGTTTTCAGGCTTGATTTTTATCTTACGATTATTGACAAGCGATTTCTGTGGTACGTTAGCTAGCGCTGCTACTAGCTAGGCTAACACTGCAGCTAATTTAAACACCTGCTCCACTGATGATCAGTCAGGGCGGGCGTGTGGGTCACCGTTTTATTTTGTAACTGAACTGAAACATTCCACAGCACATCTTTATTGTCAAAGTCAAGCTAGCATAACTGAACTATGCTAACTCCTTCACTATTTTCTTTACTTCATTAAAACTTGTTCAGACCTTGTTACCTAGTTGTTGTGTTGACAATTAGCAAAGCACTGCATCCCTTTTTCTTTTACATATCAGGCGTACTTTCAAGTTTTAGCGGATTGTGTTGACAGCTTAACAGCTAAAACCGATGCTAGCGCTCGGCTAGCAGCAGCTGTTAGCCCAGCAGCAGGGAGATGGGGGCAGGATGTCATCCGTGTTGCGTCACACTGAAAGGGGTCCCCAGCAATAATCAACAAAACTTTGCTGATAACTTCTTCATTGGTGTCAATAAAAACAGCAACAAGTTCCCAAAAATTGAGATTTAGCATCACATTTTACACGTATAGCAGAAGAAAAATGTCAGTAACATTTTATGTGAAGGGCTGCGTAAAACTGACATGACGGTCATAAACGTGAATGTTTGACTGTTGCCATGAAGTGTCATTTGGTAAATAATGACACTTTTAATGCAAAGTCAAGTTAAAACTGGCATTAAAAGTCCATTCAAACTATCAACTTTGCATTATTTGAAAAATAATGACACTTTTGAAGCAAAGTTGCAATAAAAGTGACATTATTTATTCATGTCTATAAAACGTGTCCCGTCAGTCTTATGCAAACCCTTTCAGATGAAATGTTGCAGCCAAATTTAAACCTCACCCATGATGAGTCAGCAGAAAGTTTCGTTCAAACTTCTGGTTTGCGCTGTGATGCTGGAAGCTCACAGCTGAATATCAGAGTGGAGACATCAGTAGCTCCTTGCAAGAACAAAGTCTTCCCTACAGGGTCACGGTTTTGGGCTCATTGATGTAATAACAGCCCTGAAATGAATCCCGTTAACCGCTCAGCACGCCGCAGCCATTTCCCCAACGAGAGCACAGCAGAGAAAAGAGAGATAACAGTTTGATCTGGTAGCTTTATTACGGCAGACAGAAAAGAAAAGATTTTTCAGAAAGAAAAGCAGCTGAACAAAGCTTCCTGTTAAACGTCGACTCCTGTCGTTTTGTTACTGACTTATTATTGTTTTCTGTCTTTCCACGATAAATTTGCAATATTCTAAAATATTTCCTTTTTTAAATGAACAAAATGAGCATTTACTGCCTAAAGTGCAACAACTCAGCTTTCCTTTAGTGAAAGTTTGATCGTTTGTTGATGCGTCTGCAGATAAAAAAAATACTTTTAACTGTAAAAAGTTCATCTTTTCCTGCTCGACTCATCAAACCCGTGATTATTTTCTGGATCCAACGATTAATAACTGAGAGAAAAAGGCGTTTAATAGGATATTTTTTCTTTTTTTAGGGAATTTAACTGACATGAAGCTAAATCTTTGCCACTTGCTGAGATCTGGGTGGAATCTATTGCTGATTTTTGCCTTAAATGAAGAAGGTTAATACGTTTGTGCAGTTTTTGCTTAATTGTTGCTCTAAATATGTTTTCATTTAAGCAAATGACCTTTTTTTAGACTCGGTGTCACCTAGTTAATGATTATTTATTTTAATAACCACAATTAATCGTTTCCAAGCCAACGATATAAAACACTCTTGCGAAGTTTCTCGTGCAGATGTCTTATTGCACTTGAAATAAGTACAATAAGACATGCTCCTGTATGTAAGTGCAACATACAGGAGTTTGGTTAAAATCAATGGTTCCTTAATATTAATGAAAATGTACTGGTTGCATTGGCAGACAGTTTCCCGTTTCATAAATTAAGTAATCAGCCAGTGGAACTAGAACTGCGTTGCTAGGCAACGGGCTGATCTTGGCAGAGGTTGCTAGGCAACCGTGACCGCTGATTCTGAAAAAAGTGGAATAATTTACTCTGTAGTTCTTTTTAACTAAAATTAAAGAATTACTGACTTAAGCTCTTATTTCTTGCTGGAAAGTTACTGTAAGTTAGTTTTGTTATATTTTAAGTGTACCAAGATATTTCTGTGTTTCGTAAAATTGGGTGTTTTTGCCGTGTTTGAGATTTCTGGGACAATTATCCGGATTAATCATGATTACTGAAATAATTAATTCACCGTTAACTACAGGATACTGACTCTAAAAAGGGTCATAAAAACATTATTAGAGGAGTAATTAAGCCAAAACTGCACAAAAACATTCACATTTTGAATTTAAGTGATTTCATCCCTGCTGTTGTTTGCTTTTATTTACACTGCTTGTATATAATCTGTTTTTTTTCTTTATTTAAACAGTTGTGTTCTATTTTGAATAGCTGTATATTTACCTTGTTTTCTGTTTTTGTATGAAGCTACATAATTCGACGTACCCGTCGCTTTGTGAAAGGTGATTTCTATTCTTTTCTGTTTTATTTTCAGCTTTGGGTTCAATTCACCACCAACCGGTTTGAATTAATGAAAGTCGTCACCCTGAGGAGAATATCAAGCATTGAAACTCGACTGTCAAGTAGCCAAAATGCTGTCTAAATTAGAGGATGTGGGAAATTCGTCTTGTGTGGGAACAGGCTTTTCATGAATACTAATGCTGGCTGTGGGAAGCTTTTCATTCTGCGGTGGAAATGACGGCAGCACCGAATGGGAAGAGAGTTTGAGGCTTGTATTCATGAACAAAAGGCACGAGGTCTCCAAAACGACCTGTCCAAATTAATTCTCTTGCTCTTGTGCAGTGGAATTGAATATCAACTCTGGTTGATGTGGATCTATGAGGAAGATGAATTAGTGTCACACTGAACTACAGACTGGACTCATCCTCAGTTCAAAGTTATTAACTGCAACCAATGAAATTATGAAAACTGAAATTGAGAAAACATTTTTGTTTACTGAAATAAATAAAAACAGTGATTAATGGTGGAAAACTGTAAATAAAAAATGTAAATTATCTGGTGCACTTATAAAACTAACACTGTATATAAAATGCTTAGTTTTGTATATATGAATCTATTTATTAGTCTTTTGAACGTAAGTGGCAAATTATGGCGCTCCATTCTCCTCCTGGTGGCTATGCTAAGCTAGTACGCAAAATGGCGACAGCAAGAAAACTCCACATTCAGTTGGTTGTTCGACAATAATTTAATAAATATTTTGAAAATTAAATCTATAATCTAATCATTACATGATTAGATGTCACATCTCTCTGCTGGAAGGTAAAAAGCTGCTAGCTGATGATGACTAGCATTGGTTTTAGCTTAAAGATGTAGAAATAACCCACTAAATCCTGAATGTTTGAGTCGCATATGATGGAAAAAGGGACGCATTGCTTTGATACTAATTATTAACACTATAACAACTAGATAGTGAGGAAAGGAAGAAGTTTTAATTCGTAAACAGCAGAATTAGGTCAGCTATGCTAGCTTGACTATGAAACTAAAAAAGGCGACCTAAACACCAACTCCGACAGGTGGAGCACCAGTAGAGCAGGTGTTTAAATTAGCTAATGTTAGCTTAGCTAATAGCAGCAGCAGCTAATCTAACACAGCGATCACTTATTGAAAATAGCAAACTAAACCTCAACCTGATTATTGCCTGAACCGAGCCTGATGTTCTGTTCTTAAAATCATCATAAATACCCAGTAAAACAGCAAAACACCCGAAACACTGAGTTCCTTTAAATTTAGAGTTGTTATTGTACCACAATAAACACTGACCATCATTTTGACGTGTAAATGGCGACATTTAGAAAAGTGTTTTTGTGACGTAAAGCCCTTTGAACTGCTGTTGCTGAAATGTGCTACAGAAATAAAACGCGACTGATTGAAAAGTGCAGGAATGTACAGATATTGTTGGAGTCTCACCTTGACCTCGATGAAGTCGGGCTGACCCAGAGCGATGAGCTCGGCGTAGGCCTGCAGCTCCTCCACGTTCCAGGCCTTCACCAGCGTCAGGCGGTAAACCGTCCTCTGCTTCTGGACCAGGGAAAAAACACACAGAGGTGATAAAAGTAAAAAAACTCAGAAATCCAAATGAGCATTTTGGTTCAAATCTTACATAAAGAACAAGGATTTATTTTGATTCAGTAGGAAACTTCTCATCACAGAGGTCAGAGGTCACATGTGGGGAACCCCAAGGCTCAATCCCAGAACCCCTCATTCAATGTCTGTGGTCACCAGGTGACCACTGAACCGTCCAATCAGTGAACAGAAGCTAAGAGCAGATAAATGTGTTGCTGTGCAAAAACTTTCTCCAGCGGAAACAAAACTGAAGTTATAATTCTTTGGACCAGAAGAGGATCTAGTGGTGTAAATTTAAATGAACTACTGGAAAGAAGCAAAAATAATCCAAAGTAAAAGTTTGATAACCAGACAGAAGGGAATTATTGATTAAAATATAAAAAATATAAAAAAAGAGGAAAAAGTCGCGTCTCGCCCTAAAACTGTTTGTACTGAATTTCTAATACATAATTTAAAGATTTGAGTTGAATCGCCGGCAGTTACTGCTCATAAATAACAAAATTATTCTGTCACATCTAAAATTCAAGTAAAATCCGTCCTAGAAAAAAATCTGAAAAGAAAAAGATCTGCGGCAGACGGGGATTTATTTCAATAAATAATAGAAACGAAAAGGCTTCGCTTAAAATATGTCTGTTGTATTATGTGACAACATGGAGGAGATAATATGGCTGCAGTCACTCTGCAGCCCGGAGCGAATCGGTGAGAATTTATTGATACCGACTCCAATATCGATCTAATCGATTTGATTCTCTTTTCAATTCTCAGTGAGTTCGTACATAAACTCTTCCACTCAAAATATGCGCCACGTTGCTTTCGATTGAAGGAAAAATACAACTTTTAACATTTTAACATGAAATTTAACTCTCAGCGGTTTTTGTGCTTTCGACGTGATTATTGATCCTCGTCAAATTGAATGAAAAAGTTAATGTGAGGCGGAGATTATTCATGTGTTCACAAAACGGCCAGGGTGGGGAGGAGCTTAATGTCACCCGGGAAACGCTCCAAGCTCCGCCCCCATGACTCACCGCTGTTGCTAAGCAACGGATCAACCCCAGTCCATCTGTGTCAGTCGGTTGCAGGCCGTGTGGCATGATGGGAGTTTGACTTTTTTTGTGAAACATAACATTTTAAATTCTGTTTATTTTTATTAAACACAGATTAAGAATAATTAATACAGCTGGTAATTATCTTGTCTTGTTATGATTTAGTTTGCAACCATGTAATTTAATTTATTTCTTGGCTCTTTAGCATGTTATTATTGAGTCGATTATTAACTGTTATGTTTCACTACACTGAGAGAAGAAGTCGGATTAAATAGGTTTCCTGCTTTTTGAACAGAAACGTTGCTGTAAGTTAATTATTTTGTTCTTGTTCATGTTTGCACAGGTTTTCTCTGTCCTACTTATTCCTCGTTTTGTTGTTTTTGAAATATTTGTTTGAAATAAATAAATAAATCCAATCAAAAAAAAAAAAAAAAAAAAACATATTTTGGAGCGATCCGTCATCACAGAAATTAGTTACGGGAACATGTAAGCAAATCGTTAAGCTTCCAAGTAATTAAACCACTGAACCGATTCTGTACATGTGAATCTTTTCCGATTGTTTTGATCTGAATCTGATCTTTTCAGTCTGAACAGCACAGATCGGATTTTTGGAGCCGATAAGAATCTGGTCTTTTAAAATTATAAGATTCGCTCCACCATTAGCGTCAACGCTTCTTCTTCTTCTTCTCACACACTCTGTGTGTGACGTTATTGCGCCACCTACTGGGAGTGCGTGAGGTTTGGAGTTCACGCTGCAGATCACACACAAGTCGCAAATATTTTGAAAGCACGCAAAAAATATTTATATATTCTGATTTATATAGATTCAGGCTGCAGTAAGAGAAACATGACGGTGAGGAAAAATGATAATGAGAAATGGCCGATCAAAAAAAAGAAAAAAGTGGATAAATTGATGCTTTTCAGTGGTTTCTGCTGCCCGCCGGAATATAAACAACAGCAGGCAAACAAAGAAAGAATGAAAGAGAGAAAGACTGCAGCTTTCGGTTCATTTCCCTCCAATTTCTGCCTGGCGCTGGAAGGTTTTCTGTGGCTTCAGGTCCTTTCAGCCCAGCAGAGACGAGGATAATTGGCCGGCAGCAGCAGGGAGGTGAGATATTTCAAGATGCCTCCGTTCCAAATCTGACACGGACGCAAGAGTCTGACAACTCCCAAAGCGCCGGCAGGACGGCGGGATGGCGGGAGGCCAGGTGGAGTAACGGAGGACGGCTGTCAGGCAGGACGGCAACGCGACGGAAAAATAAAACTTTATTATTAGACACTTATATCTGGAAGGTGCATAAACAACTGAAATGTGAGATGACAAAATTACAGCATTTTAAATTTCTGATTAATTTGATTTATAATCTGCAACAATTAAGATCTAAATCAACATAATTTAATCTTTTTTCCTTCAGGAGGATTAAGTAAGCTTATTATATCCAGTAATATGCAGTCTTCCTTTTAAAAAACCTTTAACTGACCCACAAATACTTAATCATCCAAGTAAATCATTACAATCTGCTGATGTAATAATGTATCTGGAGCATCAAACTGTCTGAAACGGAATAAAAATATGGAGCTTCAGTAAAGAAATAAAACAGTTTCCAGATGTTCTGATTTTAAAGAAAAGGTTTTGCAAACCGTGTGACGCATTTACATTTAATTAAATAGTTTGAGTTTGATCAATATTTTAGATTTTGAGCTTCATGTCTTATCCTGAGGACAATAATGAATAAACCTCTCGTTATTTTGGCTTTTGGGAAATAGAAACAATTTAACCCAAAACAAGAGAAGTTTGGTCTGATTTAACTTCAGACGGTGAAACTTCTGGTTTCATCTGTGTTACCCAACTATGTCAACAGGGCAAAAACTACCACCGTACAGCTTTGAAAAGCAGAACTGGAGCCTCCTGCACAACCAACAAGAAAGCAGGAAGCGGTTTCTAGACGGTAAGTCGGCAACAAAACACTTGCCTTTTCCAGCAGCCATTGTACAGCGATAAAACCAGCTGACCAAACGTGCTGGAAATAAGCTTGTGTTGCTAGGCAACAGTGCAGTGCCCGCTGATCGCGACTTAACAATCGAGAGGGCTTTGAAGCCAAAAAAACTTTTAGCTGCAATAAACCGTGCGTTCGGAGGAAAGCGTCTAAAAGCCTCAAACTGAATCCGTTTGTGCAAGAAAAGCGTTTTAACGTTGTTAAAATCTATAATGTGACTCCATTACAAGGTTTTTGGTGAATCTTTTCACTGTTAAAGGCCACAGAAAATGAACTAACTGAGTATTTTATCTTCACTTGATGCATTAAGGATAAATGAAGCTCCAAACCGCTGCAGTTTCCTCCTGTGTATCGGTTTATGTAGTGTTGCAGTAAAAATGATGATCAAGGCGAAATTAAAGCTAAATGACAGATCCCAGGTGATCAGTCTCAAAATTTGCATTTGCCCACATCTGAAGCTGAGTAATGAATTTGCTACTTGCTTGCAAAAGCTTTAAATAAGCAGCAGAGTGTTATGATGTCTCCTCTGAGAGACTGAAGCCCACGGTTCTTCCTTTGGCGGCTCGGTTGTTCATCAAATCGCTGCTTTTTCTTCCTCCTTTAGTGAAACACGAACAGAGAATCGATCCAGGCGATCCAAGGCGAAGAACTGGTCGGGTTTTTAAGAACAAGAACAGAAGATCTTCGACTTTATGGCAGTTTCAAATTAAAGATGCTTTGCTCATAAAAACAATCGATCCCGTCTGGAGGCAGAGTATCGTCTTATCTTGGTCTCACAGAAGCCGGAGTTCGAGTCAGTGAGAAAAAAAAGTTATTTAATTGAACCTGGAGCGAATGAGGAACCGATTCAAATTACAACTGAAACTGTTTTCCATGAGCTCTTCTCTGCAATCAGAGTCATAAAAGCATTGAGGACAATCAAATGACCAAAAACATGTAATTAAATACGCAAAGCCAATAAAAGTAGGAAGTTTCTTTAGTTTACAATATACGGATAAGATATATTCATTAAAATTATAAAAATGCATTTTTCAGGTATTTGATGTTTGGACACTGCAAAAACACAAAATCTTTCCAAGTAACGTTGGTCCAGTTAAAATAAGACAAACTGAACTTTTTATCAACTTACAGGCGTTTATGTAAAAAATTGCTTTGATTCTGATGAAAAGAACTTATTTCACTGGGAGATAAATGAGGCAAAATGTCTTGTTATCAGTGAAATTATCTGCCAAAGAAACTTATTAAGGAATTATTTAAAACAAAGTCCTAATGCTGAAAAGTTACTTGTATTTAGTTTTTAAGATATTTCCACTAGAAAGTAGAAAATACTTGCAGAGATTCTGTGTGTTTGCAGTGGGAAGAGTAAAAGTAGCCCTACTTTTACTCAATTAAAAATAAAAAGTAGCTTAACAAGAATAAAGAAATACTTCATGTCATGTGGTTTCATCACTGCTGCAACGAATCCTGCAATGGATTCGATGCAGCATCTAAAAGCTGCAGAGCAACAACATAAAAACCAGCAGAACTTACTTTCTCACCCAAAGCCCTGAGGCAGTCGAGGAAACGAGGCCAGAAGTCCTTAAAAAGAGGCCGATCAATCTTCTTCAGGCTGTCCCTGGTGCTGGCATCCACACTGACGTACAGCTGAGTCACCGGCACCAGTTTCCTGAAAGAACAGGAACAAAGTGTGCACACGCGTTTCGGCTTTCCATATGACCAAACCGCTAACAGGACACGCGCGTTCCTACCACTGCAGCTCAACACGGAGGAATCCAACATGCAGTCACTTGTTTCAAAGGTTAAAACTCGTATCGACTCATTATGCAGAGCTAAATGTTTCAAACTCATTGATTTAAGTAAATGTTGTCACTCATTCAGTTATTGGAGATAGTTATGGCTGCTGGGAGGAGAGAGCTAACCTTTAAAGGTTAAAGGTTAGGCCCTACAGGCTGATCCTAACCATTCGGTTTGGGGTTCATTGCTACGACGCCCATGGAAAGAAACGCGTCTCTAAATGACAAGGACGACTGGAAAAAGGCGATTTCTCCACATCCTGAGAGAAACGGCTCATCTTCACCCAGCAGCTCAGCTGGAAATAAAAAATAGCTGCTGACTGTTGCCTGTCTTCACCTCGAAGGACGGGTGGTAAGTGAGCCGCTGACAGGCGAGCTAGCTGAGCTACCGGCTGTGCCAGCGCGGCGCGTCTTCACGACCTTGAAGTGGTTCTGGAGTGAGAGGTTTAAAGATGCTGAGCATCGTAAAATTCATTTGAACTCTCCCAAAGAAAAGCTGTCTGACGTTTCACTCTCAGAGAACTTCTCAGAGATTTTACTGTTTTTTAAAGATAAATGTCCAGCTCCATCAAAATCCTGACTTCTACTATAAGACATGTCATGTTCTGAATCAGGAAAAAATTATTTCAGATTCAGCAAAATTTCTGAAAAGTGTGACGGCCAGAGCTTCCTGTCAGGCCACAACTTACCGGTTCTCTCTGTTCTCGTCTCAAACTTCCTCTCTGACTTCTTTATGCACCTTGGAGGCAGCCAAGCTGTTCCACACACTCAAACTAAAACCTTTCAAACAACGCTCCTTTATTTATATGTTGGCACCAGGCAGCCAGACATTTCCTAGCAGGGTTTCTGCAGCTTTCCCCAACTCAAATTTAAGACTTTTAAGACCATTATGAATGGAGTTCCAGGCCTAAACCTCCACAGAAATGCACAAACTTCCTCTGGTCGACTGGATTTGCACTTACTCATGGCAGAAAGCTAGTTAGCAAGTTCGTTAGCAAGGGTAAATTAGAAGCTAGTTAGCGGTAGCCTCAAATACAGGGAACAATGTAGTGAGAGCAACTCAAAAAAAACATACTGTCCACATTATAAATGAACAAAATTCACAATAACATATTAAATGGGTTTAAAACATTTTAAGGCCTTCATTTTTAAATACATCAATTGAAGACTTTTTAAGGAAGCACCTAAATAGAAGTTATTTACTTAGGTTTAAAATGTTTTTAAATCAGAAACAATACAACTACTTATACATTGATAGAGCACTTAAAAACAATAATAACTGCAACAAAGCCAGATACAATGCCAGAAGGATTTCTGCAGCTTTCACCAACTCAAACTTAAGGCTTTTTAAGGCCACCATGAAAGGCATTTAAGACTTATGTCTCCACAGAAATAGACAAACTTCATTCGGTCAACTGGCGAGAAATTTGCACTTAGCTATGATAGACACAAAAAAAGCTCGTTAGCAATTGTATATTAGCAGCTAGTTAGCGACAGCCTCCATTAGCTCCAGAATAAACCCACAGAACGTACAAAATTATATATTTTAGGTCATGTATGCTGCTGTATTTTCATAAAAATGATCATTTTTGGCTAAATCTGGTTTATTTATGTTACGCATTCATGTTGATCAATATGCAAATAAATTGAGCTCCCAAATTCACAAGACCTGTCATTAACATATCAAAGGCCTTTTGTGATGAGCTTAAGAGTTTTTAAGGCCTTAATTTTAGATGTGTAAATTTCAAGACTTTTTAAGGAAGCACCGCCATCCTATTTTCCACAGGTTAGAAATGTTTTTAACTATAATTAGAGACAATATTTATTTGTAAAGAACTTTAAAACAATACTAGCTGCAACAAAGTGAACAGATAAAATCAATAAACATTCAAAATAAACATTAAAACGCTCAAATGAACGTAAGAGCAGAAGGCGCAACGTTTGTTAAAAACCAAATATTAAGGAAATATCAAAAAATTAGAGAAAATGAAAGGAAATTTTGGCTTTTTCTAAGCGAATTGAGTTTATTTCTGCTTTCTACCCACCTGATTTCCTCTGGGAACTGAGCATTTGTGACCAGGAAACTGGAGATGCGATGAGAGTGGAGGAGGCGAAGAAAGGTGTTGATTTCTGGGTACATGATTGGCTCGCCCACCAAGGACAGGGCGCAGTGCTTGGCGGCCAAGCCCTCCTCGTATCGCTCCGGCTTCACTCCTGGGACGCCTGCAGGGACAGAGAGCGTCCCTGCAAAGGTCAGAAACCTCAAACTGGCAAACGGAGCAGAGTTACAGGTAGAAATAAAAACACAAATCAAGCAGCTGGGCCTCGAAACAGATGGAAAACAACGAGAAATGTATCGTCGGTCTGACAGCGAGGATGAGAAACGGAGGAGAGGAGGCTGAACGCAGGAAATTAAAGTGAAGGAAAATATATTTTTGCAGATGAGTTGAAAGATAAAATTATTATTAAGGAAGAATTTTTAAAACCATGTTTTAAAGGACGCATGATCAATGCAGAACGCAAATGGACATTTCTATTGGGAATATTTTTCTAAAACCTTTCAATTTAAAAACATGAAAAACATTTTCCCCAATTAGATTGTTCTTACTTTCAGAAAAGTCTAAAGGCAGCTCGCCGCCTCTTAGCTCAAAATATGGCCAAATTTTACTCCTGGGATGCAGATAAATTTTTATTTTTGCTGCTCTCTTCCAACCTGGAATCAGATCAAACTCCAAAACTCGTGATGTTTGCTCTCCTTTCTATTCAGAAAACGTCTAAAGGCTTCCAGCGTCTCAGCTTAGCAGAAACCGCAGAAAGTGAAGTCAGGAGAGCCAAATGGAGAAACTACACAGAGTGTGTGGGACTCAGTCTGAACAGTGATTTATGAGGTACTTTAGCCAAAACAGCAGGCCCAACAGACACATTTTAATCTTCTCTCCGCTTCATTACACTCAAGGTTGCAAAAGGTCGTGAGCAGCAAACAGAAGCGGCGGCGAAGTGATAAACAGAGGCAGCATCTGGAGCCGCTGTCAACGTTTTCCTGAGGTCCAGACGGCGTTACGCGCTCCGCGTCCGACCCAGAACCTGCTGGAGCGCTCACCTCTGAACTGCCGGATCATGTTCTGGTGCTTCTCCAGGGAATCCTGCAGGATTTTCTCTGCCGGGTCCATTTTCCAGCGCCACTCGGTGCCGACCGGGTTGGTGTGGTGTCTGTTAGTCAGAGACGAAACGAGAGAAACGAGGAGAAGAAGCTCTTAACCTGCTCCTGCATCTTGTTCACACCTGCCGTTTTATGTCAACATACTGGAGTTAGTATTGTTTAAAGGGGAAAACACTTTTATAGCAAAAATAAACCTTTAGTTGCGATATATATCAAATAACTTTAAATAAATTTCACTTTGTATTTTAACGCCTTGAAATTGGGCCTCTGTCTCTTTAAAAAAAACCTTCTCTTTCTGAAGCTCCGCCTTCAGGAAGTCGTGACAACATGGATCCCCCATTAACCCTTTAATAACTGGTTTCACTGAGACCAGTTAGATGTTTGCTAATTACTGCTGGCTAGTCTGAAGGAGCTGAGTGGGGGAGGAGCTGCGACTCGAGGGCGGGGCTAGGTCCAACCAAGCGTTTTGCACAGCGAAATGGTTGCCATGGAGATTAGTCTTTTTCTAATCATCTTCCAATAAACTTGAACATTTTATATTCATACGACCGAGAGCTTTAAAGTCTGAGTTGAAGCTTCTGGGTTTTTAGAGATTTCTATGAGCGTTAGTAAAATTTATCTTTTTTTTTAAACTATATTTATGTCCTTAGATGTTCAATTTGACTGTATCTTATAAATTATAATGTCGAGCCGACGCCTTTCACAATAATTAATAAATCAATTAATCGCATTGTAAATGAAAACAAACTCAATCATTTATCGTTTTCTCTCTTTCTACCAAAAACTGGATGATAAAAGTTTTCAGTTTGGTGTTTTGGTCTCAAATAGCTAATTTTGTTTTCAGAGACTTTGTGATTCATTTTCTTTGTTGTTTTCATTGTTTGTTTCATTTATTTCATGTTTGAAATGTCTTCCAGTTCCAGTGTTAAATATTTATTGATAGTTGAGAGCTTTTTTTTGCTTATTGATTCTATTATTACCAGGATGTTACTTGAAAATGGTCTCAAAATAACAATATTATCGTTTATAATCGTTTATAATAACGTCTGAGATGATTTACCTTTTTGGAAAGGTCTTCCTTAAAAGAAAAAAAACAAATGTAATTGGAAATATACTCTTTTAAAACAAGAGAAAGGTTGTCTCACTGATATCTATTTATAATAAATCACGACAGTGTGGCCTATTCCAAGTACCGTCATCAAGTCCACTAATATTTCTCTCCACAATCTCGTAGCAGCTGTTGTGACAGCGAGGTGAAGGCAGGAGCAGCGATGCATCTGCGCCCTGAAATAGCTCATTTCCTGTCATCCCACATATCGGCCTTCAGACAGAAAGGCAGATCTGTGGCGACAGCCGCGCGGTTTCACCGCGGCACGCTCCGACCTTTCCACGCAGCCGCCGTTTCAAACCAAACCGGAGGCGACTCAACGCTCAGAACCAATCAGCCTTCACGTTTCAGCTCAACACAGTAATTACTTTCATTCACCAACAGGTGGGAAGCTGAAGACGCGCGTTTGGTCAAAGCGTGTTGTAGTCACAGGAACGAAGCCCACACTGCAAAAACACAAAATCTCACCCAGTAAATTTGTATGGATTTTAGTGCAAATACCTCAGTGCACTGAAAATAAGACAAAAATAACTTAAAAGTTACTTTTTAGAAAGATCTGGAGGCTTGTTTGAAGTAAATACTTCCTTAATATAGATGAAAAAGTTCTAGCTCCACTGGTAGAATTTTCCGCTGTTACCTAGCAACCCCGGCCAAGCCCAGCCCGTAACCTAGCAACACAGCTCTATTTCCACTGGCAGATTATCTCACTTGCACCCAAAGAATGAAAAACAAACATGTTTTCTTCTTTTCATTGAAAGAAACATTTAATTTCGCCTGATTTTGTTACTTTTTGTTACTCATCCGAACTATTGTCATCCTGCTTTTTAAAATACAAAACATTTCAACTTGACTTTATATTTTGGTGCATCTGATGATGTAAATTTTTGAATATGAACTGATTGATAATTTGATCAATTACTCAGTAATCGAGTTGACTTTTCACCAAATACTTTTTATTTCTTGGACGGATATTTTCACTTTTACTTGAGTAAATACATGTTGAAGTAGTACGACTCTTACATGAGTACAAGCTCTGGTTGCTCCACCCACCTCTGTTTTATGCTTAGCCACAGATTTATGAATATATTGACCGTACTGTGTGCTGTAATGGTTGCATACCTCCAGCAGAAGACGCATTTGTTTGCGCAGGCCAGGCTGGGCGTCGTCTCCATGCAGCGATGCGACTCGATGCCGTAAAACGTGTGTTTGTAACAACCTCCTCTCCCGCGTAACATGGACTAAGATCACAAACAGACGTCTGGTTGTCACTCAGGCAGGTTCGGTGGCCGACTTGGTAGAAAATGTCGAATTGTGTTTTACCTTGGTCCATCGGCAAAGCTTCACTCCAGAGTGACTTCCAATTAACTTATAACCTGAAGGAGGAAAGGTGCAGATGTGCTGACATGTTTGAAATCACGAGAAGTGTCTTCATATTAATTTGTGGCTTAACTTTGACAAATGTGAGAAAAAAGGTAAAAGTTTGTTTGTATGTTAGACATTTGGGAATTTAATTAAAAATACATGAAATAACTAAATCAAAGAACAGCTGGAAATTTGTCCAAAGAACATTTTCAGTTAATTTTACATATTTAAAATGTTTTACAGTTCCAGTGCTAAATCAGAATGTAAAGTTTACTGATTTTTCAGTTTGTGTTCCTGTGTTATTTTTACCATCATAATACTTGAAGTTGCTCTCAAAACAACAATTTTATCATTCTGAGACAATTTATGGCCCAGAAAAATTATTGCTTTTCACACAAGTTTGGACAAAACTGCAAAAACACAAAGTCTTACCAAGTTTCTGTTGCAAACATCTTTATACACTTGAAATAAGACAAAACTAGCATACAAGTAGCGAGGACTTCCTCACATAAATAATTCCTAAATGGTGATTTAGTTCCCCTTGTAAATTATTGAAACTTTCTCATCAGGATTAAGGAATTATTCGCTAAATTGTTAGTTATCAAAAATACTTGGTAAACTTTGCAACAATGGTAGAAAGCAAAAAACAGAAGACAGATAAATAAACCAAAACTTTAACACTGTAGGTAAAGTTACAACATCCTGAGTTTGTTGATGGTGGGTTAAAACTTTTCTGGAAACTCAGCAGCAGTTTCAGCAGGAAGTGACTTCTGCCTGCGCACTGAGTTAAGAAGACTGAAACAGGAAGCCGGTCTCCCTCAAGACTCAACGCTCTGAAACGAAGCCAAAACCTCCATCCTCCGTTCTTCACTCCCAAATAAAACCAGCCACCTGCCAGGAGAGGCTGCTGCCAACACAGCACATGAAACGGGTCACTATTTGGTCAAACGGAGCGAAGGCTCGCTAACAGCCGCTATTTATAGCGGGTTCTGTAAGCTACCAGCAGGAAATGTTGGCTGAAAACGGCTGGCCTGATCAATGTGGCGCTGAATGGTACAACCTGGGAAAAATATGACATTTTTACACAAATCCAGTCTTTAACTTGATTCAGTAAGAAAGAAATAAAGAATATTTTATTCTACACTGTTTGTTTTTTTTTAAGTTGGTCAGAGTGTCTAGAAACTTTTGGTTTTGCTTCCTGGAGTTTAGATATGATGTAGAAACTCTGCCCACTTATTTCAGCCAATGTTCAAAATGGGAAAGACAAGGAGTCACCATCTTCAGTGGGAAGCAAACCAGAAATGCTTTTCAAACCGCAAAACATACCGTTATTATTTTAAGTAATTATAATTCAAGCAGTCCTGATACATTAGCGGTGTTGTTGTCAGTCGGTTACTATGGCAACGAGACATTGCGGAGCGAGAAAAAAGAAGAATACAAGGGGTTTCGAAATTCAAAATACGAACATCTCCCAGCAGTTCTGACTGGCACGTCTTCACTCTGCAAACCTGCAGGATGAAACTGACAAAACTCTGGCCTGAAAAGAGATAAATCACTAGAAAATCCAAATTGCAGAAAAGCAGGCGATGAATACTTATAAATAAATGTTTTTTTTTAGGTTTGGTTGTTAAACGAATGCAGGCAGAAAGTTAGAGAATTATCTCTCCGGTTTTAAAATTAAAACAAAATTTAAACTTCTCAGGATTTCTGATGCTTTTTCGCTCATTTTTGAGGAACTCAGTATTAATTTAAATAATAAATCAATAACTATATATTATATTGCTATAGACATACAGACATGTCTTTGTGTCCATATAAAATAGTCGATTGAGTGGATATTTTATTTTACGTCCAATAAAATATTAAATACTTTCACTGAACTCTGATCCAGAACCGCACAGCATTCTGGGAGACGGAGGCAGAGGAAAGACTTTGGTTGCCTAGCAACAACCTGCGGCATAATGTGCGCAGCAGCGGTTTAATGTTCCGCCAGCTTGCCTCATTAACTGCTTAAAAATAAAACTTTTCTCCGTATAAGCAGGCGTTTCAGCCGCAGCATCCGCTTTTCCCTCCTTCCTTTAAACGTTACAATGAAACTGAAGATCTAACAACTTTCTGGCTGATTAAATAATTCTGTTTTTGTCGTTTCCCAGCCAGTTTTTTCCTCACCCTGCTTGGTCAGCGCTTCCCTCAGAGCCGGGGTGATCATCTCCCTTCTCTCCTCTTCATCTTGGGTCTTCATCACGCCGTTCTGCTTGGACAGTTTCACCATCCGGCCGTCTCCTTGGTCCTCCTTCACACCCTGGAAAACATGCGAAACCCGTTTTAAAAACGGCTGGATTTTATTCCATCTGTTGTTTCATTCTCTCCCCGCGCAAAACTTCCTGGACGCTTATTTTATCTTATCTTGGTGACGCTCCAGTCAACCAACCAGCAGGCCTGTCACAATAAACAATAAATCAATTAGTCGCATGATAAATTAAGTGAAACTGAATCATTTCATTTGCCTGATTGATCCTTTTTCTCTTTTTATCAGAAAACTGAGTGATAAACGTTTTCAGCCTGGTGCTTTCTGTAAAAGATAATTTTACTAGCAGAGACTTTATAATTAATTTTGTTTGTTTTTTCATTTTCGTTTAAATGTTCATCAGAATTTAAAGCTTATTGATCCTTGAAAACGCCATTATTACTACATTGTTACTTGAAAATGGTCTCAAATCAATATTATCATTTATCGCAATAAATACTGGGAGAATTTATCATCCAGCAGAATTTGTTATTGTGACAGGCCAATCAATCAATTGATCAAAATCAATTCTCCCCTGACTAGAGGATAAAATATTTCAAAATCAATTTCTTTTGAAAGTGAAAAGCAGAAAAATCCTCCTTGTTTAAGACGAACCATATCAACTTCGTCTTTGATTAATTTAATGGAATAATAAGTCTTGTAATTTCTCCCTTTTCTGCTTAATGAAAAATTTCTCCTCCTATTTATCAGCCCTGAAGGTTCATAAATACCCTTTGTTTTTATAAAAAACACAATTTATGTCAAGTTTTGTTCCCGCCTTGTTTCCTCGGGTCGCCGTATCTGACATTTCTCTGACATTTTACTCTGTGTGGGAAAGAACCGGTCCGGTTTTATGACCTTTCTCTGCTCTGCTGGCAGGTTTTCGCTTCGCATCTCTCCTTTAGAGCCTCCTTCTTATTTTCCAGAGCTCCACAAAAGGCTTTTCAACCAAAATGCATCCATAAAACGGTGCGTCAGAATCAATGTGTAAAATCCCAAACAACTGCTAATAAGTTTCAAGTTGCATGGATTCATCTTTGTGCCAAATCCTCATCCTGATGCAAACCTCTGACATACGGAGGGCCATAAAGGACAAAAATTAAATTAATTTATTTCATTTATTTTCTAAATAAATTAAATTATTAAATTATTTAATTTATTTTCTGAATAAATAAATTAAATTCTAAATAAATTAAATAATTTGATTAATAAATTAAATAATTAAAATAATTTTTTTCTAAATTTAGTTATTGAAAACTTTCAATAATTTTTCAAATTGTTGAAAAAATTCTCTATAAAACAAATAAACATTTGATAAAAAATTTTAAATAAATGACTTTTTTTAAAAAGTATGAGGTGGAAAAGATAAATTCTTATTTATTAACAATATTTCTGTGTTTGTGTAAACTTTGAAGTAACAACAACAACAAAAATCACCAACGTATTTTTACCCAAACGCAAAAAAATGTAAATAATCAACCCCGAAAGATTAGAAACTGTCGGCCTGTATTATGGTGAAATAATGGTGCAAAACCTTTTTCTTAAGTTTTCTATCGACAATAAATTACATTTTCCTTTATATTACAATTGAGCAGATTAATTTAAACAAACATAAATACTTTTTGTGTTTTCAACTTAACGATTTTCATGGCAAAAAGTTTGATGCGATGGTTTCTGCTCCGGATGTTTTTCTGTTAAATCTGCTGAATCCCATTTATTTGACAGATTAACACCTTTTCATCCCATTAGTGCAATTTGTTTAAAAAGTCAAACCTCCCAGAGACACGCCGTGTTTCACAGAGAGGATCGATAATCCCCACCAAAGCCAGAAAGGTGTGATTAACGAGCCGCCCGTAAAACGACGGCTTCGCCCAATTACGGCGCAGCTGCCACTTCCTGCGCCGCTCCGCGGGGATTTGAATGCCGGCGGCGCCGCCAAGGAGCCGATCCCGTGTCAGCAAACTAAAGACGGTGTGCAGATTTCTGCACGGATGGGTTTTAATTCGGGGTTTTAGTTCCTTCAAAGGCTGAGTGATTTCAACATGTTCAAGGATTTCCCTCCAGTTAAGCTTTTCCAGGATGAAGAATGTTTAATCTAATTAAAAGTTTCTGATTTAAGGAGGCAGTTTTTTACTGAACACAAATTAAAGCATAAATCCCAAACTTAGAAATCCACCAATTGATTGAATTACATGAATTCCTGAAGGTGGATGATTAGGGAAAAAAGCAACTAAATCTGTTGTTTAAGACCAAAATAAGCCAAAATGTAAGACCTGTGATTTACATATTTAAGGCCAGTTTACTGCCTGGCAACTATTGTTACTGGTGGGATTAAATGGGTTAATTAAATCAATCAAATTGCTTTAATTCCTGAACTCAGATCAGGATTTTCTTTCTAAAGCTGAACCACAGTTGGCAGAAACATCTCATTCCACCCCCAGTTTGTAGGTTTTAGAGCTACAGGGTAGGAAATAAGATGAATGAATCATTTCGTTCGTTGGAAAAGCAGAACTGGTAACGTCTCTTTCCTCCAGTTTCCCGTCTTGACTCACCCATCCCTCACAGATCTGTGGAGTGGGCGGCGCAGATTTTACGCAAGCCTCCATTTCTCTGCGGTCTGATGTCTATCAACCCATCTGCCGTTTCTCCTCACTGACACATTTATTTCCTCCATTTCCACTGGAAAAGGTTGGAACGGCTTTTATACCTTAACCTGGTAGATCCTGAAATTCAACTAAATCTAGACGCTGAAGCTTCTTTTCACATAGAGACAAACTTCTGCTGAGTGAAAACCATCAATGAGGTTCGAATGCACAATTGGGAATTTAGAAAATAATTTCCCTCCAGTTTCAAACGTCCGCCTGGATATTTTTGCTTATTTTAATTCCACGCAGTTCTTTAAAAGTCCTGTGAATAAATATACTTATCTGATCCTGCAAAACGTAAATATTACCTGGAAATGAATTCACCTAATTTAGACGTAAGTGTCGTATTAGATTCGTTTTGTTGGTGCATTTTGACTCGCTTCACCCCTCAGCACACAAACTTCCCTGCTCACTCTCAGAGCGTTAAAGCTCCACAAGACAGGATTTGTTGCTGCGCGATGGCGCAGTGTGAAGGAGAGAGGAGATGAGCTGAACACGCAGGCTGCAAAGCGACATAACGCCGATCACACACTCTCCGATCGGCACAGCTCTAGTAAAACCTGATTTTGGCTGGACAGCACAACGTCTCCCCTTTTTTACAGAATTTTTCAGATGTCGTAAAGTGTGCCGCAGTTACGATGCTGCGAATTTGGAGCTACGTTTGTTCTGGAACGGAAACAATGCGGTTGCAAAGTTGTGTTTTTTTACGTTACTGGAACATTGGTTACGTTTTGCACACATTCAAAAAGCCGTTTTAATCGTGGGAGAAACCAAACCTTTGCTTTCTTGACGTTATTCATGATGTTGCCCAGATCCTCCACGTCGACCACGGAGCGCGACGTTTTCTCATCCGACAGGCCGGACTCGTCCTCCTCCTCACTGCTGGATTCAATCAGCTCCACCTGAAACATAAAACATGATTTATGTTTCTCGTTATTCTCCAGAGTCTCTCTGAGAACATGGGATTTTTCTTTTCTTTTACGTTCCCTCGCTGTAAATTAGCAAACGTAGCGTCAGTGAAAACCGGTTCAAAGCGATCGATTAACTGTGTTTATGTGTCTGTGGAGATGAGAAAGAAAAAGGCCCTTTTTTAACAAACTAGCAACACAATGGATGTTAAGACCCTGTGAAAATAACTCTGCAACAGTCCAAACTGTTTGGATGCACTTTTATTTTTTTATTTTTTGTGGAAAGTTTATTTTTAGTTTCTGTGTTTGACCAGCTTCACTGGCAGGTTATTAATTCTTGGCGTTGCTGTGATTTAATCTATATGTGAAGCAGAATCTCTAAACTGAATTTAAAACTTGGAATCGAATCTAAGGACACAGAAAGATTTGAGTTTCTATATCGAAAAGTTTCTTATATTCCGTTTCCTGTACAACAAATTTCACTTAAAAGCCTTTAATTTTATCAAAAAACGACATAATTGTGAAAATAAGGTCGGTTAGTTTCGTCTTATTTTGAGATATTTGCATGAGAAACCAGACAAAAATCCTCGGTGAGATTTTGTCATCAGTTTTCTGTTACCCGGGCTCCGTCCCCCTCCTCCTCCTGCGCTCCGTGTTTCTTCCTGTTCTTGCAGGAAGTGCCGCTCTTGCAGCTCCCGCTGCAGCTCTTCTTCTCCCCTCTGGCCAGAGCCTTGAGGCGGCTCAGGAATCGGACCTTCCAGGCCCGGAAGTCCGCCTGAACGCTGCCGTGTCGGCTCTTCACCACGTTGCCGTCGCCCTCTCCTCTGCTCAACACTCGCCTGGCGCTCAGCATCCACAGCCACTTGTCCACGTTTTTACCCACCTGCGGCGGGAACGGAACCGGCAGAATAAATGAAGCTGTCGAGCCATTTTGGTTCTGTTTGGTTCTGATCTGACCGTGTTGTAGTGGCCGACGTAGGCAGAGTTGCCGAGGCCGAACACGACGTAGCGGAGCCCCGTGAGGAAGGAGTTTCCGTAGCGGAAGTCGGTGGAAGCTTCTTCCAGCCACTTGCAGAACCACTCGGCGTTCTCGGTGGGCCGTCCGTCCGTGTATGTGGCCACCAGAAACACGCAGACGGACTTACTGACGCACTGAAGGGGACGGACAGACAGAGAGCGCAGAAATGAAAGCAGGAAACCTTCATGGAACTGGGAAACTCTGAAATGCTCAGATCAATCTCAGGGTGACTTTTCAATCTGAGATTTGTTTGGCGGAAATTTATTCCATCTACTGAGACGTCACAATAAAATATTGTGTGGAAAAAAATGTTAAGCACAGAGAATAAAACAGAAATAAATAAAATACAATGTTTGTATTACAGAGCACCGATTGCAGTTTTCTGGCCGATCACCAATCGATTAAAAATCCTAACCTGCCGATTCCGATTTTGGCAGATACCGATTGCTTTTGTCTAAAATGTTGCTAAATCCAGCAATAAATTTATTAGTTGCCAGCAGCGAAATGACTATTATTAACTACAAACATATAGACATAATCTGGTGGGCCGGGCCGCTAGTCCAACCTCTCTCAGCGCAGAGCAGAAGAAGATAGCAGTTGATACCGAGGTCGATGAAATCGGTAGATAAAGTCGGCTTCACATGTAAAAATCAGCCGATTTCCCAAAATTAGGGAAATCGGCCGGCCGATAAATCAGTGCATCCCCAGTTGGTATTATTATAGATGCAAGAAGTTTCTTCCTGTCGCCCAGTAAAGCACTTTCACTCCATTGGCTGGGACGGTTGCCAGGCAACGGTACTTCAGCAGAAGAGCAGAGAGGTTTGCGAGCGTAGAGTCAATCCGTGCAGAGACGAGTTTTGGAGATAGTTCGAGCGCGAACACAAGGATTTTTGAGAGAGCAGAAGTTCTGAGAACAAAGAGATGAAGTCCTGCTTTCGAACTCTAACTGCGTGCTCTCGACTTATGGCAGTAAAATTCCCCCATATTCACCTCTTGAGGGAGACCGACTTTGCTTACCTCGTCTGCAAGTCGATCGTCTGGGTCGTAGTCCTTCATGTCTATCACCTCCGCTGGGAAACCCAAAGTCTGCACCTCCTGCGAGAGCTCTGAGGCAAAACCCTGAGACACAGAAAAACACATGAACAGCTGCAGATATGAGAATAACGTCACGTATTTATCGGAAATACATGTTTAACACCTGGTGTTTTTCTTACAGATTTCTGAATTCATAACTTATCTTTCATATCAGAAATGTATGTTTTTTTTTAATAAAAAAAGCTTTTTCCTTTCATATTTACATCAGAGAATGACCGATTTTTTCTTAAAAATATGTTAAATTATTGTAGAAATGTTGGAGATTTTTGGCAGAAATTTCCATCATAGATTTTACACTTTTTATTAGGGCTACTTTAAATTTGCACCCAAACACATGAATCTTAGTATTCTAAAAATTACATCTGATTTTGAAAAGTTAAAAATATTTGAAAACTTTTGTAAGAATTTTCTACGTTTTCTTCCTCAAATGTTTTTGAGAATAATCTCAACATTCATGATTTTTTTTGGGATCAATTTTTGGACTTTTAAAGCAAAAAAAAAAAAAAATCCTTGTTTTCTATATAAAATTTCTGAGAATAATCTCAAACTTTCTGAGTTTTCCACAGAAAAGTTTGCTTTCTTTTCCACCTGTAGTGCCCGTATACACCAAGCTAATCTTTGTATATTTCACACTGTCAAGGCAAAGGAAGCCATTTTTGAGGGACTTATGTTTGTGTATTTGTGTTTTCTCCACAGTGTGAGGATTTGTGTACCTTTGCTGTTCCAGTTTGTGAGCCGTAGAAGATTTTCACCCCTGAAACATGAACATCAGCATCTTCATCCGAGCTGGTTTGGTTTTTTCTCTGAACCTCCAAACCAGAATCCTTTGAACCAGAATCGTTTGTATGATTTATCTGAAAAGGCAACAACAGAGAGGATTAATGGAGAACAATGCTGCTGCGTGACGCTGACGTCACTACGACGGGACTCACCTTCCTTCGTGTCACCTGCAGCAAGAAGCAGAAACCCAACAGCAGCGCAGCAGCGGAATAAACGTAGTGTCTGTTGTTCCACGTCCACAGCAGATAGTTTTCATCCTGTGGGACTACACGCAGAACAAACGTCCAGCTGACTCGTCTAATATTCACTTTAAAAAGCAGCTCAGCGTCTCAAGACAACAACAAAAAAAAGCCTTAAAACCCGCTTTAAGTTATCGCCACCAAAACGTGAAGCCGTAAAAGAGTTTTTCAGTTAAAGCGAAGGTTTAAATAAACTCACCTTTAGTGTCGGAGGTGGACAAAGAGCCCGTCAGGAAGGAAATAGCTGTAAACAAAGCTACCATGGTTGCAAAAGGGGAAAACTTTCAAATACTGCGTCCTCATTAGCTTGTGCTGCAGTGCGCCGCCATGTTGATTGGCCGCAAGGAATGCTGGGAGTCGAAGTCTTTGACAACTCTTTACGTTTCTCAAAGTTTTGTGTATTATTATTATTATTATTATTATTATTATTATTATTATTATTATTATTTTATTTTTTTATTATCGTCAGCTTATTTAGGAATCCGTTCGAGAGAAAGCTTTAAACGTTTTGTTCCGATTTTTGAATTGTCACGTGTATTTTTGAACGTTCATACAGTTAATGTTGATTTCTAAGTAAGATTGTGTGCTTTAAAGAAATTTTAATTTTAAAAATGTATTTTTTATCTACAGTATATCTGAAAGGTAACTGCAAAACGCAGTTCTTCTAAATGACCACTGGATGGCAGCATATACAGATCAACCCAACAAGAAGAGCGGTGAAGATGAGGGTTTCATTTTCTGCTGTCACGGGAGAATTAAATGTTTAATGAAATTTACGTGATGTCTTCAAATGTAAGATTATCTCACTGAAATTGTCTTTCTCACTATTTACGTCGGTGCCAGCTAAATAGTTTATGACATTTTTCTAACAGCAACAAGAGGGCAGCAAAATCAACCCATCGGTATTAGCTGGTAATTTGTCCGTTTCTAATTCAAGAACGCCATTATAGCTTCCGTTTACTGTAATAAATGAAGAAAGTCATGGCTGTTTTTAAAAATATATTTTATAAATGTTAGTTTTTCTGAGGGTTTTTGGCGCTGATATGGACAGAGTTTCGGAAGCGGAACTGTCATTTCACATCCCGCTGTTTCTCACCGGATCCTTCTTCTGGACACGCGCCGGTGACGTCATACCTTATTTACCTCGGCGGCGATTCGAAGGCGCTGTTCCCAGTGTCTCATGAGACCAGAACATGTCTATATTCACTCCGACAAACCAGATCCGGCTGACCAACGTGGCCGTGGTTCGGATGAAGAAGGGCGGGAAGCGGTTCGAAATCGCTTGTTACAAAAATAAAGTCATGAGCTGGAGATCAGGCGCGTGAGTCACTCCGCAACTCCAACATCCGGGGCTTTGCTCCGACTTTTTAGGGCTTTAAACGGGTCGTCTGTCCGTTTGGAAAGCGGAATGCGGGTTGTTTGGTTTGTTTCGGTTTGTTTTTGACCGTTGGGTGAAACAAACGTTTTCTGTCTTTCCTGCAGAGAGAAGGACCTGGACGAGGTGCTGCAGACACACTCTGTGTTTGTCAATGTCTCCAAAGGTCAGATGGCGAAGAAGGATGATCTGGTCAAAGCTTTTGGAACAGGCGACCAAACAGAAATCTGCAAGCAGGTACATGAAGCACGAGGAGCTTCTCACCGTGGCGTTGGGATCTTTACCTGAACCTTTCGCTCTGTTGTCGTTTGTCTCTGACAGATTCTGTCCAAAGGGGAACTCCAGGTGTCCGACAAGGAGAGGCAGAGCCAGCTGGAGGCGATGTTCAGAGACATCGCCACTGTGGTGGCGGAGAAGTGTGTGAATCCAGACACCAAGAGGCCTTACACGGTCGGCCTGATCGAGCGAGCGATGAAGGACGTCCACTACTCCGTGAAGCCCAACAAGAGCACCAAGCAGCAGGTCAGCGGGGAAAACCCAACCCTGCAAACAGAAAGCGGAAATATCTGGTCCCGTCGTACACAATCACAATTACCTCTATATAAGCCCATTTTAGTATGTTTTCCACTAACATGAAGCAAAACCTGAAGTAAAGTCAAATTAAGCATCATAATAAAGTAGTTGGAATACAAACTGGGGTCAATTGGACTGAATTGTGTTGAACTGGCACTAAATAATTATTCAGGTAATTAAGCAGAAAATTGTTGCTTTTTGAAGATAAAATTATTTAAAAATCAGATTTTCCCCCCAACACTCGTTGGGTCAGAGTGATGCTAGCAGCACCAGGGCGGCCATCTTGTTTATTTATCTTCTTGTTCTATCGATGTGGACTTTAAATTCAGGTCAACTGAATAAAGTCATTTTACTACAAGAATACAGTCGTACAATAGAATGAAAGCGTTAACGTTCCTAGAATAAAGTCGTAATATTAGGAGAATATAGTAATAATTTTGTCACTAAAAATTAAATGTTTGTTGTTGAGCATCTTGTGAAGTAAAACTTAACAAGACGGTTTTACAGTTCTGGTGAAATCATGCCTTTTCTGCTAAAGACCAGATTTTGTGCAGGACTTGGTCTGCAGCTCCTTCCATGTTCCCTCTGTTTGCTCCCTCCAGGCCCTGGAAGTGATCCGGCAGCTGAAGGAGACCATGGAGATCCAGAGGGCCCACATGCGGCTGCGGCTGACGGTGCCGGCCAAGGAGGCCAAGAGGCTGAGGGAGAAGCTGAAGCCGCTGCTGCAGGTGGTGGAGAGCGAGGAGTTCGACGACGAGCTGGAAATGGTGAGCGAACCGTGATGACCGCTGCTAACCTCTCCTAACTGCTGCTATCCTCTGCACTGACCTTTGCTCTCTGACCTTCTTCCCCGTCTCCCTGCCAGGTGGTTCTGGTGGATCCCGGCTGCTTCCGGGAGATCGATGAGTTGATCCGCTGTGAGACCAAAGGCCGAGGCTCTCTGGAGGTGCTGAGCCTGAAGGACGTGGAGGAAGGAGAGGAGAAGCTATAGGAGCCGATTCACTTCTGATTCACTAAAACTCCTACAGAGACACAGTTTACTGTCTAACTCACCTTATTTCAGCCTTTAACGCAGCAGCTGTGCTCAAGAGAAACTCACTAATCTCACTGGTGAAAAGAGTCGATCCGATGGCATCGGGCTTCAGCGTTCAAATGTAAAAAACTAAAGCCAGCAATTAGCGCTGACCTATATGTTAGTATTTATTATTTTCCTGTCCTAATGTGCACATCTTTGACTCCTTCCTTATCTTCACAGGCCCAGAAATAAATAAATAACTCCAGCAATTAATCCTGCTCTGCAGCTGAACAGAGAAAAAACCTGGTTGTTTTCAGTAGACTGGGATTTTACTGACATAAAATGATTATTCACACAATCTGTCACTTTTCCTGGCAGCCCAGCAGAAATGTGTCAAATTAATTCTTATTTTTATTAAGACAGAGAAAAACAGTGTTTAATGTGACGTTGAGACATAATTGTTTCAGAAAATGTCGCCTTAAAAATCGAACTGAAGTTTTCCGGAGGCGTAATGGCACGCTTCTTTTAGCTACTCTTCAAAATGGGAAAGACTGGAAAACATGGCATTTCGGTTTGGTGTAACGTCAAATTCATATTAATGATGAGTTTCCATAGCACTACTTCACAGCTTTCGTCCTACCATCACAAACAGAAACGGGGTATTTGGTGTTTTCTACACTAAAACTGTGTGAAAAAGCAACTCAGATTTATTATAATAAGCATGGCGAAGGATCTGTGATGCTGTGGGTTTGTTTGCAAAAGTGTGACATCAGAAACTCGATAAATAAATGACTGAAAATGGGACTTCGGTGTTTAATGGTTCAGCAGGCGTTAAATGGGAATATTTTTTAATTCTGGAATAAAAGAATAAAATGTTTTCAGGGTTTTTACACGGCTTTACCAGGGAGGCTGTTATATTAAATTTGGCTTTAATTTTTATATTTATCTAATGTTCCTCTAAGAAACCAAGAAGATTTGAACAAACTATTAAAAATATTTATTTATTTTTTGCATTTTTTGAAGTAGAATAAACACACAAATCTAAAAGGAAAAACTCAGAAATGGTGATGTTGTTAGCAGCAAACAATATTAAATCTGAAGTTTAAATGATTTTGTTTCAATTAAAGTTGAAGCAGAAAGTTTAAAAGACAAAAGAGTCAAGTTTTAAAGAGTCAGGCTTCTTTGGCTTTCAGTGTTAAATTTGCATAAATAAAGTTAATGACTAAATAAAACTTTTTTTTTTTTATAGTTTTCTGTTGTAGAATGTCGACATTTGACAAAGTCTGAAAAAGTTGAATTCAGCAGATTTTCTACATGAAATCACATTCGAAGAAACAGGAAAGCTGCAGAAATATACAAGTATATTTTCAAACTTTTGTGCTTTTTTTTTTAAAGGCTGCGACTGATTCAGAGAACAAAACGGCAACTCAGCGCCGCCCATCCTGTTTGCTCCAGGTCGCGTTCCAACATGCCTCGTTGTTTTTCTGTCACGCTGCGTCTGATTCCAGTCCAACCACAGTTTGACATAAATGTACAAAATACATGGATTTTGTCAATCGTCACTTTGTTCAACTGCAGGGAGAATTAAACTCTGAGCAGATAAATTTAGTCTAAAGTTTATTGCTCTGTTGTAAAAACGAATAAATCTTCACTAATCCCTCTTCAAACTGTTTCTACGCCTCTCATCACGTCTGATTCAGTTTAGTCTGCAGGTCAGAAGATTAGCCAAAAAATTAAAAGTAGAACGACTTCAACATGTTTTAGCCGTGTAAGAAAAAGTTTTTGATAACTTTACATTTTGGTCAGAATGTAATACCAAAATGTTGGTATTCTAAAAACCAAAATGAAAATAGTTTATAAAAATTAGGTCATAACAAATCAAATGATGTCAATATGAAACATTTGGGTAAAATAATATTGTTCATCATTCAGTTTCTGGTAGAGAATCCAGATATTTCACTCGAGTACTTCATGGTGAAATTACTAAAGTGAAAGTAAAAAGGACAAGTAGGAAAATTCTTCTAAAAGTATATTTTATTTTTACTCAAGTAAATGTAGCTAGTTGCTACTCATCTCTGCAAACAGTAGTTTGTTTTAAAGCTGTTGTCATAGCAACACTAAACAGAGTTTAGTTTTTTACTGTGGTATGTCTGGATTTAAGAAATAAACAAAAATAAACAATTAAATCTCACTTCAAAACACATTCTGGCTTTTCTTCCATTCACTTAGATTCCGCTGGTAGAATTTTAACCAGCCAATCAGAAAGCAGAAAGAAAATTTGGGGGGGTTGATGGTGAGTTAGGAAAATTGTGCCTTAGAAAAATAAAGGAGTGCATTTCTGCCAAAAACTTTGACATTTAGAGATTAATCTCAGAAAAAAATTCTGAGCTACAAAAGCAAGAAATTAGTGAGAAAACTTTGAGGTCTCAGAAATGTTCCAGAAAAAAATTGTACATTTCAAAAGTCCAAAATTTGTATAAAAAACTGTCACAAATTTTGAGATAAATTTAAAATATTTTCTAGAAAACTGAGATTTTCTGAGCTCAAAAGTTTTAAAATTTGGATTTTTAAAAATGGAGTTTTCAAGCTCAGAAATTCCAGGGATTTTGTGAACAAGTTCTAAGCTTAGCTCCATCATATGCAAACGGTGACATCGATTTTCTGCTGTGATCAGCACTTTCTTCTTGCGAAATAGATTTTTTTTTCTAACATTACGGGAACGTTGACAGTTTTGCTCCCATTTGCAGAGGAAGTAATCGTTACTCAACATCCCAGTGTGGAGCCAGCAGAGCGAGTCTCTGTCTTGTTTTGCTTCACTGGGTGGAAATAAAAATAACAAAAAGACAAACAGTTTGTTAAAGTAAAACAAAACACAGCAAAAATCAGCCTGTTAAAGTTCTGCTCCTTTAAGTTCATTCTAATTCTTTATATGTCAAAAAGTGCAGTTTTCCTGAGAGCATCTTGTTCATTGGTTCATTGGTTCTTTGGCCCGGTCCGGTTCGGTCAGATGGGCGGCGACCTGCGGTTGTACTGGCTGTTAGTGAACGCGGTTCTGTTGATGGTGCTCAGCGGGCTGCTGGCCTCCTCCTCCGGGCTCCTGCTGCCTCCAGGCTGCCCCTCCTGCGCCCCGGCGCCGGGGCATCTGGAGGTCAGAAACCCCCCACCGAGCAGCATCAGGCCGAAGGAGATCCACCCGAGGTACAGCGCGGGGCCCCAGGCTCTGCTGAGCGGCACCGCGCCCTCCAGCGGCTGGTTGGTGTGGTGGCACGTCCAGGCAGTGGGAACCAGCAGCAGGATCCCGGCCACGATGAAGAAACTCCCAGAAAACACCTTGATCTGCCCCCTCCGCGGGAACCACACCAGCCCCGCGCCTCCCACCAGCAAGGCGAAGCCCCCGACTCCAATGGCGGCCATGATGAGAGCCCTCCACGCGCGGAAACTTCCCGAGAGAGACATCAGGGACTGGTAGAAAGAGCAGTGCAGGCTGCCATCGTGGGCCAGATCCCAGTGATCCCACTGGAGCCACACCCCATCCCAGTAGGCAGGCAGGCTGGCCGTCTGGTTGTCCAGCGTTCCGCTGACCGTCCACAGCGCCAGGCAGCGGGTCAGGACGGCGGCCAGCCAGCCTGCGGCGGCCACGCCGAGGGCGGCGATCTCCAGCTGCCGCTGCATGGCTCCGACCGGCGGCCTCGTCCTCCAGAAACGGCTGGCAGCGGGCCGGGCCGGGCCGGGGCGGGCCGGGCCGGGCAGGGGCGGGGATCCGCTGTTCAGCATGTGAAACACGCACTGCAAAAACACAAGATCCTACCAAGTAACTTTGGTTCAGTTCGCTTGAAATAAGACAAAAGAGTTCAGAGGGCGAGGCGACCTGTTGAATCACTGCAACAAGTACAAGAACAGAAAATGACGTCATCACATCATATAAAACCCAAGAGGAAATTTTGGTGTTTTAGGGACCAAAATGACAAAAATTCATATAAGCAGCAAAAATAATACAATTAGGCAAAAGAAGAAGAAAAAAAATCTAAATGAAACTTTAACAAAAGCTGCAGGTGTGAGCACAAAAAACCCCAACAAAAACTGGTGATCAGCTTTAAAAAAATAGAGTTAATTTATTAAAAGTAATCAGATTAAGATTATCTAAGTAAATACATAAAGTTAAAATGTCAGACAAACAGTTTGGCAGCTCATGTAACCTTTGGATGTTCAGGTTCCCGGATTCATCCTGAGAAAAGAGGAAATCAAGATGGCGTCAACCCAGCAGCTTCAATAAAACACAATAAATAACCCCAAACTACACAGCAACAAACTCCCAATGAGCAGCTAGCTAACACCAGCTAGCAGCTAGCTAACACCAGTTAGCTGCGAGCTAACACCAGCTAGCAGCTGTAAATTCAAACACAGCTAAAAAGCATAATGTTAAGAATGATAACGGATGAATATGAATGTTACTTTCGTCTAAACTGTGTTAAATCACAGCTGTGAGTAAAACGCAGAGCTGATCGCGGTTCTTACCACAGAACGACGGAGGGGAGAGGAAAGGGGGCGGAGCCATCAGTTACCGGTTGCCGTGGTAACCACCAACCGTCAAGAGCGTTCTAGAAATGTCTGGAGAAACAGTTTGACTAAACAAAAACAAATTCAAAGAATAAATAAACACATTCACGTCTATAATATTGTAAAATTATAACAGTTGTTTTTATTTTTTATAATTTTAAAGCTGAAACTCCATTATCACTTTTTCCAGTGTTTTTTTTGTTTTGTTTTGTTTCTGTGTCTGATGGGTTTTTGGTTAAAACATGTTTGTTTTACATTCAGTGGGCAGAAAATCCAGAAATGATACTCAGGAGTAGAAATATTGAAAGTTATAGTGAAGTAAAAATACTCATAAAAATACGCTTTTTACAAGAAGTGACTATAGTAAATGTAACTGAATGTGATCCAACTCTGCAGAAATATGAGCTTCTTTTACGTCAATAATTCCTTCATATTAATATAAATGATTAGTTCCATTGGTAGAACAGCTAATTAATAATATGGGGAAATGTCTCATTAGTCAATATTAACGAATTAGTTACTTAAAACAAACATTTCTTGCTAAAAAAAAGTTGTAAGTTAGTTTTTCCTTATTTTTAGTGTCATCAGATAAAACTAATTTACAAGCAGAGTGCATAAACTGGACTAAAGTTAGATCTGTGTTTTTGCAGTGCAGTGTGGGGTTGGTGTGTTTTGCATGAGAGGAGGGAACCGGCTCTTTGGCATTCTTAAAAGACGGCACTGGCTGGGCGGAGGAGGGGAATCCCTCTGTTTTCTCTGCCATGGTTTCAAAACAATCCATTTATCCCTGTTTGTGCAGGGAGGGGAGAAAACAAAGCGTCCGCTGTGCTCTGACTTTTCAGCCGCTGCTCTGCGAAAACCAGCAAATATCTTAGTGCAATAAGACAAAAACTCATTTAGAAGCAGCATGAGAGCTTGTTTTAAGTTGCTTAATATTGATGAAAAAGTCATGAGAAATATCACTGGATGATCAATTGTCCAGGTTTTGTTTTTGAAACAATTTGTAATAAAGAACATCCAACACTGCAAGTTTAAATATAGACTAATACAAATAAATTATGAAAAAAAAACAGTTACAATCAAAATCATAAATAAAATTAATTATGAAGTCTCTGGAAACAAAGTCAATTTAAATAATCAGAATAGAATTGATCAATATTTAATTTATCATGCAATTAATAGATTATTGCGACTCATTATAAGTGAAAAATGTCTTGTTTTAAGTGAAATAATCTGCCAGTAGAATCAATAATAAGGACTTAAATCAACCTATTATAGATCAATTAAAAGTCACTTGTTAGTTTTGTTTTATTTAAAGTTTTCTAAGATGTTTGCACTGGAAACCAGACCAAGAAGATGTGAAGCATTTTGTGTTTTTGCAGTGTGGCCCTGATGCTGCCTGGTGATAATGACGCCTGGCAACCTGCGAGTTTCAGCTCTGCGTTTTCAGTCACAAGCTCAAACTTGTGTCGGTTGGTTGGTTATTCAGCTGCCAGAAACTTAAGGCAATAAATCAAGTACAACACAAACGTTTCACGCTTTTTATTTCTGCCACTACAATCGAATGATTAACAAGCAAAAATAGCAGTTAAAATATTTGCTTTAAGCAGTTTAGCAAAATACAAAAAAAAAAAAGAGGTTGCATTTCAAACTCGCTGCCAAAACACAAAATCTTACCACCGGTAAGTATTTTCGTCTCGTTTCTGAACTTGAAATGAGACAAAACTAACTTACTAACTAACTTTTCAGAAAGAAATGGGATCTTCTTTGGGTGAATCTTATAATAACATCTTGTTATTTGTAAATGAGTTTTGTCTTAAAGCTGCAGGGTGTAACTTTCATAACAAATATTTTTTCTTTATTTGTTGAAACTGTAACTGTGTTGTGACAATATGGTATGAGACAAGTAACCTGTCTTCTCCCAGCACCAACGAGAAGCAACCAATCAGAGTCAGGAGGTGGATCTGCTGTCAATCATGTGCGTGCCCCGACCCCTCACTCCCTTGCTCTGCAGTTTCTTGTTAAAGCGAGTTAGCATGATCTTGTTCTGTAACAGTAAGTTGTTTCTCTGCCATTTACACATTTAGCAGCATGCACATTAGTTTGATTGACAACGCTAAGCCCCTCCTCTTGGCTCTGATTGGTTGTTTTGGGTCATTTCTTCAGACAGCAGCAGTTCAGGGAGGAAGTGGAGGAAATAATGTTTTCTCTGATTATTTGCCTCAAACTGTCAGAACATGGTGACATTTTTATCAACATCTTACAGGCTGCAGCTTTCAGTCAATAATATCTCGCTGAAGACTTTTTGTAAGTTAGTTTTGTTGTATTTCAACATATGTGCGGTAGAATTTTTGCAGTGTAGAGATTGTAAATAAGGACCATGAAAGGCTTGAAGAAGTCCGTAGAGGTCAAGAGGTCGTGGTTTTGTTTCTGTTGTCATACGTAGTTCTTGACGGCGTAGCTGCTCCGGTTTGGAGTCTTGGCCAGCATGTAGCCGCTGGAGGGGAACCTGTCTGGTTCTGGTGGGCAGGTCAGGCAGAGGACGGCTCCTCCACAGAACAGCAGCCCGGACGTCACAAACCCGATGTAGATGGCCGCGCCCAGCTCTCGTTTCAGCACCTCAGGAACTCTGGGGTTGTGAAAATCCGTGATGATGGTGTTGGCGGTCCAAGCGACGGCGACCACCGTGGTGAGCGCGGACAGGCAGAAGATGGCGCCGGCGCCGATCACCACCCGCGCCTTGACCCGCGGGCGGCCCAGGCAGTTGGTGCAGCGAGCTCCCAGGATGAAGACGAGGAACCCGAGGCAGCCCAGCACCAGGCTGATGCAAACCAGGCCGCGGGCCGCCTGGAGGTCCGGCGCCAGGTCCAGCAGGGCGTCGTAGAGCTTGCACTGCATCTGGCCCGTGTACTCGCTGACGCAGGTCATCCACAAGCCCTCCCAGAACACCTGCATCACCACCAGGTGGGTGCCGATGAACGCCGTGACCTTCCACATGGGCAGGCCGCAGATCAACATGGTGCCGGCGACGCCCATCATGGACAGGCTGATGCCCAGCTCCTGCAGAGCCATGGGAGCCCGGAAGTCTGTTAAAAACGCAACAAACAGGCTCTGAGTGTCCAAACGCCACGTCGTCTGTTCAACCAGTGTGAATGGGAAAAATGGAAGTTTAACTGTAAAAACACCCGATTTTACCAAGAGTTAATATCTTCGCACATTTGAATGAAGGCAAAGTAACTCATAAGATCCAGTTTTAGTCAATATTCATGAAAAGGTTCTAGTTCCATTGACAGATTGTTTTAGTTTTGCAAGACACTTTCCCCTGTTAGAAATGAAATAATCTGCCAGTGGAACCATAACGGGGTTGCCACGTAACGGTTGCTAGGTTTAGCTGTGGTTGCTAGGTAACGGCGCAGTGGAATATTCTACCAGTGGGACGAGAACATCTGACCTAAAACAAGCTCTGATATCTTGCTGAAAAGCTGCTTTTCAGTTGGTTTTGTCTTGTATAGTTTTAGAGATTTCTATATAAAACATGGGATTTTCTTGTCTACCTTTCTGTCGAGATGCAGGTCTCAGTTTTTACTCGTAACTTTACTTGTTTTCTGGGTGAAACCTGCAGAAACCTTGTCTCCCTTTTTTAACTTGACAAAAACAACTAAATCTCTGCAAAGATAAGTTGCATACATCAAACTATACGCTTTGGATTTATTGTCAAACCATTTTAAACGTGAAAAGCAGCATAAATGTCAAACCTGAAAGCTAAAATTGATTGTTGTTACTAACCCGTGCTGCCAGATGGCCACTAGGGGGCAGCGTAGGACAGAACATAGATAATTTATGCAGATCCTGCTGCTGTTGATCCCATTTAAAAATGTCTGGACTTTATCAAAGTAACTGCTCCTTTGCTGTTTCAGTGGCATCTTAATTTAGCTCACTTATTACAGGCAACATGAGTGTTTTTTTTATCATTTTACACCAGCATTTCCAACCTATACAGTCAAAAAAATCTGTTATCATTCATAAAATTCTTTTCTTACAAGTTTTATAAACTTGTAAGAAACTTTCGGACATTTCTAAAATGAAGCCTGAGTAGAATTGAGCAAACTTCCCGTTTACTTTTGTGGTGGTAGGGCAAAAAAGAGGAGGTCTGCTCTGTACATGAATGGAAATGTTCTCTTCTCTTGCCATTTTTGGAGAAGTTGCGGCATCTTATTTATAACATTGATTGACATCAATCAGAAGTAATTGATGTCGATGTAAAATAGTAAAATAATGACAGAAACGTTTTTCTAACATTTATCTCAAGGAGTCGGAAGTTGTGACACCAGTGATTTTCCCTCATTCAGCATTTCCCCCCTGTAAATATTTATTATTTTTTAAATCTTTTTTTGTGTGACAACGTTAAATAACTGTAATAAAAGATGCATTTACACTGCAAAAACTGAACATCTTACCAAATATTCTTGGTTTTGTTTCTAGATAAACTATCTTAGTACACAATAAAATAAACTAAACTAATTTTTGAGAACTTGTTTTCAGTAAATAACTTCCTGATATCAATAACAAAGTTCCAGTTTCATTGCCAGATTATTTCATTTATAACATTTTCCTGACGTGAAATAATCTGCCAATAGAACTAATACTTTCTCATCAATTTTAAGCAATTATCAACTTAAAACAAACTCTTCTGTCTTGCTGAAAAATGACTTGTAATTATTTTTGTCTTTTTTGAAATATTCTCAGATTTTTGCACCTGAAATTCGACCAAAACTACTGAAGATTTTGTGTTTTTTCAGTGTATTTTATGTCTTTTAAATCAGAAGTTTTAAATGAAAGACAATTTAAATGAAAACATTTATTTTTGAATAAATGTCCATGAAGTAAAAAAGCAACACACACATCTATAGGCACTTGTATTAACACATAAAGAAGAAAACAATGAAAAAACATATTTCCTGTAACGTGAGTAAAAGAGGAAGAGCCATTTTCAGCGTCGCAATTTGTCTCCTTTCTCATCTGATTGGCTAAAAAAGCATCAAACCCGTCACTAAAAACATCAAATCCATCAAAAAAACATCTTTTAAAACCCGATTTAAGCTGCAGGAGTCTCTGCTTTGGGTGTAACTGCCGTCCTTTCTGTATGAATGTAGGACACTGAGAGGCTCGGAGCAAATCGAGCTAAACATTTACGAGTCAACAGCGTTGTGATTCCCTGAGTCGCCGCGTTTGTTCTTGGGATTTTGGTCTGGTCAGAACCGGCAGAACAGGTTCCTGTTTGGGTCAAGTATCACCTGCTGGCGCTGAGCTGAAGAGCCAGCAGACAAAAAGGTCCGTCCAACGAAAACCAGCGAAACAAAAACATTTTCCAAAACCAACTAAAATATAGAACTTAAAACTAAACTGTTTTAACACAAGTTTGATTTCCTTCACTTCAGGTTGAAAAATTGTTGTTGATCTTTTCTTCGTCGTCCTTCACTGCAAAAATCTAAATCTTACCAAGAGTTCCTGGTTGGGCTTATAGTGCAAGTTTGATCGTACACTTGAAATAAGATGAAACTGACTTAAAAGTAACTTTTTCTAGTTGCATTGGCAGATTATTTCTTTTGCTTTTGATGAAAGTGGAAATAGTGCTTTTAAAAATCTATATTAGGGAATTATTCACTTAAAACCAGCTCCTGTATCTTGATGAAAAGTTGCATGTAAGTCAGTTTTGTCCTATTTCAAGTGTACTGGGATATTTCCAGTAGAAACTAGACCAGTAATATTTGGTAAGATTTTGTCCGAATTCTAGTTCGTCTCAAATATACGTCTTGGTCGGCGAGGACGATCGGTACGACTCTCCTTTGCTGGTTCCTCCCGATTTGTTCAGCAGATACTTCACAGAGGGGCCGTTTTCCTCTTTTGGGGGGCAGCTGGCGCACAGAAGCCCCCCTCCCAGGACCAGCAGCGCCGCGGCGCCCCAGCCGATGTACAGAGACGCCCCGATCTCTCGTTTCTGCGCATCCATCACCAGAGGGTTGTAGAAGTCCTGGATGATGATGCTGGCCGTCCAGCAAACGGGAACGAGGCAGAGGACTCCGCTGGCGATCAGGATGGCTCCTGCGGCCACCGAGGCCTTGGCCTTGGCCTTCTCCTCCGGAATGAAGTTTGTGCACTTCCCCCCGACGAAAGCAATCAGGAGCCCCACGATGCCGACGACGATGGAAACCACCACCAACGCTCTGGCGCCCTGAAGGTCGGTGCTCAACGCCAGCATGGAGTCGTACACCTTGCACTGCATCTGGCCGGTGCTCTGCACCACGCAGCTCATCCAGATGCCCTCCCACATGACCTGCGAGGTCACGATGTTGTTGCCGATGAACGCCGTGACCCGCCACATGGGAGCGGCGCAGACGACGAGAACCCCGATCCAACCGAAGAGCGCCAAAGCGCAACCGGCCATCTGCAACCCCATGGAGGCCATCGCTGTGCGTCTCTGGCAGAACTCGGAGTGGCGTCGGGCGTTTGTGTGAACCGGAGGCAGCAGAAGAATGGGAGGCGTGAAAGCCAAGCTACGAGGGAAACACGAGAAGGCCTGCCAAATGATTCCACACCTGCAGGCGGTTTTTGTGTGCGAGGACAACAAAGGTTGGGGCTTCAAGAAATTTTCTGAGTAGAGACGAGCCAGAATGCTGCACAAAGCTGTTCCTGGAACATTATTTACCAGAATGCAAGAGAACAATGGCAGTTTGTCATGTGGAGCAAAGGGAGGGTTTGAAGAAGCCTTACAGAATCTGAACACTGCAAAAACACACAATCTTACCAAGTATTTTGGTCAAGTTTCTTGTGCAAAAATATTAGAACTAACTGGCCAAATAATAAATACCTTTTCAGCAACACATAGGATCTTGTTTAAAGCCAATAATCCCTTAATACTGATGAAAAAGTTCAAGACAATTTTCCCATAAGAGACTCAAGAAGCTCCTACATCTTTCTGAAAACTTGTCAGTTAGTTTTGCCATACAAAGATATCAGTACTAAAAACTCGACCAGAAATAATTGGTAAGATTTTGTGTTTTTGCAATAAATGAAGAAAAAAACCTTTTTGTGTAAAAACAAGCTCCCAAATCTTGCTAAAAAGTTGCGTGTCAGTTAGTTTTTCCTTTAAGTTTGCTAAGTTTTTTGCAGTAAACCTGACCATGTTTGGTAAAATGTCGTGTTTTTGCAGCGTAATTAGATTCTCACCTTCACCAAATGAATGTGAAATATTTCACAACTGAAGGATGTTATGTCATTAAATTAGTGCTAACATAACTCTCCTGTGTTTCACAATCTTAAATACCGTTGTCTCAAAATAAATCAGTTCCTCAAACCAAAACCAGCTCAGCTTTACTCAGTTCGCTCCTCTTCGTTTATCATAAAAACTGATGGCGTGTCGGTCCGGTTACTAGAAGACGCAGAGCAGAAGATCACTGAGAAATTAGCTGTTAATAAATCTTATGTGACTGAAACTCAACCTGCTAGAAAGTCTGATATGGTGACTTTATAGCCAATCATTAAAACGCAGACGGAAACAGGAAAGAGTTTATGCCAAAAAAATACTTTCATACTGATTATTGAGAAGGAAACAAATATTTTTTTGACCGTTTTAGAATAAATACGCAATTTTCTTTGTTTGTTTCTTCAAAGTTGACTTTTTTCTGTGATCTTTTGAGAGACGTTTAATTTCTAATCATAATCAGACTCCCTGGTGGAACGAAACTAATCTCACGTCTAAACCTGAACATGTAGATGAGAAACAGTTTGATGGTGGATTAAGTTACAATCATTACAGTAAATAAATAAAGATTGATGTTTTGTCTCTTGTATATGTTTGTTTTAGCATTTTAAAATCAAATGCCAACAAAGGTCCTTTGACTTTTGAGTGTCTTCAGTCAGAGGCTTCTTCAGCTTTGCTGTAACACAGACTGCTACAGGAAACCTTTCCTGCCAACAGCCATTGCAGGCGCTAAAAGTTAAAAATAAGAACTGCAGTTTCAGCTGTTTTCTCCTGACGGGGTGAGATTTAGCGGAAGCTGCTCCCCCGCCGATGAGTTTTCGGTGAATCCCTGCGCCTGTAACCGGTTCGTGGGCGAGTCAGTCCATGTCTGAAATCAGACGAAGGAATGTGAAACCAGATAAAGTGAGCAGAAACAGGACAGGGTGTGTTGACATCACACCGCTCACGTATCGGGAATCGTTTCTGAAAGTCACAATGACTTCGTGTAAACATTTCTTACAAACATTTGGTACTGTTAGGGTTAAAAGCTCCGTCTTTTAAGTATCTGATTGGCAGCTTTGATTAGGCATTGATCAAAACGTTGGCTCAGATATTAGCTATGAAACTTCTTCCTGACTACAGGAGTTTAAAGAAGTCAAGATTTAAAGGCTTTGGAGTTGAGCAGGAAGTTTTTACGATGCAACATGTGAAACTAGTTTATTCAACAAGCCCGTGTTTAAAAAATGATAAATAAGATTATTTTTAATACGAAGTCAACTGGATTATTAGCATGAAAGGTTTTGAGAGTTTTTATTAAAAAAAAAAAACGAAAAAAACGGGGAAATGTTAATTTATGTTCAAAAAGGAGGTTAATAAATCTCTTCCTGGTTTTAGCGAGGAGGCAGCGGCGAATGACAGACTGTCAGTGCAATTAAATCTAAACACATGGATGAGTTTCTATAGATCAGGAAATGTTCTCCAGGTGATGGAAGGCCGACTTTGTAACCGTCTTTATGTGTCTCTGAATGTTCAGACGCAGATTTCGGACCCGATCTCGAGTTTCCAGGTGTAATATCTGAAGCTGCGCATTCAGTTATGGGTCGCTCATCTTTAAATCCAAAGATAGTAACTTTAGATTATAAATTAACGTTGCCTAATGACGCAAATTAGGAAATAAACGCCAAGATTAAAAGACCACAGTGTATCCTAATCCACATATGCTGAACAATTTCATTATTTTTGCTGTGACACCAGTGGATTATGCTCTTTGTTTTCTCTTTGTTTTGAATCCATTTTAATATTTGTTTGGTTATTTTATTTTCGTTGCTACTGTTTGTGCTATTATCTGGTTAGTTACTCCGTTGATCAATATCCCTTTTTGTTAGTCTGTAATGTTTGTCATTTATGCACTAACTGGTGAATAAAATATTTATAAGAAACAATAAGTAAATTAATGTTGTCGGCTCTGGTTCAGTTTGTGTTCACTTTTCACCAGTTTCCATTTCTTCCTTTTCGTTTTACAGGCAAAAACAAGCAACTTCTTCTGAACCTGTTGCTTATTTTTCTGAATGCTTACATATTTGTATAAATAAATAATCATATAATCCTCTTTTGTTGTCTGGAAATTGGTTTATATTATTTTTTGAAGACCTTACTTTAAATCCTGTTTCCATTGATGATGGTTCTGGTTCCAGTTTGGCCTCTACAGCCTTTATAAAACCAATTTAAGTTTTATTTCAGTCATAACCTCTTTCTATGAAACTGAGGCTACATAAAATTATACATCAGGTATAAAATGCCCCCATAATTGGCATTTTATACCAAGTGGAAATGTGTTTTGTTTTAAAGAAGTTTGGTTTCACTTTGTTGTCAAAGTCATTGTGACACCGAAATATTTGCTCAAATAAAAACAGAAAGCTCCTTTTGTTTCTGTTCCCGCAAATATAAAGTCTAATTTCTCACCGTTTTATCAAAAGTAACCCTTTGGCACAGAGTGACATTTATTCTCTGTGAAGTTGAAGTCTTTGAAACACAACTTCAGAAAAAGCGACAACTTTTCAAGCCTTTTTCCCGTGTAAATAACAAGGTGTGTGTAATTTCCTCCTTCTGCTGGCAGAAACCAGACAGAAAACAGAAAAGGCTCCGACTCTGGTCTGGACAGTAAAACTGGTTTAACTGGGCTGGAAACAGCCTGACGAGTTTGAACAGTTGGAATGTTTTCACATACTTTCCCTGCACAGAAATTTCCCCCAAGACACGTTTTAACTTCCTCTAAGAAAGAAAAAGAATTCAGTTTTAAATATGCATTATTATTTGGCAGATTTCGAAAGCGTAACGTTTAAGTCATATCCCGGTGAGAATCAAAGAAACACTTTTGAATTGTGAAATTGTTGTGCATGCACTGCAAAAACAGAAAATCCCACCCTAATCCTAACCCTAATCCTAACCCTAATCCTAATCTTGGTTTAGTTTCTAGAGCAAATATCTTTGCCCTAAGAAATAGAGCAAAACTAACTAACAAGTAACTTTTCAGTCAGATACAGAAGCTTGTTTTAAGTCAGTACTTCCTTAATTTTCATGAAATAATTCTACTTCCCATCACTAGCAACCCAGTTCTTGTTCCACTGTCAGATTATTTCACTTACAGGACATTTTTACAAACGTATTTGCCAATTAAACTAGAACTATTCCATGTTAATAAGTTATTGACTTAAAACAAATTGCTGAAAAGTTATTTGTGAGTTAGTTTTCTCTGACCAAGAAATGATCTCTGACAACAGTAATAATATGATAAACATTTTATTACAAATATATGAGGTTTAAAAACAAAATTCAATAAATGATAATAAAAAAACAACAATGTTTGAAATAGATACAATGCAATACATTCACAATATATCACTGGTCTCTTGTACAAAGTCAATCAGAAGTCTTACTGGTCATAAACCAGTAAGACTCAGGTAACACAACGCTCAGTGCCAGGACCGTAACTCACGTCACCTCTTTCTTCTTCAAGGACGTCTTCAGGATTCGCAGATTTCTTTCATGAATCCAGCCTCTCAGTCGGCCGATCGCGCTTCCCTTTTCTTTCAGACACACATGGAAGGTGTTTCGCTTGCAAATGTCAGTAATTTACAATCTTTCCCGGCTTTCAGACGTACGCCCGGCTACTGGCTACGGATCTGGCCATGGATTTGCCGATGGATGCGGGTCCGCTGTACCTCATGGGATACTCTGGGGCCTGGCGTTTGGGAGGACAGGAGCTGCACAGCAGGGCCCCTCCCAGGATGAGCAGCGCCGCCGTGCCCCAGCCGATGTAGAGCGCGGCGCCCAGCTCCCGCCGCTGAGCGTTGGTCATTAACGGGTTGTAGAAGTCCATGATGATGGTGTTGGCGGACCAGCACACGGGGACCAACACCAGAACCCCGGCGCAGATGAAGACCACCCCGGACGCGATGGCCACCCTGATTTTGGCGCGCGGCTCCTCAACGAAGTTGGTGCACTTCCCTCCGGCGACGCCCAGGATGATTCCCATGGCGGAGACGATGATGGCGACGACCACCAGCGCCCGGGCCGCCTGCAGGTCCTGCGGCAGCGCCAGCAGCGAGTCGTAGATCTTGCACTGCATCTGGCCCGTGCTCTGCATCACGCAGGTCATCCACAAGCCTTCCCAGATGATCTGCGCCGTCACGATGTTGGCGCCGATGAAGGCCGTGACCTTCCACATGGGCAGGGCGCAGGTCAAGATGGTCCCGAGGAAGCCGACGATGGCCAGGACGAAGCCCAGAATCTGCCGTCCCATTGACACCATGATGGAGTTTGAGTCGGGGACGATCCGAGCAGAGACAACAAACGAGCTGAAAGGTCGGCCGGTTCGAGAGATTAATGCAAACGCCGTCAAACCCAGTTGGTTTTAAGGACGTCTGGCTTGAAGGCGGAGCCAGAGCAGCTTGTCCTCGGATCTGAAACCAGTTTGCATGGAGATCTACCAGTCTGACCAGGTTTTCTACATAATTTTTGTGCATCTGAAGCGCAGTTTCGACAAGATGGACGACTTTGTGCAGATGAGGTTCAGCATTCCTGAGTTGAACAACAACAACAAAAGACGCTGGTTGGGTTTTGGACAGACTGGGACGTCACTCCAAAGACCGGGTTTCAGGTTTTCACAATAGAGAGTTTCACCGGACGTGGAAAACCATCTTCATCGAGTCTCTTCCTGGTTTTACTGCAGCACCATTCACTAATTGAATGTATTATTTACGGAGGTTTATAACACTTTGATTTTCCACTTAACGTTAATAAAAATACAACTTTAAAATAGAAACACATGGATTTAATGACATGCGTAACACCAACTGATAAGATTTTAATCTGACAAGCAAACCTCATCTGGACATATAATCTAATTTATTAAATATGACTTTATTTTCTTTAATCCTATTGAACAAATAACATTTAATTATCAAGTGAAAGAAGCCATGAAATACCAACAATTCCTAACGAACAAAGACGTATTTATGTGAAAAATAATAATAAAAAAAGACTTTTAGAATATTTTACATATACACATATAAAATATGAAAGTCAATTAATTCATAAAAAAACATAAAAGTTCTACTTTTTTAAATAAAATGTTGCATTTTAAGTGTATTGATTTCTTTATTGGACCATTTATATATCTCTCTTATTTTTAATTATAAGGTGACTTTCAGTAACAAAAACTCTTTTTCCTTTTATTGTTATTATTGCATGAAATGACTCCACAAACATAAAAATGTAGAAAGACTCAATCATTTTATTGAAGCAGTTTTTCTGGGAAACAAACAATGAATCACAGCAACTCAGAAAGTTGGAACATAAATACAACAACGGCTGTTTCCTGATGCAAAGCGATGCAGGAGTTACACAGCTGAGAGGGAACAACATTCCTTCGAAAGGCGTAGAATCAGAAAATACTTTCACGTCACATTTTGCTGGATTACAAAGCATCTTTTAAAAATACAGTATCTGTTGAGATGCGGGTTTATGATACAGTGCAAACCAAAGTTTCAGTTTCTGACGTACGGCTGAGCAGAGTACGCGGATGGAGCTGCGTAGGGTTTGGCGGGGACGTAGCTCCCGGTGTACGTCCCGGTGTACGGCCGGTAGGACGGCTGGTAGGACGGCGCCGCGTACACCGGACCGTACGTCGCCATGTTCGGGCGCCCGTAGGCGTACACTGGCTGTCTGTAGGCTGGATAATTGGGCTTATTGGGAGGACAGGATGTGGTCAGGATGATCCCTCCGATCAGAAGCAACGCCACCGAACACCAACCGATGTAAATAGAAGCTCCAATTTCCCTTTTCTGCGTCTCGAGGGTCAAGCTGCTCTGGAAGTCCGAGACGCTGATGGCCGCCGACCAGCAGACGGGGACCAGGATCAAGATGGCTGCCAGGATCAAGAGACACCCGCCGATGATCACCGCAGTGGCGTTGCTGGAGTCCTTCTTCAGGCAGCTGGTGCACTTGGTTCCAATGAAGGTGATGATGAAGCCGATGAAGCCGAAGATCAGGCAGATGATGACCAGCGCGCGGGCGGCCTGCAGGTCCTGCGACAGCCGCATCACCGACTCGTTGAGCTTGCACTGCATCTGACCCGTGCTCTGCATCACGCAGTTCATCCACAGCCCGTCCCAGATCACCTGGCCCGTCACGATGTTGGCGCCGATGTAGGTGGTCACTCGCCACATGGGGACGCCGCAGCAGACGGCGGCCAGGACCAGGCCTATGAAGCTGATGACCTGGCCTGCCACTTCCTTGGCAACCCTCCCCATGGTGAAGAGGCTTCGTCCGCGGCAGGAGAGAGTCGGTTCTCGGAGAGACGCGGCTCTCTCGCCAGCTGTTTGTCACAAAATGGGAAGGAGGAGGTGCTGTCCTGTTGTCAGGTGAGTTCCTCTGAACAAACAAGATTCCTTCTCATGCAGGTGGAGGAGTGGCAGCTACTTTAAAGGTGACCTGTTAGGCTTCCCTGAACAGGTTAGGTCAGGTATGTAGAATATATAAAACATGACCGATTCCAGTCTCCTGTTGTCTCTTCAAGGAGCAGTATTGTTTTCCAGGTATATTGTTGTCATTTTACATAATCACGTATGCTAACTATCATCTGATATAAAAATGCTATATGTATCAAATATGAATTATAAGAAATGTTATTTCCTAATTTAATCTTGAAATTGGGCTTCTGTCTCTTTAAAAACTCCTGCTGTTTCTGAAACTCCACCTTCAGGAAGTAGTCACAACATGGCTCCTCTATTAACCCTTTAACAATGTTTTTACCAGAGCTGCACTGAAAAGTAGCTCCTATAATGCGCTCAGCAGTTCCACCACATGTTTGCTAATTGCTGCTGGCTAGTCTGAAGGAGCTGAGTGGGGCAGAACTTGGAAAGTTCTGCTCCATCTCTGAGGAGGAGAAGTGCCTCGAAGGCGGGGCTTGGTACACCCTGATGTTTTGCTCAGTTCAATGGTTGCCATGGAGATTAAAGGATTTCTCAAACATGCATGAAATAGTCAAAGCGACACTCCAGGTTTGTTTTTGATGATTGAATAACACGATTTACATAATACTGCCCCTTTAAATCGAAATAAGCTGCTGGCCACGCCACCAACTCCAAGCCTGCAGTCATATATAAAAATGGCTTCAAACAAATGCGCAATAATACAATACATTTCTGACAAGCAGAAGTGGTGCCTCCTGCGCAACGAACAAAACTGCATGAAGTTGTTTCTGGATGGTAAGTCAACAACATAACAATGGTCTTTTCCAGCAGCCATTATGCAGCGCATGCAAACCCAAAAGGTCGAACCGTCCAGACGCCTCTCACAATAGTTCACTGGAATTTTGTCCCATTGCTACTGCAACTGGGTCAGGTTTGTAAATTGACTAGAGCACACTCACACACACACACACACACACACGCACACGCACACACACACACACGCACACACACACACACGGTACAGGTTTCCAATAGAAGAGCTACTCTAACACAATCTGCAAAACGAGAGAGGAATGTATGCAAACTCAGAAAAAGGCCTAAAATTAAGTGCAGTAATATTCAATAAATTAGATAGTTTAAAATATTTGGAGGCTTTTTCTGAATTGTTTCTGAATTTTTCAGCAGAGCAGCTCGGGAAGCTGAAAGGCAACTTGACGTGTTATTGGCTGGCGCCTGCAGAGCAGCCAATCCAGGAGCTGCATTTATCTTCCTTGGTCCTGATTGGCTGTGTCCTGAGAGCAAAAGTAAGGAAGTCTGTTATATTCTGTAGTTATGATATGAAGGCCTCTAACGTCCGTCATTGAATATTTGAACCATTAAAGAAGGAAGTTATGAGAGTTTTTAGAGCAGATTTCAAGTTTTTGTGGATTTTAAGTATTAAAATATGAGCATTTATATTTTACACGCAGATTGATGTTTCCAAGCCTTTCTTTTGTTAATTATGATGTTTTTTTAGTTTATAAAAACTCAACATTTAAGGAAAAAATAACATAAAAATATGTCTTTACTACCAAAATGTTTGCTCAATCAGAGGTATGTTTAATACCAGTTTAAATGTCGCTATCTTTAAAAGCTACTTTCAACCTGAGGTTCATCAGAACACAAATTATAATTTATTTTCCAGGACAGTTTGGTGGAGGATGAATACAATATCCATCCAAGTACTGATTCCCCGAGTATAAAATGAGCCAATTTAAATTAATCACCTCACTCCGTTGAGCTGAGAGTTTAACTAAATGGAGATTTTTTTTTTTTCGCCCTTCACAAACCAAACAACAGGGAGAGTCTGAACTGTTCCCTGTTAAATGTGTTTTTGTGACGCGGCTTCATGGGAAAAAGAAAAACAAACATTTGTGGACAGAAGATTTGTCCTGAAACTGGAAGTTTAAGGTGCGGCGCTGACAGAAAGCAACCGGTGAGAGCGATCCGCTGCGCCTGCATCCAAAGCTTCTCTGAAAACAAACCGACGGAGAAATAAAGTCTCCCAACGTCCCATGACTGAAACGTTTGTGTACACAAAACCAATGAGACGCGCCTGTGTCACATGACGCTGCGCCAACAACAAATCACCTGGAAATTATTACAAAACAATCTCATCATCAAAACAAGAACGTAAAATTAAATGTAAGTTAACTCAAGTTTGCACTTTAGTTAAACTTCATACTGAGGTTTAAAACTCTGAAAAGTTTTAAAACTGAAAAGTTTTAAACCTGAAAAGTTTTAAACCGGACGTCTCGCCCAAAATTTTCCAACCAGGAAATAAACTGAAAGAATATTTGAGTCCTTGCGTAATATTTTATTTGATTTAATAATTTTCCACTGAACTATAGCGCAATAGTCCAGCTTTAACAGAGTATTTACATTACAAACACAAAACAAGTAACGTTATATGACTATATGAGAACAAAAAGAATTTAAAAGTAAAAGTAAAAAGCATTTCGCGTTTATTTACACATAGACGTGTCTGTTTTTAGGGTCAATACAAATGATCACAATGACATTTAATTATAAAATCTCTTACAATGTTACAAGGAATTAAATATTAATTTCTCGAATTACATAAACAGATTGTTTCCAAAGTAATCATTATGAAAGAAAGTCTGTTTAAGTTAGATAAACTACAGGAAAAACAACATTTAGCACAGTTATTTATAATTTACTCCTGTGGTTTCAGGATCAAACCTCCTCAGAAAACCGGCCACAAGCTGAGAATTCAGACAGTATTCACACTTTGCGTGGATTCATCAGTGAGATAAAAACCAGCTGACATGTCAGCTGCCTTGAGCCTTCGTGTCCGTGTCAGGAGGGAGACTTTATACGTATTCTCTGGATGTGGAAGCCGTCTTCACTGGGGTGAATCTGGGTTTGGAAACGTAGTTTAGGTCGTCCTCATTTTTTGGGCAATTCCAGCAAAGTAGCCCCCCTCCAATCAGGTACAAGGCGGAAGCTGCCCAGCCGATGTACAGCGACGCTCCCAGCTCGTATTTTGGCGTTCCCATCATCATCAGGTTATAGAACCTGTTGATTACGGAGTTGGCGGACCAGGAGACGGGAATGAGGCACAGCAGCCCGGCGAGGATGAACATAACTCCAGAAACGATGCAGACCTTCGACTTGGATCGCTCGTCCTCAATGCAGTTGGTGCACTTTCCCCCCGCGATGGCCAGGAACACCCCAACGATCCCCAACAAGATGGAGACGACGATCATGGCGCGGGCCGCCTGCAGGTCCTGCTCCAGCGCCAGCATGGAGTCGTAGACTTTACACTGCATCTGGCCCGTGCTCTGCACCACGCAGCTCATCCACAAGCCCTCCCAGATGGTCTGAGCCGTGATGATGTTGGCGCCCACGAAGGCGGACACCCTCCACATGGGCAGCCCGCACACCACAATGTCCAGCAGCCAGCCGATCGTGGCTATGATGATGCCGGTGATCTGAATGCCCTGAGAAACCATCTTCCTGCCTTGCTGCGACACTCCAAACTCAACGAGAAAACAGTGGAAATGTGGCAGGCTGGACCTTAAAGGTTCTTATGTGAGCAGCAGCATGAGGGTAGCCGATACCACCGACCTCAGCAGCAATTGGCTGTGAAGTGTTTGTACACAAAACACTGTTTTGTGCACAAGGTGTCCTTAATGCAGTGCTGACCTGCAAGTTTCAAGGTGAGCAATCAGTGTGACACTGAAACTAATGTGATCAGCACTGAGATCTTCAGGGAAGAAAAAGTTTGATCACTTTTAACAATAAACCCCTTCGATATGGAAACCCATCGCCCGGGGCAAAAAGCTGCTCACTGATGAAGGCTAGCAGTGGTTTTAGCTGTTGTCAACATAACGCACAAAATCTTAAATGTTTGCATGATATATAACAAAATAAGGAACACAGGGTTTTGCTATAATTGACAATATTCCGACAACTAGAAAAGATCAGGAGAAAGTTTTAATGATGAAAAAATAGCTGGGGAGAGAAAAGTAGGTCAGCTACTTCTGCTAGCTTGACTATGACAATCTTAACTTATTGATGTGATGTGGAATTCAGTGTTTGGTTCAGTTACAAAATAAGGAAAAGGAAATCTACACACATCGGTAGGGCAGGTGTTTAAATTAGCTAATCAACCACAGCTATTAGCTAAGCTAATAGCAGCAGTAGCTAATCTACCACTTATTAATAATCACAAAATAAACATCAAGCTTAAAAATATATAACTGTAAGGGACTGAATGTTCCTTTCTTCGTGTGGGAAATGTTTGTGTGTTTTTAGTGTTGAATCCTGATACATTTAGTCCCGTTGTTGTCCGTTGCTACAGAAACGAGTCTGCGTGTAGCGTAGCCAACACAGAGAGCGAGAAAAAAGTGATTTGGAGGTCTTACTAAATGTTTTTTCTGTCATTTTTCCCTTTGCAAAGCTGCACTAGACTAAATTAATGACAGCTACATTTCCAGGTTTCATTTTGCCAACATTATTGTTACTATAATGGATGGCAAGTAAAAGAATCGTCGTTTTGGCCTCCAGCGCTGCGAGCATGTGCAAAATTTCCAGTTGTAAACAAAAACATACAAGAGATTTGTTGAAGATTACCTATTATGCTTCCTTGCATAAGGATAAGTCTATGAAACATATTTACAATCACGCTTGTTCACACTATAAGTTGTAAAAAAAAGAAAACATGCGACGGCAACATTTTCCTGTAAATTTGAGGACATAAAGTTTACTTGTGGGGTTCCTCAAGACTCTGATCTTGGTGCCCTTTTATTTCACACTCCCCATCTCACAACATAGAAAACCAAAAGTTTGCATACATTTCTCTCTGTCTGAAGTTAAATCGGAGCCAGTTTCTCTTGTTTACGGTCAGTCGTGTCACAATAAGAGAATATGACAAATTTATTTATTAATATCCTCAAAATTCAAAGTTTTCATAAAGAATGATTAGTGCCTCTTTATCAATGAGGTAAAGCTGAGGTTAAAGGTCACACATGGAAAAATGAAGCTTTCTGGTTTGACAACTTCTGATTTTAGTAAAGAAATCTCTCATTGAGCATTTAGCAAATAGAAATATATATTTTTTGTAATTCTGACTGGCCTGAAACAAAACAGGTTTGATCTGATTTAATCTCAGACGATGAGGGAAAAAAAGGCGTGTATCTTCATTCAACTTGTGTAAACTTATTGTTTCAAATGTAGACGTCTACGCTGATGACGCACAGCGTTATATTTTTGTATCACCAAATTAAAGGCTCTTTGCAACAACCTTTGTGTTATCACTGCTTATTTCAGCCACAGTTTCCCCCAATTTAAAGCAAAAATACAGTTGCATTGAACAAAAAAATCAACACTTAAGATGCTCTGAATTTGGGTAAACACTAGAATAGGCCTTAAAGTTTTGCTATGGACTCAACTATTTAACAAATCCTATTAAAGACTTAATTTTGGGGTTAATTTTTTGTCATTTACTGGTTGCAAACAAGGCACCCAAGGTGCCTGCACCAGAAAAAAACCACCTAATTTTTAACTAGGAAGCTTAAATTGGCCAAATTAAGAATTTGAATGAGGAAATCATTTTTCTTCCTCCACCAGTGAGGGGCAGTGTTGTGCAGCTGTTTACCCAGACAGCTCAGTAACATCCTTTCAAATATATTACAAATTCAAGTCTGTATTTTAAAGAAAAAAAACTCCTGATTTATGATAAGATGTTCTTAAACGTTGAAATCCTCTAAATGCTCATATTTAAAAGTTATAAATGTCCTCGTATTTTGGACAAAGTGCCTAAACAAAGCTTCAAACTGACAGAAAAGGTTTTAAATTGTTAAGAAACAGCAGAATTTTCAACATAAATCGTGTAATTATAGGGAATCCATGTTGTTTCTGCCTCACACAAAAGAACTGAATTTATCAAATCCCACAAATGGTAAAGCATTTATAGGAAAGTTTGGATGAAGCATTTTGCCTAAGGGAACATTTGCATTAAACAGTTGGCTGGAGTCAAACCCTCAACTTCCCAGCTGAAAACAGAAGCTCCTCTTCCCAGCCACACCTGTCCAACACCTGCTGGTTGCAAACGCTTGAAAAAAATCTAGAGAAATAACCTTTTCTGTGGTTATTCTTGGAGATCAGCTTAATGAAGAGTAAAGTTGCAGAAAGGAGTGCAGGTCTGCTTTTATTGGAACCAGATCAAGTGTTTGATCAACTCGGAAGGTCAGAAACGCAAAATCACACCAAGTATTTGTGTCTGGTTTCTCATGCGGATGTTTTAAATTCACGTGAAATAAGACACAACTAACTTGCAAGTAACTTTTCAGAAACATGTGAGCCTGTTTTCAGTGAACAATTCCTTAATACTGATGAAAAAGTCCAACAGGGTAGATTATGCCGCTTTATTTACAATCAACGGGCACGGCGCCGTTACCTAGCAACCCCGGCAAAGACTTGCCCGTTACCTAGCAACACAGTTCTAGTTCCACTGGCAGATTATTTCACTTGTAACATTTTCCCCTTTGTGAAATAATCTGACAGTTGGACTGTAGGTTAGCTACTTGGTGAGATTTTGTTTCTGGAGTGCAGTTTGTCTTGAGTATTTTGTTTCTGAACAAAAACCAATCAAACAAATTACTTAATCTTAGTATTAATACCAAAAAATGTTTATTTACAGTTTTAAACAGAAACCACTATAAGGTGAATAATTCAAACAGTAAAAAAAATTGTATGAAGTGAATAAAAACAAGTGAAATGCATCAAAAAACACAACACTATGAATTAAGGTGATACGAGACAAGTTGTTCCCAGGGACCTGTCGTCATTTTCTTTCCTGCTTCCCGGTGACAGTTAATCGGGCGTGGCCGCCGCCTCGTCCTCACGATGAAACGAATCAGACTGAATCCTGAACACAACCAAAGTCCAAAACACTTTGTTCCCCAGAAATGAATCAGAGTCTCTTCTGAATGTCTCGGCCCTCTCAGACGTAGTCCTTGGACGGATTGGCTGATCGGGGCGCTGAGTACTTGGCGGAGAAGTTGTCTTTGGGAGGGCAGTTGGCGCAGAGAAGTCCACCGCCCAGGATGAGGAGGGCGGAGGCCCCCCAACCGATGAAGAGCGATGCTCCAAGCTCCATTTTCTGCGCGTTGGTCACATATGGGTTGTAGAACTCGGTTATGATGCTGCTGGCCGTCCAGGAGACGGGAATGATGCACAAAAGGCCAGAAATGATGAACATGACTCCGGCTGTGATGCACACCTTGGTTTTGGCGCTCTCGTCCTCGATGCAGTTGGTGCATTTGCCCCCTGCGACGGCGAGGAGGAGGCCCAAGATGCCGACGAGGATGGAGATGATGGTGAGGGCGCGGGCCGCCTGGAGGTCCCGCTCCAGCGCCAGCATGGAGTCGTACACCTTGCACTGCATCTGGCCCGTGCTCTGATGAACGCACTCCATCCAGATTCCCTTCCAGATGGTCTGAGACGTGACGATGTTGGAGCCGATGAAGGCCGTCACTCTCCACTGGGGCAGAGCGCAGGCGATGATGGCCCCGATCCAGCCAATGATGCCCAGGGCGATGCCCAAGATCTGTAGTCCTGCAGATGCCATGCTAGCTCAAGGTAAACCGTCCAAAAGTTTTGTCTTCTTTGTTTTTATTTGCAAGTCTCTGTTACGAGATCCTCAAGAGTAAATGTTTGTCCAGGGTGGAAGCGGGTCTTTTATACACGCTTGGGCCAGGAGGGGCTTGTCACATGTTCATGATGTGACGTGCAAACACACACAGGCTCACACTCCCCTCCCCCAGGCATGTCTCATCTTGTCAGGTTTTTGTCCTTTTCAGGGTAATAAAAGCAACTGGAAATGCAACAACATGACTCATTTTTTGGCTGCTATGATACGCTCAAATCAAAGAAACACAGAAACAACCACATCGCAATTATCATTTGCTCGTTTGCCTGAAACGTAGAAAAATCCTTCAGGTTTTAAATAAAAAGACTATTTTTTGTTTCTTTTGAGGTAAATCAAAGTAAATCCAGAGTTATATCTCAAATTTCAGAACATGATTGTGTCTTTTTGAGTCATTTATGACGCATTTCAGAGCTGATTTATTTTTATAAAGAGGAAGTTGCTTGTAAGTCATTTTTGTCTTTTATCCAGATTAAGAAACTAGTGACTAAAAAAAGCTCATACTTATCATCATGTTATTTGTAAATTAGTTTTGTCTTATTTCAAGTGTACTACGATATTTTCACTAAAAATTAGACCAAACATACTTGGTAATATTTTATTTTTTGCAGTGTATTTGTAAGAAAATCATTCAGGTTTGAAATGACTGAAAAATTTCTCAAGAATTTTCTTTTAAAAGTAATTTATCTCAATTTATCTCTAGTTTTTTGTTTAATTTCTGTCATTTTACAGCTGATTTATTCTTCAGATGTTTTCTCGACCTCAGACTGAGTTTTTTTTCCACCTGCACAACAGGAGGTTTGCTCCGAAACCTCTGGGCTGTTTGAAAAGTGACTTATAAATAACGGCAAGCTAATCATTCACAGGTTCTCCAGTCCTCAGGAAGACATGCCAACAGCTGAACTTTCTTACAATTTGCTACGTAGCAACTTCAGTGCATACATTTATCCCCTTTTACTCTTTTACCACTAAATAAAATCCAGTGCAACAGTGAAACACAAAGTGTCACAGATTAAGCTGCTTTGTTTGACTGTAAACAGAAAAATGTAGAACTGGGGGATCTTCTTACTCACCATGAATATAAATTAACTGTTTTCAACCACAAACGAAGACGTCAAGCGCATTTAAAAAAGTACACAAGCATCAGGATTTACAAGCGTAAAGAATAATTTAGGAGAAAACTCCAGAAGTTTAGGGGTTTTTTTTTTTTATCTCTTTAGCAACAAACAATAAAAAGCCGACTTATGGGTGAAAGTGAAACTCTTCCAGCAATGTATTCATCGTTTAACTTTTTGGTAAAAGACCATCAAAATTATCTTCAATCGCTTTCAGATGCATATAAGCCAAAAACTGACAACATTGAATTAAAAAACTGCAAAATGAAGCCCTGATTTGGATTTTGTTTGTGGTTTTTATACAACCTTTTTCTCCAAGGTCGTCATAAACGGTGGAGATCCAGGAAATGCAAACCTTCAAAACTGAAAAAGCTTCGAAAATATCCCGATTTTAACAACTAGTGTCTCTAGTTAGTGTCTCTATATTTTCATAAAAATCTGATTTAGATTTATGATCAAACTATCTTCAACTCAAAAGCTTTTAGAAACACCAGATTCATTCTGAAAAAGTCCAAAACAAGGATGGCGATTCTGCACTGCAAAAACACAAAATCTCACCAAGTATTTTCTTCTGCAAAAATCTTAGTTTACTGGAAATAAGACAAAACTCATTTACAAGTAACGGCTACTAGCTGGTTTTACGTCAACATGTGCTTAATATTGAGGAAAAAAATAATAGTTTGCAGATTATTTTACTTAGAATATGGAAAAAATGTCTTGTTGTAAGTGTGAAAATCTACTTTTTATCAATATTAAGGAATTATTTACTTAAATTTAGCCCTTATATTGTGCTGGAAAGTTACTCGTAAGTAAGTTTTGTCTTATTTCAAGTGTACTTAGATATTCTCCCTAGGAAATAAACCAAAAATATGTTTTTGCAGTGTTGCCATCTGACATTTAAAACAATGTTTTAAACTTTTATTTTCTATATTCTGGTCACCGAGAAATGAGCAAAAGAGGGAATTTAAAAGAAACCAGCTGACCTTGTTGCGACGCCGGGCGTTAGAGGATGAACGGTGACGAGCGTCTCGTCTTCAGATGGAAATGCGCTCTCCGGTCCAGATCAATAATTTTATTACCAGTCGTTTTTCCACTGCAATGGGAACACATCGGTTGGGAAACGATTGGAAAATGGAAAGGAAAATCTCTTTAGATTTTCTGCTGCAACGAAAAAAAGGGACCAGTGATAGGGGGACTGAGGGCGTTAATGAATGGATGCTGTGTTTAAGGGCCGGAGCTGCTCTTACGGATATAATACTCTGTTTTATCTGAGGTGGGATCAGATGAAGGGAGCGGAGCCGGGCCACGGAGATCGGGTTCTGGGGGGACGCAGGAATTTCTGCAATTAAGATGCCGAGGACAGACTCTTTCAGGACGAGATCTGCCTAAAATCACTGCAAAAACTAAAGCTAGACACAGTCAACTAAAGTTGAAATCAACTAGCGTCAACCGAAACATCGGGCATATGCATCCAACTCAAATCAACAATCTTATACTGTTGATTCGAGAACAATCAAAAGTCACAGCTTCAGTTAGAAACTACTGAAATCTGCGTCTGAACGTTCAGATACACATAAAGATAGTTACAAAATCAGCCTTCTGTCACCTGAAGAGCATTCCCAGGACTCAAGAAACTCAAATTGACGTGCAGAAAAATGCAAAACAGCCAAAATACTGGCATCTAAATCAAGACTAAAAACTGATTAACAATAACTGGAACAATGATCAACTGTTTGACAAGATCTACTGTTCATAAATTGTAGTGACTGTGTGATATTTTTATGGTGTGAAGCACTTTGAACTTCTTGTTGCTGGAACGTTCTTTACAAATAAACTTGATTTTAATCTTGTTCAACACTAAATACTGGTTTCCTCACCAATCAAACAGCAGGGGGTCCAAACTTTTTGTCATATGGGCCAAAACTGTAGACTCAAAAGCCAAAAAAACCCAGCCTAAATATCCAAACGATCCAGAATCTTCTAGAAAATTAATCTCCAAATTTCTGAGTTTTTGGCAAATTTACCATTTATTTATTCATTTATTTTTTACAATGTCTCTGATACATCATAGCGGATTTTGCACTAAAACATCCAGTTTTCAGGGTTTTTTGGGGGCTTGATTGAATAAAATTATTTTCAGTAATAAGAACAGGATTTGGGTCATTTTTTATTTTTATTTTTTTAAGTGCTTGCTACATTTAGCCGAGTTTAAGAAAAAACAGAAGCTGATTTTGGTGCAGCTTTTCACTTTTCTTTGGATAAACAAATAAACAAATACTTTGTGTTGTTTTTTACATTTTCCTGTAAAATAGTTTTGATCCTGATAAATTAAAGTTTCCATCTGCATTTACAGGCCAAATCTGTATCTTTTTTTGAATTGCAGCTGGGGGGCCGCACAAAATCAGCCCAAGGGCCACAAATGGCTCCCGGGCCACACTTTGGACAACCATTTATAGTACAATGCCTGAAACCTGCAGCCATTCAAAATCCACAAGTCTGAAAAAGATAAGAACAGTTCAAAGAACTTGTTGAGAAAAATTACAAAAATGTGGGACATTGGTAATTTAGTCCAGAAATACTACGTTGGGTCACGCACTGTAAAAAAAAAAAAAAAGATTTAAAGACGTATAAATAGTTTCAGAGGGGCACGGATTTGTCCAGAGGAAAATACGCAGGTTAATAAAAAATAAATAAAAATACTTTTCATTTTGTGTAGCCAACTTCTGGAAAGCAGAGAGAAAAACTTGCTGCATGTCTCTGCAGCAATAAGTTTGACTTCAGAGTCGTGAGAAAATTCCAGACGGAGAAGCAACAAGTACCAGCAGGTAAACCGAACCAAGCCCAGACCGCAGAGCCAAAGAGCTGCCTGTGACTTCAACACTTCAACCAGCCAATTCAAATGGGAACAAAACTAACAAAATGCTGCCAGGAACGATGTTTAGCTCCGAGCCGCTTCCTTGATCCGAAGGGGGAGGGAAGTGTGTTTGGTGGCCAGTGTGATGCGTTGGCGCGCCTCAGAGCGCCGACGCTCTGTTGCTCAGCAGGAGTCACAGTTTCTATTTATAAAACGTCACTGAGCGTGACATGAACAATGACGTCCTGATTCACATCGTTTCTATGACCAATGCATCGTTACAGCCGGATTACAGCCGGATTACACCAGTAATTACACCAGTAATCCAGCTGTAACACCTATAAAGAAATATTCATGTGTTAAATAGTTTATACTGCAAAAAAACATTTCATCCTACCAAGTATTTTTACGGAAGATGATTAGGAGGGAAGAAAAAAAATATCAAAGAATTTTGACGTTAATCTCAAAAATCTGAGACTTATGAATTCTGAAATCTACAGAAGAAATTCTTTAAATTCTTTCTAAAATTGAAGAATTTTGATTTTAATCTCAGAGTTCTGAGTAAACTGTTAGAATTATGAGATTAAAGTCGCTTTGCAGCAAGATATAGAACTTTGTTTTAAGTTAATAATTACTTACTATTGGTGAAAAATGACAGTGATTCACTGAAAAACATTTTACTATAAGTGAAATAATCTGTCAGTGGAACTAGTAATTTTTCATCAATATTAATTAATTGTTGACTTAAAGCAAGCTCTTGTTTCTTGCTGAAAAGTTACTTGTAGGTAAGTTTTGTTTAATTTAAAGTGCACTAACATGTTTCCACTAGAAACGAGGCAAAAAGTGTTTTGTAAGATTTTGTGTTTTTGCAGTGTAACATGCAGCAGATTTATTTTCATTGGGTTCAATTGAAATGATCTGAATTGATTTGAGATTAAAGTAAAACATAAAACCCAGCGTCGTTTCAGAGGTGAACTGGAAAATAAACGCTTTTTAACTTTGGCTTGCGAAACTGTTGAGTTCAGTTTAATTCAAGGAACGACGTTTATTTTATCTCCCGTGTTATTGTTCAGATTTTCTTCCTGTCGCATATTTTCATATTATTCACATCATACAACTAACCAGGAACAAACAAAAGAGGCTGAATAAATAAACCCGTGTTCCCCGGAAGCGACACGTGAAGGTTTCTCGTGTTTGTTTTTAAAAACCGCCTCGGCGCACTGCGAGGAAAACCTGCTGTACCTTCTCCGAAGTGGACCGACTGGCTGCCACTCCCAGGTGGAAACTCAGGTGTTCCAGCTCTGACTGCACACCTGCTGCTAGGAAACGGTCCAGACATGTTTCCTGCGCCTGCTGCAACGCAAGAACAACAACAATCAGACCACTTTGCACAACAGAAACGTTTTTTTAATAATAAACGTATTATTAAAGTCTTTTTTTTTCACTTCTTCTATGTTGTTATTCCCATCATAGCTTATTATTATATAGTTATTAGCTTTTTTTCTCTGTGTTTTCTAAATCTGATTTTTTAAAGCATTTTTAAAAACGTTTCAGAATACGTAATGCATGTTTGACATAAAAGACAAATAGTTTATTGGTACAATATGACTGGAGATTTAAATAACCTGCCTGCGATTATTTAATCCTTGAACAAGTGATGACAGGTAAACAAAAACATGCTCATTACATTTTTTTCTTTAACAAAATCATCTTTAATGAAATCTCAGTCTGCCCAGCTCTGCCCACTTTGAGCCGTTTCAGGCGTCCTGTCACTTTAAATCCAAATGAGCTGCTGCTGGCCACGCCCCCAAACCCAACATTTACACTGATGGCTGCAAAAAGAGCCGCAATTATGTTTTATTCTTTATTTTACTTTGTTTGTTTTACTACTCAAATCACGGTTTTGGCTTGTAAAGCCTTTTTTTTTTTTTAATAAATAAAATTTCCAGAGCAGGATTAATGCAAGTTGCCCTCCATGAATGTTTAAAGTAATAATTTCCAGAATTTAACCAGATTTTAAGCAAAAATGTTGCAATCTGCAGAGTAAAATAAAGTTGATTTGGGTTTAGTTATTCTTTAATAACTCTCTACTGGAGAACATTCCTCTTAATCTGAGCTGAAATCTTCTGCTGATTGCTTCACATTCACGCCTCCTGCGGTGACTTCTCTGCTTTTAAAAGAACGTTCTGAGAAGAAGCGAGTTACAACACGTTCAAAGTGGATCCTCCCTAAAACTCCTGGAACAAACTGTTTCACTGAAGCCTGTCGGTTGAATCATGAAGTAGAGAAACAATGGCATCACGGCGAGGGAGGAGAGAAATGTCACAAAAGTTCCTCTTTTGTTACATTTCAGCTTTTTGCTTCGAGCAAAACAAAACAAATTTAAATGACTTTATATGAAGAATCTGACACTTTAGCAGCAAAAGGTTTGTTTATCTTCAGGGTTCTTTGTTTGGATTCCTGATCCTTTAACATTTAATCGTATGAAGGAGGATTATGGTCAGACTAACACAAAATGAAAAATGACAAGATGAAATGAGGAGAATGAAGTCATGCAATCATAATAATAGAGTCACAATATTATGAGAATAAAGTTGAAATAACATGAGAGCAAAGTCATAATATGCGACTTTATCCTCCTAATTTTATTTTTTATTTTATTTTCTCAACCTAAAATTGGTTGATTTTGTTGTTTTTTAATCTGATCCTGCTCATCGTTTCGTACCAAAGACACTTTCATGCCTGTGATTTCATCTTTATGCAGGCGTCACCACGAAGCCTGGAAATGCTGGACTCAGGTTACAGAGGAGCGTCAAGAGTTAATGTGAATTTACGTCTGGATTATGACTTAGATGCTCCAAAGCTTTTTTATTTCCACAGAAAATCAATCAAATGAGAAGTCTGACCGATTTTTGAACGCACCGTTATGTCAAAACGCACAATTTTATCTTTTCAACTCAACTGTCTGACGGTTTGCATAACATGTTTCAGATTCTGACGAATCCTGAGATCAGGCGTTTCAGAAATGCACTGCAAAAACACAAAATCTCTAGTGCAAATATTTTATTAGACATAGTTAACTTACAAATAACTTCTCCACAAGACACAAGAGCTGGTGTTGGATCCTCCACATTGATTAAAAAAATACTATTTCCACATGCAAATTATTTCACTTATAACAAGAGGAAGAATGTTAAAAGAGAAATAATCTGAATGTGGAACTCTGCACATTAAAAGTGTTTTATTTTCAACCTGGTTCTGATTTGAATAAAGCAGCTTTGAATTTACATTCAAGGCAAATAAATTCCTGCTTTCAGCACATGGACAAATTAACAGACCACAGGAAAGACTGGCTCCCCCTGTCGGTGGAACTATGCAATAACAGCTCAATTCAAAAACATACTGGGAATTAAATCACGTTTTCTGCTTTCTTTTATGAATACTGTCCAGTTTTTGTTGTGTGTTTAACACTGTACGAGTATTTTTGTCTAGTTTCTGGTGCAAATATTTTATTACACTTAAAATTAAGGTGTGCTATGATGCTTCCACTAGAAACTTAGAGAGATGTTGTGCTTTTGCAGTGTATCAGACAAAAACACAATAAAAGCAAAGATCCTCGACTTGACCTCTGACCCCTGGTGACCTTTGTTGATTAGTGGAGAGTCTCTAAGGACAGAGAGTTCCTCATTTGTTAGTTACCCTCAGAGATTGTGCTGAGGGTAACGAACAGCACTGACCCCAGGGTCATTTAGGAGATCATTCCTGGTTCAGGGTTTCTGATCTGTTCAGCAGGAAACAATAAGAAAGGATAAAGATGAAAGCAGCTTTAATGGACTCTTCCAGCATGCATTCACCTCTGAACTTTACATTTTCTCATTAAAGTTACTGCTGAAGTCCACAAAAATGAACTTCTATTCTTTTTAGACGTTTTCATGCCAAAAACTGGCAACACTGAAGGAACAAACCTTGAAATTAAAGCTTGTTTTTGCTTCCAGTTGCATGGCTGACCAGCAGAAAACAAAACACTGTTTTGTCATTTTAACGCAGAAAAACAATGAGCCAGTGTTTTTCTGCCAGGCTGTCATATCTGGTGGCCATCCAGTAAATGTGGTTTAAAAGAATGAATATGTGCCACAATTTCAGCAACTTTACTACTAACAGTAACAGCACATATTTATTACATTATTACATTTTTTTGTGGTAATCCAATTTTTATTTCAAACCCTTTCTTCAGAATTTGTAATCAAAGTCCAACAACAAGTAATTAGGCAGCTTTCAAAGTCTTTTGCAAGTTACTGGAAATGATTTTTGTCTATTTTCGGGGGTATTTAGATATTTGCAGTAGAAACTCGATGGAAACTCTCTTTAGCACAATTTAAGTCACCCCAATGGATTAAATGTCGCAGCGGGAGATTATTTCTCTTAAAATGGGGAAATATATTGTCATAAGTTAAACAAGAAACTGGTGGTCTCTGTTTTATCAGCAGTAAGGACTTACTGACTTACAGAAAAGCTCCTATTTCTTGCTGAAAAGTTACTTGAAGTTAGTTTTCTCCAGACAAACTAGAGCCAACTCCTTGGTCGGATTGTGTTTTTTCAGTGTACCAAAGTTTAAAGGTGAACCACCTGAAGCTGACTCCACCTTCAGTCCTCCAAGCTGTAAAAGGAATCCGTTTCTCCCTCTCCTTCTTCCTCGCTTCAACTCCAGCGGCAGAGATCCGATATCGTCTCCAGACGCAGAAGGTCTTGTGTCCCGCCGAGCCTCGTCCTCCCACCATGTACTCTGCGGGCCTGGAGATCCTGGGGATGATCCTGGCGGTGGCGGGCTGGCTGGGGGTGATGGTGGCGTGCGGCCTGCCCATGTGGCGCGTGGCGGCCTTCATCGGCCAGAACATCGTCATCTCCCAGGTGATCTGGGAGGGCCTGTGGATGAACTGCTCGGTGCAGAGCACGGGCCAGATGCACTGCCGCGTCCACGAGTCCATGCTGGGGCTTCCCACGGACCTGCAGGCCGCCCGGGCCTTGGTCATCGTCTCCATGGTGACGAGCATCGCGGGAATCGGCTTGGCGGTGGCCGGCGCCAAGTGCACCAACTGCAGCCGGGACGTGAGCAGCAAGCCGCGGCTGGTGGTGGCGGCCGGCGTGACGTTCGTGGCGGCCGGGCTGCTGATGCTGGTGGCCGTGTCGTGGACGGCCCACGCCATCGTGCTGGGCTTCTACGACCCCATGCTGGAGGAGACGGGCAAGCGGGAGTTCGGGAACGCTCTGTACTTCGGCTGGGCCGCGTCCTGCCTGCTCATCCTGGGGGGCGCTCTGCTCTGCTGCTCCTGTCCGTCTAAAGCAGCAGCAGCAGCTGCAGCATCGCCGAGTGGCGCCGCCTCCGCAGCGGCCAGGGTGGATTACTCAGCCGTCAAAAGCACTTCGGTCAACGGATACACCAGGAAGGACTACGTCTGAACGACTGACATGACTGGAAATGTTTGTGGATAGAAAAAACAGGGAATCGAGTATTTTCCTCTGGTTCAAAATGCAAAACTAAACTAAACTAAACTAACTTACAGGGAACTTTTCAACAAAATATGATTTAAACTGTTTTACAACTAAATTTATTCATAAAAATCTCATTTTGATTTAGGACAATCATTTATCGTTTAGTCTAACGTTTTCTAAAATATCAAATTCTTGATTAAAATGTTCAAAACAAGCAAGAATTGTGATGATTTTTGCAACAACTGCAACAAAAACCCCAACAAAATCTTACCAAGTGATTTTTCTCTCGTCAAATAATTTAGCACACATGAATGAACCAACTTATAACTTTACGGATAGATTTAATAGCTCGTTCAAAGTCAATAATTCCTTAATTAAAACACTTAATATTGGAAAAAACGTTTTGTTACAAATAAAATATCAACTAGAACTTTTTCATCAACATTAAGGAATTATTGACTTAAAACAATCTCCTCCATCTTGCTGAAAAGTTACTTATAAATTAGTTTTGTCTTATTTCATATGTGCTAAAACTAAAAATACTTGGTAAGATTTTATGTTTTTACAGTGAAATAATGTATTTTGTACTCAAAAACATTTTGCATGTAGATTTGGTTCCTTGTCTTTTATTTAAGACTGAATTGTTATTAAAATGACCATTTACTTCAAAACTTTGGATCTTTCATGCAAATTACTTCAGTACACTGTAAAAACAGAAACTCTAACCAAATATTTTTGTTTAGTTTATATTTGCACTTGGAATAAGACAGGACTAAGATTGTAAGTCGCTTTTTTTAAATCAATAATTCTTAAGAGAAAAACACAACATGTGAAATAATATCCCGGTGGAACTAATTAACACTTTTTAAATCAATAATGAATTATTATTGATTTAAAATCTTGCTGAAAAGTTTCTTCAAAGTTAGTTTGGCGTTTCCAAACCAGCTGAAACGGAGATCCTTTGAATCAAGGCCGTTTAAAGTTATCTTCGATTAGCAATAAGTGAGTCATTGATCAACATATTTGGTGTGAATTTAATTGATGAGTTTTATATTTGACCAAATGTAAATGTGTACTAGCTGCTTCATAATTGTTGACTGCATGACGTTTTTTATGATGTGAAGCACTTTGAACTGCCTTGTAACTGAAATGTGTGAAACAAATAAACTTGACTTTATTTAACTCAAAGTGAACTGAGATATCCCACCAGAACCCGACCAAAAGTACTTGGTAAGATTTTGTTTTTGTGCATTTTTCATGCAGATTTTGTTCCTAAAAATGGAAAAATGTTCCTGTAAAATGTTTCCATCTGAGATTTTAGCTTTTCATTAAAACTAATTTGTTACTAAAATTTATAATTACTTGAAAACTTTGATCTTTCTTCAGTACACTGTAAAAACAGAAAATCTTACGAAGCATTTTTGTCTAGTTTGTATAGCAAATATATTACAGTGCAGTTGAAATAAGACAAAACTACCTTATAATTAAAATTTCGGTAAGATTTAAAGCAAATAATAGAGTTTGTTTTAGGTAAATAATTTCTTAATAATGATAAAAAAGTTCTAGTTTCACAAGAAAATTATTTTGCTTGTGATATGGAAGAAATGTTTTGCTATAAGTGAAATAATCTGCCAGTGAAACTAGAACTTTTTATCAAAATCAAGGAAATATTTACTTAAACCAAGCTCCTATATCTTGCTAAAAAAGTTACTTGTTAGTTTTGTGTTATTTCAAACGTACTAAGATATTTTCACTAGAAACTCGACCAACAAACATGTCGTTGAAAAATTCCTTTTTGTACATTTTGCATGTAGATTTTGTTCCTAAAAATGAAAAACCAAGTTTTAATTCTGTGTTTTTAGCTTTTCTTTAACTCTAATTTGTTACCAAAATGAATACTTTCATGCTCCAAATTACTTCAGTATGCAGAAGCTCGGACTCATGCCAGGCGTGTCGGTCTGACCGATAAGAGTGGTTCTGGTGCGAGCCAAAATGAGGAGCTTTATTTCAGCGTAAATGCAGGTAAAGAACAATGCGGGGCTTGTTTCTGAGGAGCGCCTTATGCTCGCCGTCCATTGTGACCTGTCCTCCATTTGCAAGGCGAAACTGACTAAGAGATAAAGGTCTCCATCTGTTCGGAGGGGGGATGAAATTTGGAGTGTAACTGAGTCCGAACTCAGACACAAAGGGTCTATTGATCAGTCGTTTGAAATTGTTTACCTCACCCTCCTTGAGGTGCCGTACAACTGAGGCAAAAAGCATCCAGAACTTACAGAAACATGAACATAAAAATAAAGGAAAGTGCTTCAAAAAACTCCTATATGTCGTGACATTGAGATGAAACGGAAGCAAAAAGCTTCGTTTCAGATTGAATTGCTCCATTTTGCTTCCTGGAAGTCACACAAAGGAAGCCAGAAATGCAAAAACGCAAAATATCACCATTTATCTAGTTTCTAGTGCAAATATCTTATAACATTGAAAATCAGACAAAACTAACTGACAAGTAACTTTTCAGCACGAAATATGAGCCTGTTTTAAGCGAGTAACTCCTAATATTGATGGAAAAGGTTTGAGTTCCACTAGTCATATTCTACTGTGCCGTTACCTAGCAACCCCAGCCCAGCCAGCCCGTCACCTAGCAACCCCGTTATAGTTCTACTAGCAGATTATTTCACTAATAACATGGAAAAAATGTCTTATGAGTGAAATAACCTGCTAGTACAAGTAATACTTTTTTATATCAAGGAATAATTGAGTCAAAACAAACATCTAAATCCTCCTGAAAAGTTACATCTAAGTTAGTTTTGCTTTAGTGCCAGTGAACTAACATTTCTGCAGAAACTAGATCAAAAATACGTGGTAAGATTTTGTGGTTTTGCTGTGTGTTTATAGTGACTACAAAAACACACAGCAGTGAAAAGCCAGAGGTAATTTATTGAGCTCAGATTCATCTGAATGTGGTAGAAACCTCCATTCTGTGACCACAGATGATATTTTACTTTCCTGTGTATCTTCATGACAAACTGAAAATAAAAATATCAGACCCACAAACTATCAGACCCACTTATATTTAAGAGGTACTTTCTTTGTACCTCTTAAATGTAAGGTACAAAGAAAGTACCTTACATTTAAGAGGAAGCTTATCTACAAAGTCAGTCGCAAAAACATTTATGTAAAGTAAAATATGAGAGTAGAACCATGAACTCATTTAGGAAAGCAAGGAGTCCTCAAGTAGCAGTAATGAAGTATATCATGAGGATTTAAATGGACGTTTAGGCAGGTATTTTAACACAGCAGCTCAAGCTTAGCAGTAGAGCTACAGTCTTGTTGCTCCTGAAGCTTCCAGGTCCTGGAAAAATATCCATTTTGTTTTCTGGCTTTCATTCACTATGACAAAGGACACTTTACAAAATCTTTGACTATAATCGGATTTTGTGGGGTGGCACATAATGCAGTGTGATTGCAAACAGAAACTTGGTCATACAGCTATCTAGTTGCTACTTCTCTGACATAAAGGCTGGCTATTTGGTTAAAACATTAGGATTCACCAGGAGTTCTTCTGCTCAGTTCGATGCACATGATACTTTATTAGTGCAAAAGTTCTGTAAATTAAATAAGCAAAAGAAAACTCACTAATTATCACATCGGTTGTATAACCTTTTTCCAAAATATTCAACTTCTCTCATCAGCTTATTAAAACAGGGCAATTGTGAGTAATTATAAGTAGTGCATGATTTAGCCAGCATCTTAAATAAAAATATATTAAACATTTTCTCACTTAAGCAAATCTGCATAAGCCTACTATTGATGCAACTGTTGTCATGCCAACAACAGTTGCATTCAGCTAATTCGGAATTAGCTCAGTGCTAATTTAGCTCGTTTGAAATTAGCTAAATCCAACTCAAATTAGTTACTGGTTATTATAATAAGCAAATAATACAAAACTTTAAAATGTTACTCACTGAGTTAGCTGTACACACATTCGTGGATAGCAAACATCGCGGATTCCCGAACTTTCCGATGCCACGGCCCCCGAATAGCATTAGCTTCTGGCTAACACTACAAAACAGGCGAAGAAACGTCGACTTTTAGATACTGTCTCACTTTGAGTCACCATTTAGTAATTATTAGTCGTTTAAATGCCGTCTCTTGCCTTCTGATTTTTGTAGCCCTCCATAGCAGGACTTCTGACGGTTCTTTTTGTCCTTTTCTTGACGGAAACAGAAGCTAGCTCTGCTAGCTTGTGGAGCTATTTGACAGCCAATCAAAAGGAAGAGCGCAGCAAATAACATTTCAAGAAGTTATAATAATCAAAGTCATAATTTTTAATAATGATTAAAAAAATACATTTTCTTTTATCTGTGGCTCTGTGGGTTGAGTCGTCATCTTGTGATCGGAAGGTTATAGGTTCGATTCCAGTTTCCTCCTGCCACATGTCGAAGTGCCTCTGGGCAAGGCACTTTACCCCAAACTGCTTACTGATAAGGGCATCGGTGTAGAAAAGTTTGTGGGCTTTGAGTAGTCAAAATGATTGGAAAACCGCTATATAAGTTCAGATCATTTAACATTTTCATTAAGAAATTTGTTAGTTTCAATATTTTTATTTTTGCATTTTTTTTCTCCCCATCTCCCTTTCAGTTCTCTACATTAAACTTAGGCCATGTACTGCTTCTCTCTTAACATTTTGGACTTTATGTACTGCAAAAACACAAAATCTTACTTTAAGTCCAGTTTCAAGTGCAAATATCTTAGTACACTTTAAATAAGACAAAACAAACTTAAAAATTAACTTTTCAGCAAAATACAGGAGATTTTATTTCTCCTGTACCTGTATCCAGCATAACCTGCCAATATTTCCATTGGCAGATTACTCAATTCAGAAAAAGCTTCGTTTTTCCTTGTTATAAGTGAAATAATCTACATGTGGAGCAAATGTTTTTTCATCAATATTACAGAACTGTTGACTTAAAACAAGCTCCCATCTTGCTGAAAAGTTCATAGCAGGTTAGTTTTGTCTTATTTTAAGTGTACTGAGAAACGAGACCAAAAATACTTTGTAATATTTTATGTTTTTGTCGTGTTATTTCTCTTTTGCATTTATCTCTCCATTTAGTTTATTTCTTTTAGTTCAAGTTGTTCCTTCTTGGATGTGTTTGTTGGGTTTAGTATTTATTTCCGTTATTGTTTGGGCTCCATCTTTGCTCTGTTTCATTCGTTTACTCCCCTTCAGCTGCTCGTCATTTCTTTATCAGTCTGACTCACTTCCTTCCTTTTGACTGAAACTTAATTTTTGAAACTAGCACAGTCAAGTTTCACCTGCGAAGGGGAAAGTGATAAGACCATCCCCCAACTATGTGCACAGTTTCATCAGCCTCCACCACCGCGGCTCATTCTCCATTTGCTATTCTTCTCCTCCAGACCCACATTGGTGTGGAGTTATGGGACTTGCATTTAGCTTTTTGTCATTTTGTAGGTTTCGAATGTGTCACCAGTGTAGTTTATTCACAGAATGTTTGCCAGACTTTTGTCTTGGTGTATAGTTTTTAGTTAATTTATGTTGTTTTTTATTGTGATTTGATTGCTTGTCACGGTTAGTTGCTTATTGCAATTAGCAATTTTGTTCTTTGCAGCTGTGACGTGAATTTCCCCATGGTGAGATTAATACAGTTTGTCCATAAGTCTGGGCCTCTACTGCTTCTAAAAAAAACAAAAAAAGATGTTCTTGGAAAAAAAAAAATCAGATGTTCTTGGAAAAAAACCCCCAAAAAACAAACAAAAAAAATACCCAGATGTTTTTTGGTGTCTGGAAAATAAGCCATTTCAAAAACCTTCTGAATGTAACGTGAAAAATCAGCAGAGCACTCACTGCCTGTTACCTAGCAACCAAAGCAGAGCTCCAGCACATTTGGTTAACTGGTTAGCGAACAGCATTTTTGTCTCGCTTTTAGTGCAAACATCTTACTACACTTGAACTAAGACCTGTGTCTTGCTTCAAGTAAGTTTGAAGCAAGACACAGGAGCTTGTTTTAAGTCAATAATTCCTTAATACTAATGAAAAAGTACCTCTTAAATGGTCAAACAGCTGAAAGTAGTCTGAACTGAGCACACTATCATCAAATCATCTCAGAATGATTTTAAGACACCCACCTGACCTGTTCTAGGAAGAACAATATGTCACCTTTAAGATGATTGAATGTGCTTCTCGGCAGCAGCAGAGGCTTTCAGTTTGCTGTCTACTTTCAGTCATTCATTCCCTGTTAGGTCTTAACCACTCTACACCTGTTTACGCCCCTCACCCAAAAAGCTACCAGCGCTGTGGGAGTTGAATGATTAAACTGGAGCTGTTTACATTCCAAGGCCGAGCTTTCCACTGTTCAAACTAGAGAGAATCTGAATTCTCCAAGAGGATCCGCCTTCGATTCCTCCCTCAAAACAACCTGCTGCTTATTTGGAAGTTCCATCCGCTGGACGCTCACTAGATCCGCCGGCGGCTGCTGATCGTGGAGGGGATTTCTTCAGACATGCCATCAGCGGGATTTGAGATATTCGGCGTGACTCTGGCTCTGCTGGGATGGATCTCCGCCATCGTTTCCTGCGCTTTGCCCATGTGGAGAGTGTCGGCGTTCATCGGCAGCAACATCGTGACGGCGCAGAGCATCTGGGAGGGCATCTGGATGAGCTGCGTGACCCAGAGCACCGGCCAGATGCAGTGCAAGGTCTACGACTCCATGCTGGCTCTGAGCGCCGACCTGCAGGCCGCCCGCGCCCTGTCCGTCATCTCCATTGTGTTGGGGGTTCTGGGACTCCTGATGTCTGTTATGGGGGCAAAGTGCACCAACTGCGTGGACGAAGAGGCGGCTAAAGCGCGGGCGATGATCGCCTCCGGAGCGGCTTTCGTTCTGGCCTCCTTCACCCAGATAATCCCCGTGTCCTGGTCCGCTCACACCATCATCATGGAGTTCTACAGTCAAGCCATACCAGATCCCCAGAAGAGGGAGATTGGTGCTGCGCTGTATCTGGGTTGGGCCGCCGCTGCCTTCCTGCTCATTGGAGGCGGCATCCTGTCCTCCAGCTGCCCTCGGAGGCCGGAGAAAAGGTACAGAACGCCGCCGTACTCCCAAACCAGATCGGTGGTACCGAGCGGCCATGACAGGAGAGACTACGTCTGAGGAGGCATCTGCTGCGCTTTCACGCGCCGCCCAACGTGTACCAACTCATTAAAGACTCCAGAAACAGAACTGGACAAAAATGTCTAAAAACTGAAAAAACAAAAAAGTATTTTTGTCTAGTTTCTTGTGCAAATATCTAAAAAATACTTGAAATAAAACAAAACTAATTTCCCAGTAACTTTTCACCAAGATGTAGGAGCTTGGTTTAAGTAAATAATTCCTTAATATTGGCTTTAAAAAGTTCTAATTCCAGTGGCAGATTATTTAAATTACAACATGGGAATATAAGTGAAACAATCTGCCAGTGGAAGTAGAGCTTTTCATCAAGGTTAAGGAATTATCGATTTAAATCAAACTATTTCTTCCTAAAAATTACTTTGTTATTTTAGCCTTATTTCAAGTGTACTAGGAAATTCTCACTAGAAATGAAGGCAAAAATACTTGGGTATATTTTGTATTTTTGCTGTTCAAACTTTGTTTTTCACTAACTGACATTAGGTCAAGTAGGTTTTACAACTAAAGTTATTTTTATTTACCAAGAAAAACCATAAAAATGTAACTTTCTCTCTATTCAGTCAAAATCCTGCATCAGTTTTATTTCTTAGGTTTTCTGTTACACTGGAACTGAAACTGAGTAAATATTGCAGAATTAGTGATTTCATTCAAGTTTTTTTTAAGTAGTTTGTTAATGTTTTGCATCCCAAAGAAAACAAATATTGTAATTTTTATTGAGCTCATCTGGAATGTCTGCATTTCAAAATGCTGTTGGCTTAATAAAGTTCTGTTAGAGAATAATCCTAAAGATTTGTAACGCTTTTTGCAAGGATTTCATTGATGTTTTTAATTTGATTTGTATTTCAGGCAAACAAAAGTCACAGAAATGGTTTACATGTTCCACTTATTGCCTTTTTATATGTAAAACACGCATTTTTCAGCCCAAGTCAATCCTTTATGGAGGCTCCACTTATTTTACATTTAAAATCGATTGTAGAAATGTGTAATTTTACACAATAAAGAATTTTTAACAAATACTTGTTGCGTAAATGTATTAAATGATCCAGTTTGATGCTGATTGGAAAACCGCAAAACCAACCAAGCCCATCAACAAGTGCAGTAATTCTTCTTGCTGAACATTGGAGCTAAAAACTGACTGAACAGTTTAAAAAGTGGCACCAGAGCATTTAAATATAGAAGCTACATCTTTACTGTACTAAACATATAAGATCCCAGGAATCCAAACTGCTGGGCCTCTGCTTTGCCAAGGTAGAAGTGATTTTCTTCCAGCAAGCCCAGACCTAAAGTGTGGCGTGTCCACCTGTCTTATTCACGAGTTGACTTTGTGATAACGGGCAGTGCGGTCAGCTCTCCGCAGGAGGCAGCCATCTTGTTTGGTTTCAGTCAGCAGAGTGAGGCAGAGGAATGGCGGCATTCCTCTGGAAACAGTCCAGACTCCGAAGAAACCCAGTGACAGTCTGGAGACAGACTGACTCATAAAGATCCCACAAAATCCAACACCAACTTTCACTTCAGCTGCAGGAATCTGATTTTTTTCTCAACTGAAGTGAATGACAAAACGATTCAGTTTTCAATATTGAAACTGCAAACTTTCACATATTGGTGAAAGATTGAAACGTTAAATAGCAACAACAAAGAACAATTTGTAAGTCTTGCTGTATTTTCTCAATTCTGACCCAGGTCTTGACTTTGATTGGACCATTCTAACCAATAAATAATTACACTGAGTCCTTGGAGGCCACACTGCAATGACGGAGAGTCGCATTATGTATTTTTGGTCTAGTTTCCATCGCAAATATCTCCGTACAATTTAAGTAAGAAAGAAAGAAAACTTACAAGTAACTTTTCCGCAAGATAAATGATGATTCTACTTCAGCAATTCCTTCATAGAGCTTTAAAAATTACTAGATCCCCTGGAAAATTATTTCACTCTTAGCAAATTTTTTTTTCCATTTTACTTGAACAAATCTGCCAGAAATTTTTCATTAATATTAAGAAATTACTAACTCAAAACAAGTTCCTTGCTAACTTGCTAGTTAGATTTGTTTTATTTCAAGTGTATTAAATCACTAAAACCAGACCAACAATATAAAACTTTGTGTTTTTGCAGTGAACCAAAGTAATTTGTAGCAAGACAGTTGAAAAGATCGAAGTTTATTAACAAATTAGTCTGAAATAGAACCCAAGATCTCAGACTTGAACACTTTATAGAGACCTTTATTGATTTCTGTGAATAAAATCTACATGCAGAATGTCTTTGGGTACAAAAAGACATGTTTCACTGCAAAAATACAAAATCTCACCAAGTATTTTTGGATTAGTTTCTAGTACAAATGTCTTAGTACTTAAAATACGACAAACCTAACTTGACTGTAAGTTTTCAGCAAGATATAAGAGCTT
>VMRN01000025.1:543212-568447 GCA_010277015.1 Poeciliopsis turrubarensis
TTCAGTCAGCAGAGTGAGGCAGAGGAATGGCGGCATTCCTCTGGAAACAGTCCAGACTCCGAAGAAACCCAGTGACAGTCTGGAGACAGACTGACTCATAAAGATCCCACAAAATCCAACACCAACTTTCACTTCAGCTGCAGGAATCTGATTTTTTTCTCAACTGAAGTGAATGACAAAACGATTCAGTTTTCAATATTGAAACTGCAAACTTTCACATATTGGTGAAAGATTGAAACGTTAAATAGCAACAACAAAGAACAATTTGTAAGTCTTGCTGTAGTTTCTCAATTCTGACCCAGGTCTTGACTTTGATTGGACCATTCTAACCAATAAATAATTACACTGAGTCCTTGGAGGCCACACTGCAATGACAGAGAGTCGCATTATGTATTTTTGGTCAAGTTTCCATCGCAAATATCTCCGTACAATTTAAGTAAGAAAGAAAGAAAACTTACAAGTAACTTTTCCGCAAGATAAATGATTATTCTACTTCAGCAATTCCTTCATAGAGCTTTAAAAATTACTAGATCCCCTGGAAAATTATTTCACTCTTAGCAAATTTTTTTTCCCCATTTTTTAGAAATTTTTCATTAATATTAAGAAATTACTAACTCAAAACAAGTTCCTTGCTAACTTGCTAGTTAGATTTGTTTTATTTCAAGTGTATTAAATCACTAAAACCAGACCAACAATATAAAACTTTGTGTTTTTGCAGTGAACCAAAGTAATTTGTAGCAAGACAGTTGAAAAGATCGAGTTTTATTTCAGACTTATTTTTTAATAGAACCCAAGATCTCAGACTTGAACACTTTATAGAGACCTTTATTGATTTCTGTGAATAAAATCTACATGCAGAATGTCTTTGGGTACAAAAAAGACATGTTTCACTGCAAAAATACAAAATCTCACCAAGTATTTTTGGATTAGTTTCTAGTACAAATGTCTTAGTACTTAAAATACGACAAACCTAACTTGACTGTAAGTTTTCAGCAAGATATAAGAGCTTGTTTTAAGTACATAAACCCTTAATATTGATTTAAAAAAATAAATAAAAATTATAGTTCCACCAATAGAATGTTCCACTGCACGTTACCTAGCAACCCCAGCCAAGCTCAGCCTGTAACCTAGCAACCCAGTTCTAGTTCCACTGACAGATTATTTCACTTATAAGTAAAAAAAATCTGCCAGTGGAACTAGAACTGTTTCATCACTATTAAGTAGTTATTGGCTTTAAATAAAAAGCTCCTATTTGGCTGAAAAGTCACGTCTAAATCAGCTTTGTTTTATTTTAAGTGAATGAAGATATTTTCACTCAAGCTCGACCAAACCCTCTTGGAGAGCCGTTGAGTTTTTGCAGTGTACGGCCTTTCGGCTGTGAAGAGCCTCTTTGTGGCCAGGCCCTTTGTGGCGCTCGCCCTGTAAGCCGATAGCAGAGAGTCCAGAGAGTCTCCAGGTCCTTCCTCTCCTCACAGTGACGTCGCCTCCATCCCAGACTCCTCCCCTGCTCCAGCCCGCTGGTATAAAACCGATACTTTACCAGTCCAGGTAACAGATCATCACACACTCACCAACACTAAGTGGGCGACATCAGCAGCCAGTATGTCTATAGGACTGGAGCTGATTGGCATCTCTCTGTGCATCCTCGGATGGATCATCGCCATCGTGGCGTGTGCCCTGCCCATGTGGCGGGTGACGGCGTTCATCGGCAGCAACATCGTGACGGCGCAGATCATCTGGGAGGGCCTGTGGATGAGCTGCGTGGTGCAGAGCACCGGCCAGATGCAGTGTAAGGTGTACGACTCCATGTTGGCGCTGTCGCCGGACCTGCAGGCGGCCCGCGCCCTCACCGTCATCTCCATCCTGCTGGCCATCCTGGCCGTGCTGGTGGCCATCGCCGGGGCAAAGTGCACCAACTGCATCGAGGACGAGGCCTCCAAGGCCAAGGTGATCATCGTGTCCGGGGTGCTGTTCATCGTTTCTGGCGCCATGCAGCTCATCCCCGTTTCCTGGTCGGCCCACACCATCATCAGGGACTTCTACAACCCGCTGCTGACCGACGCCCAGCGGCGGGAGCTGGGGGCGGCGCTGTACGTCGGCTGGGGCGCCGCCGCGCTCCTGGTTCTCGGAGGAGGACTTCTTTGCTGCTCCTGTCCGCCTCGGGAGACGAGGTACAACAGCTCCAGGATGGCGTACTCAGCCCGGTCCGCGGGCGGCCCGGTTTTAGAGAGAAAGGACTACGTATGAGTGGAGGTCGAACACGACCGGATCCCACAGGAACACTGAGCCCGGAGGGGAGGGGGCTTGAAGAAAACAAGAATTTCACTGCAAAAACAAAACTTTACCAAGAGTTTTGTTAAGTTTTTTTTCTGCAAACATCCTCCTGAGGACAAAACTAACAAGTAACTTTCAGGAGCTTGTTTTAAGTCAATTCTGCTTAAAAGTTGAGTTAAAAAAGTACGAGCTCCAGCTTACAGCAAGACATCTGCCAGTGGAACTACACTGCAAAATCTCAAAATCTTTCCAAGTATTTTTATCTAGTTTCTAGTGCAAATATCTACGTTCACTTAAAATAGTACAAAACTAACTCAAATAATTTTTCTGCAAAATACAGGAGCTTGTTTTCAGGCAATTATTCTTAACACCAATAGAAAAAGTACGAGTTTCTCTGGCAGGTTATTTAACTTAAAACACTGTGGAAATTATTGTTATAAATGAAATAATTTGATAATATTGATAAAATACTAATTCAGAACAATCTTCTATATCTTACTAATAAGTTACTTGTAAGTTAGTTTAGTCTTATTTCAAGTGTACTCATTTATTTGCACTAGAAACTAGACCAAAAATGTTTTCTTAGTGAAAAACACTCATTTTTACCAATTTTTTAAATCTAATTTTTAGTGAAAATATCTTATTACTCTTTAAGTAAGATACAACTAACATTTTAGGAGCTTGTTTTAAGTCAATAATTCCTGAATATAAATTTTAAAAAGTACTTGCTCCACTAGTATCAGAAAAACATTCTTCCATAAGCACAAAATATAAAAAAATTAATTCAATTATTTCTTCAAAATAGTATTAAAAGTTTCCATCTGAACAGATTAGATCAAGTCATTGATTTGCAGCATTTAAATGATCAATATTAAGGAATTAATTACTTAAAACCAGCTCCTCTGTCTTACTGAAAGGTTACTTGAGTCTTCTTTTAAGTGAAATGATGTATTTGCTAAAAGCTGGGGAAAAATACTTGGTGAAATTTAGTGTTTTTATAGTGTTCAAACTGTTTATACAAAAAGCATGTTTATTCAAATTTCTTTGTGCACTGTCATTTTAAGAGTTTCACTGTAAAAAATCAGTTCATTTTATAAGATTGTAGCTTTTTAAAGTATGCAACTGAAAACTGATCTCTGATTTTTATCATCAAAACCCAATTTAAATAAAAAAAGCGGATGAATTTCCAGTAAAGGGAGTTCCAGATAAACACAGATAATAACTGTTTTCAACACAACTGCTAGTTTGTTGTGGTGAAGAGATTATGGTGTTTCGAGACATTACGTATTAATTTACCTTGACGTCTTCGACACTCAGTCCTGTGATGTTTGTTTGTTTTTTAATAAAAGTGTCACAAGCTGCTTATTTGTCTGGCTTTGTGTTAAAAGTTGAAGCTTTCTGCAGCGAGTCCAGGTGAGAAAATGACCTCGGCGTTTATCAGAAATGATGGCGCGTGTGCCAAAGCTTCGTAAGACAAAACCTCGACATCCAATCCCCGAGGACTGCGTTACGTCAAGGTGGCAACGCGGCTGTTAGCGATTAGCCACAAGATCGGTTTTACAGGCCGGGGTGAGGAGGAGCACAAAGGGAGCGGAGTCGAGTTACTCAAACTTTTTATAGTGAAACTGCAGTTTTCAGATGTGGACACGCTTTAAAAATGTTGCAGAATGGTTTCAGAGGCAGAGAAATGAAAAATTGATGAGCATTTCACAGTAAATATGGGAGAGCTGCATAATTCCATATCAGGTTACTCATATCGGTGTCACCGGCACCAGAGGGGAGGTTACAGTAACTACAGATTAGGAGACATTTTACTGTAACAACCTGCACAGCAGGGCGGAGGGAGGCTATTGTTCACAATCCGAATTAGCAATAATGGTGCAAATTCTGTTTATCACAAATCATAACGAAAGCTTAAATCTAATAAAAGGTGAAATATTGTAGCACACATGAAATAAGGAACTTCTCAGCAACATGGATGTTTGTTTTAACTTAATAATTTCTTAATATTGATTAAATTTGTAATTCAAACTCAAAAATACTTACTACTAAAAAGAATACTTAAAAAGCACCAGTTCCAAATAAAAACATTTTTCCTGTAAGTGGAATAATCTGTCAGTGGAACTAAAACTGAGTTGCTAGGTAACGCCTGGGCTTGGCTGGGGTTGCTAGGTAACGGCAGAGTGGAATATTCTACCAGTGGAATTAGCACTTTTTCATCAATATTAAGGAATTATTGGCGTAAAATAAGCTCCTATATGGTGCTGAGAACCATATAGGAATTAGTTTTGATTTCTAATGTGCTACGATATTTCCACGTCAAACTAGATCAAAACTTCTTGTTGAGATTTTGTGTTTTTGCTGCAGTGAAAGATAATTTCCTGTTCCACCGACTTGCTAAAGACCTTCTGGCATGTTTGGTCATCGCTAAACTAATCACTGGATCGCTGATTTGCACGTTTAATCCAGGAAACATGTCAATAATTTCCAATGAGACTATCAGGTTCAGGTCGTTTTGAACCAAACACAAAGGAAAGTTGGTGAACGCTGACCAAAACCCCCGAGGCGCCGATGAAACACTATCTAATCACATACCTGGACGGCTGCGGGAAAAGAGAAGAAAGGAGGTTCTGTGAGTGTGTCTTGTCGTGCTCCGTTGGTTCTGGCCAAACTCTGCTCACGTGACTGATACTGGGGAATGTGAAGGGCAGGGAGGAGGCCTGGACCCTGAAGGTGGATGAGGAAACTCGGCCCACACCTGAGATTAACACAGACTCACTGTGTCCACTCAGCGGGAACAGAAACTGACCCGACATCCTTCTGGTAGAGTTACGTTTTTAACTCTTTGTCTTCAGGGGAGGGTGGAGGGGCCAGAAGAAAACTACTTCAAAATCTTTTTCTAAAAAAAAAAGTAAAAAGTCCAGGGTAACAAAAGTATCCTAATAGCACACTATTCCCAAAAAGTTAGTCAAGTAAATGTAACAAGTTACAAAGTTTCTTGCTGCAAAGGTCTTATTTCAGAAGGCCAAAAATGACCTGACTATCCCAAAAGAGATGCAAACCCTGCAGGTCCAGAACTTTAGCCCAAATGCTAAAGATTTTAGCAACATTTTTTACATGTAAATGCAACATTATTTAAAAAAGCTCGCTTTAGCAGCTATTCTTAACTCACTGCATTCATGCAATGTTAAGAATGGAGCTGATATGAAGTATTTTTTGTGTTTTGGCTGTAAAATATGAAGAAAACTTTTGCTATCATGTATGCTAGCCTGTCGTTTTACCGTCGGCTTCGTGGAACAAGCTAACCATTTGGCCGTAACGTTACGGAATGAGCTGGTTCGATGCTATGAAGTTTACCGGAAGTTGCCTGGGATGTAAACAACCATCCTCCAACGCAAGGAGAGAAGAAGCGAGCCGAACCGGACTGCTGTTGACGTTCACCACGTGCTTGGAAGCGTTGATTCTGAAGCTACAGGGAGCGCAGGAAATTGACGTCATCGTTCACGTGACTCCTTCTGTTCGCTGATTGGGCTGGTTGAAATTCAATTGGAGAAATCAGTTAATGGGGGATTAAAACAGAGGGGGATTGTAAATCAACAACCAGATTAGATACATTAAAGGTTTATAATTTTTTTTGTAATATATTTTAAAACAAAAAGTAAAATTATTGTTCATTGATCAGTTGTCCATTTACAATAACCCGCACGTCATCATTCCTGGGTCAGATCTGATCTGGACAAAAGATTATGGAAAAAAGACAAGAAATTGGACAGTGTGTTTTTTGAAATCAATTGGCTGCTCCACCTGCCAATCCAAATGAAGAGCAACCAGTTAAGGATTCACTTTCTAAATGTTTGTAAAATCATGTTTGGTATTTTCTCTTCTTTAAATCTCATCACAGAGAAAAATTGCAGCAGAAACTGTTTTTGTTCTTCAAAAATATAAATGATAAATTGTTAGCATGTCCTCATATATAATGCATGGTAATATTAGGTGTTGGGTCTTTGTAACAGTTGTCAGGACCGGAGTTTCAGTGAACTCATTTGGACTCTACTGCCCTCTAGTGGAAAGACGGAGGCTTAAATGTGCATCATAAACAATCTGCATTTGCAGTTTTTATTTAAACTAAACTATTTTCTGAGACATTCCCAACATTCTCCATTATTCGTAAGCCTAAATTTTACTCATTTTTGCAGATTTTGTTCTCATCTGTGAATGTTATGATGCATCGTTTCAAACTATCCACATGCAGAAAGTGCAGTTCACTGAATTGTGGTGACACTTTGATGCAGAACAGAAGCTTTAGACTTTTTTGTAAATTTATTTTTAATGATCTGTAAAGTTTCATAAAGAAAAATAAATTAACAAGCAAAAAAATAAAAGTCAAACAAGAGTTGGAGTAGAAAGCAGAGCCCATAACAAAAACATTCAGTACTGCCCCGTTATTCATTATTCACAAGAGAAGGAAGAAATCACCTTATTTTGATCATGTATAAAGTTCTGATTATGGAAAACAACCAAATTACCCCCTTTAGTTAATATTTTGGCACAGACACGAACAGAATATCCAGTCATTTTATTTTTCATCCATATTCAACGCCATCCCTGCATCGTCACTCAGTGGAGTGTAAAAGTATGCAGCGTTGTCGTCTCCATAGATGATGGCGACAGTCTCTCCGGCATCCGACACAGGTGCACTCGTCTGCAAATACGCCTGATGGAGAACCAGCAGAGAAAAACATGGATAAAACCCGTTAATCTGTTAACATATTAACAAATATCTGCATTAGATAACTGCTTCTGAAAGTTTAACAACACTGAATGACTTTTCACTTTGGTCATTGGCAGCAGTCATAAAAGTAAGAAATGCTGCCACCTGCAGGTGGGACCTAGCATTACATAAATGGGGGGGAAACTAAACAAAATTCACATTTTCCACGTTTTTGTGTTTCCATTTAAGTTTCTACTGCTTCTAAAAAACAAAAAAAATCTCAACATCTAAGAATGATTTTGAGCAAAATAGGTAAAGAAAATGTTTTGTCATAAGTGCCAACCAAAACTGTTCAGGGAATTGATGTAACTTGGCTTATTGAATCTAGAGGACCACATAAAGCAGCTATAGCGGGCCAGGTTTGGCCCCTGAGCCCTGAGTTTGACTCGGCCTCTCTGGGATGTTTACCCTCTCCAGCAGCTGCAGCCGCTCCTCGTTGAGCATGTTGCTCTGCCTCAGCTGGCTCACGGTGTTCTCCAGCCCCAGCAGCTTCTCCAGGTGCCGGCGGTGCCGCTGCTGCAGCACCTTCACCTTCTTCTGCAGCTCGGCCACGATCGCCTCCAGCTGCTCCTTGCTCAAGCTGTTCTTGTGGTAGCTGCTCACGTCACACAAAACGACACGCGAAACGTGAAAACTGTGAACATGTGAGGAGAAGATCTGGAAAAACGGCTGTTTTCTAAGGAACCGACTGATAATGTCGACCGGAGAAAAAAAATAAGACAATGTTTTGTTTCAAAGCTGTTCAAGGAAGCAAAACATGTCAAAAGCCTCACAGGCCGATTCCAGTTTTGATACTGATTTTTGAACAGTGGCTGATTTTCAGACGTTTGCGGATTCAGAAAAGATTGGAGGATCAGATCAATTTCTCATGCAAGTATTGGCTGATTGCCTGAAATGATCTAACTCAATATTTGATACTTTTTATTGATTAGATGTTTAGTTTTGGTTCAGCTTTTATTCATTTAGTAGTTTAATTTTTCCATATTTTGGTTAAGTTTTAGGTTGAAAATGGCCAAAGTATCATATTGTGATTCTGTATCTGTCCTCACCAGTGCTCCTCCAGCTGCTGGTCGTCCCTCTCCGTCTCCTCTGTGTCCGTCATGGCGTCTGCGTCCTCCGCTTCGTCCAGCCGCTCCAGCGTGAGGACGAGCGATGGCGGTGGCGTTGGGACGTGTTTGGACACGATGGGCAGAGTGGATGAGATGGGCTTGGAGCTCAGAGCCGGCGACAGCACCGTGTCGGGGTGGGAGGCGACCCGGCTCGACGTCCCGCCGGGCAGAACGTTCGGTACCGTCTCAAAGTAAGCCACCACTTCCTGCGGGACGTCTTCGCCGGCGGAGGACGCGAGGTCCGGATGGGGCGCCGCCTCGTTGAGGAGCAGAACGCCACCCTGGCTTAAGATGGCAGCCGTGATTCCGTTCACCAGCTCCACCTGGCCGTCCTCCGTGGCGCCTTCTGACATCATCAGCAGCTCCGCGGCGCCCGCACCGCTCATCAGGCCGTCTGCCGACTGGTAGAGAGTCAGTGGGAAGTTCACACCCGATCTGACTGCGTCGGCCGGGTCCACTCCAGGAGAACCCACGCCTGACTCCATCGGACCGGCGGCGAGCTCAAGCAGGCGGACCGTCTGGTCGGCCGTCGTCCCGTCGGCAGACGCGGTGAAGCTCTGGTCTCTCGGGCGCTTCGGCTTCCTCTCGCTGTCGTCTGACGCTTTCCGTTTCTGTACGCGAAAAATAATCTCCGTCAGTTTAATTCAACCTACTCAGCAGAAAGTAGCACAGATGAAACAACTTAATGACATTTTATGGTCTATGGAACATAAAAACTGTTTTTTTTAATAATTTTTGCTCAGAATCTCAGATAATGAGACTTCAGCTGCCTATAATAAAAAAAAATAAACAATCAAATCTTGAGCATTCTTGTCCAGTTTTAGAGCAAATATCTTCACATGAAACGAAACTAAATCACCAGAAACTTTTCAGCAAGACATAATTTCTGAATATTGTTGAATTACTTCACTTTCATTGTCATAAAAATGTTTTTTATAAGTTTGTCTGCCAATGGAACTAACATATATATATATTTAATCAATATTAAGGAATTATTGACCTAAAACAAGCTCCTAAGTGTTGCTGAGAACTCTACTCTTAATGGCTACAAACAGATGCACAACTATACAGCCGTGCAGCTTTGGAAAGCAGAAGTGGAGCCTCCTGCACACCCAGCAAGAATGCAGCAAGTGGTTTCTGGATGGAAAGTCAAGATAAAACACTTGGTGGGTAAAACCAGCTGAACAATAGACCTGGTCTTCTAACAATGAAGTAGGCGGAGCTCTACATAGGTTGCTAGGTAACGAGGGAAGTGCCCACAGATTGTTGACCAAACACCAAAAAAACATTGATCCGTTTTTTCTTTAAGTGCTCGTTTTTAGAAGCGGCATAAACCCGAATGGAAGAACGAAAATGCGAAAAAAAGTGGATCTAATCGACGAAGGGTCTTAGTTCCGTTACCTCGGTAACCGGGAAGACAGTCGGCACGGCGTCGGCGTCCAGGTAGCGGATCCCCCAGCGCACCTTGAAGCACGACGGGGCGAAATGTTCGTGGCAGATGTACTGGTGTCGGGACGGAGTCCAGTTCTCCCGGCCCATGTTCCTCACCCACTGCTGCAGCCGGGCCGGGTCCTGGAGCGGGAACCTGGGGAAACACGCCTCAGGTTCACTGCTAATAATAATAACAAGCCGAAACAAACAGAGTCATCAAGTTTTGCTTGTGGTCTCGGTTTCTACAAGCTGCGATTTGATCCGACTGCTTTCTCAGCTGATTAAAACAACTTCTGCCGAAAACACAGACGACTAAAAACGTTTTAATGACAGAAAGAGGAATATATGAAGCAAGCATTTATTATATTTAGCGATGTTTTACGGATGAACCTGTCACAATAAGCAAATAATCAACAAATCATTAAAAAAATTATTTCAATTTAATGTTTTAACTTTCACTGCAGTGGTGTCCAAAACTGGCAAATTTAAACAACCGACAGGCCACAACATTTATTCAAAAATGCAAAAGATTAATTTCCAATATTTTTAGTTTTAGCTGCTCAACAATAAACTAAATTTTCCCAAAATGTTCATAATCCAAAACACAAATGGTTGCCTTATTAAAAGACAAACAAACAATTTCCAATTTTATTTGGATCATCAGCTGTTTTCCACTTTGTTGGCCAAAGTTTTATCATTCTTGACTTGAAATCTGGCGCTGAACAAAATCATTTCAAGTACCGTAAACGGCCCCCGCACCACACTTTGAACACCCTTGTTTAAGGTCATGAGATTGGATTCGATATTTTTACAAACCCAGTAAAATGAAGTCACTTAAGTCGATAAAAATTACATTTTTCACAATTAAATTTAAAGGCGAACATTTACAATGTTTAGACGATGATATGCTCCATCATAATCTCTTCATAATCCCAGAATATCCTGGTTTTAATATTAGTATTATTTCTAAACACAAAACCCAGACGTACCAGATCCGAGCTGTAGAACGTTCTCTGACGTAGATCAGATCATTTTCTCAGTTGTTTTTTCAGTTAAATCATTTCGGTTCAGTGGTGTGATGACTCGCAGGTAAATGTCACGTGGTTTAACAACCATCTCACAAAAAGTTAGAAAAAACTTTTTGACATAAAAATGGATGATCAGATATTTTGATTGTCATAAAAAAACAAAAAGTCAACCAGTTTTGGATTCAATTGTACAGAAATAATTAATGTAGACATTACTTTTATATCAGTATCGTCATCTCTACTTCTCATATTCCGGAAGAACTTCAAAATAAAACCATTAATATGTATAAAAATGGAAATGTAAGCAGCTCAATGTGAGTTTAAACGGCCTCTCTGCCACTGAACTCGAATCAACGGTTTTCGGAGGTTAAAAACAAGAAGACAAACGACGCGTACTGACTTGTAAAGGCTCTTTCTCTCGCCGCTGCTCCTGCACCTCGGAACCGAGCAGTACTTCGGCATCGCTCCCGGGATCCTTCTCCTCCTACCCGGCCGGATTCATAACAAGGTGAAACCAAAGTCCTTCCTGTAGCGATACGTCCGCTCTTCCCAACTCCTGTCGCGCCTGTTGTCAACTCACGGCTCAGCTGGTTTACGAAACGTGACGCGTCATATTCCTGCGACCTGTCACGTTGTCAAACGCTCCGCTCGGCTGCGATTGGTTGCTTCGCGACCGGTGACGTCGCGAGGATTCGAAAATGTCGGTTCGTAAACAAGACTCAAGCGGCGCTAGTTTGAATGTAGCAAAGTCGATTCAAGACGCTGTTAAGGATTTCAAACCGTAATTGGACGAGCCGTTATCTGCTTTAAGATGAATAGAGACAATTATTATATTATTTATTATTATTTATTTTACAATAGGCTTCTCGCTAAAAATGTTTTAGCAGAAAAATTAGAAAAGTTTATTGAGACATTAGTTTGAGATACTAACAGATATACAGAGTAACTAGTTACAGTTACTAAAAAAAAAAAAAAAAAAACAAGTTACTTGATTAACTTTTTTGGGGGGAAATTGCTTACTTTCACTTAACCGTTTATGTTGAAGTGAGACCTCTTGTTCATTCACCAGCTTTGATCTGATGTTATTTTCTATTTGCTTGCGCCATTTGAAGGAACAAAAATATCATCACTTTACCTTATCCTAGCATGCATAATCACTCGTAGCATTTTTGTCTGATAAACTCTTAAATGTTAAATTAAAATTCTGTGTAGTTACTCTGCTTTTACTTGAGAAAACATGTGTTAAGGTGGCGCAACTCTTACAGAGCAAAACCTTTAGATATTATAACCACCTCTGGACGGAATATGTAAACAAAAAATTAAATAATAATACAGGTTTTGAATCTAAGTGGTGTTTCGTAGAAAAGGTATTTCATAAAAGACTTAAATATCTAAGTTTTAAAGGGGCAGTATCATGTATTTTCCAGGCTTATACTGCAATTTTACAACAAGAGTTGTGAAACTGCCTTCAGGAAGTCATCACAACATGGCTCCTCTATTAACCCTTTAAAAACATTTTTCTCTTTACCAGCATTTCACAAAGAAGCAGCTCCTAGTGAGCTCAGCTGATATGCTGTTCCACCAGCTGTTTGCTAATTGCTGCTGGCTAGTCTGAGGAGGGAGGAGCTGTTTCTTGAAGGCGGAGCTAGTTCCACCAAGGCATTTTGCACAGCTACCATGGTGATTAAAGGATTCCTCAAACAGCCTATGTCTTCCTGTCAAAATGACACCAAGCCATCAGGAAACAATGTTTTAAACAAGGTGTGTGAATCTTTGCTCTTCCATCCACTGTACCTGGTTTTCCTCGTGGTGTTGCTGGACCTGCTCCACTCTGCCGCCCTACAAACATTTCAAACACGGGAAACAAGAGCATTCTATAAACAAAGACACCAGTTTGTTTCTAAAATCACTGGACTGTTTTTTTTTTTTAATTCAATAATTTTCTCCAAACATTACACAGAATCTTTAAATGATACAGTATATATACATACACTAAAGTGTATTCATTTATCTAAAAAGTTCAGGGCCGATAGACAGTATAGCTGTGCGTTTCACGACAGGATTGTAATCTGGACGTTTTTGTGTAATGTCGAAATTCACACATGGGATAATAAGCCTGAATATGAATTGAAGACTAAGAGTGCCATCAGTGTTTGCTAGCTAGCTAGTTGGATGAGCGGACTGTGCAGGAGCTGCCGAGTCGGTGGCAAGACAACGACGAAGGATGAGAACATGGAGCGGCGGTTCCTTCCCCAACAGGAAGCAATGCAGAAGTGAAAAATAAAACGGTACCAGCAAAATACATCACTAATGGCAAACAGCACCTTTAAGTGTACCCAGAGTGTTTGTTTGTTTTTTTTTTAGATCACAAAGAGTTCGATTTTGTATTCTTGAAATAAAGTCGAACATACTGTAAGTTGGTTTGAGAAACACTGACAGACATGCGGCTCCGTAAACCGTTTTACAAACTGCTTAACTGTGAATGCAGGCCAACGTTGCGATGCTAATATCCAGAGCCCCAAGTTCCTCTTGCTAAAACTGAACAATCATTTTCATTACGTATCTTTGGTACAAACCAGCTAATTCGAGCCATCTGCTGAGCGAATCAGGAGTTTTAAAAACCGGGTCTTCACTGCAAAAATGATGAATATTACCAAGTCTTTCTCATTTACTCTTGTGCAAATATCTTGGTGCACTAGAAATAAGAAAACTAATTTACAAATAAGATGTAGGAGCTTGTTTTAGGGAAATAATTCATTTATGTCAATGAAAAATACTAGTTCCATTTTCAGATAAATTTACTTACAACAAGACATTTTTACCACGATAAATAGCACAGCAGTGAAATAATCTGCTGTGAAATTTGTACTTTTAATCTAAATTAAGGAATTATTTACTTGAAAGAAGCTTCTATATCTTACTCAAAAGATAATTTTGTAAGTTAGTTCAGTCTTAATTCAACTGTAATAAGATATTTTCGCTAGAAACTAGACAAAAACACTTGGTAATACTTTGCAGTGTTGGTTTTGTAACTCAGTAATGGCACGCATGAAGCAGGCAAATGGACAACGGAAATTCTCCAGGAAAGAAAAAAAAAAACCAACGTGAAGGAATAAAAAGGAAATCTGGACTGGGCTTGTCTAAGGTCGCTCTCTTCCCATCAGAACTACGCCTCGGTTTCTGCGCAACAACTAGCTGACGTTTGTGTGGGAGAGAAACCCCTTAGACTAAGCAGGAACGACGACATGACCGAGCCCCGGAGCGGCTGGGCTGGGAGGGAAGGGAGCGACTGCAGGTCATCGCCGCGCGGCCTCTACATCATCCCCAGCTGCATTAGCGTGTTGGCGTACGCCATCGGCTTGACATTCGGATGAGGCTGCGGATGCAGAGAGTCAGAAAGGTAAAAACTTCTGACCACAAGAAGAACTGATGGCTGTATTGTAGAAAACATAAAAATCAGAGAATATACTGACCACAGCAGTGAACTGGTGAAATTCAGGTTTGAGGTCTGATCCCCTGAGGTGGATGTATGCTCCTTTGTTTCCCATCTGATCACTGTTGGAAAGCGGGAAACAAACTTTGTCACACCTCATGTCAAAACATGTTTTTTTACCATCTCAACAATAAAACTGCAATACTTGAATAAACACATACACAAGTGAGATTTGAAAGGGATGTGTAAATTATTTTACATTCAAAACTTAAAAAGTTTTCTGCAGATTTGCACTTATTAAAAATCATTTTGCTAATTTTCTACATATTGCTAGGATTATTATTGTGTTATTAAGCTTTTCTCACATTATTAAACCCTCAAATATCAACATTATCTGTCATGTCCTTCGCTTTTCTGTCATATCTTCACCTTCGTCGCAAATCATTAGTTTTGCGTTGAGAACGTGACGTCACTCCGTCACGCAGCTCGGTTGAATGAGCGCTATTAAATCAATTTTAACTCCAGGAGTTTGTCAAGTGTTTATATTTCGAAACATAACCTCATAAAGTACATTTTAAATCCCATATTGGACTCTTTTTTTTTTTTTTTTTGCTACCATCTTTAATTCCTGAATCAACGTTTCAGGATGACCAGCGGCGCCCTCTGCTGGATCGCGGCCAAAATACAACACAAAAAAAGGTGCAACTGGATGTTATTGGCTGATCAATTGGACAATTAATCATAAGCTAATTATTTGTTTCCCTTGAATCAAAGGTTTTTCCGAGTAGAAGACTGGACTCTGCGTCCAGCTGCAAGTCCAGCACGAAAGGCTAAATGTTGCATAACGTACCAGTAGTTGGGTGCTGAGAACACGGTGATGCACTTCCCTGAGTGAGTGACCTCGTAACCCTCAGCTTTGACCTCATGACTTCGCACAATGTAGTCCAACTTGTTCTGCTCCAGGAAGTGCTGCGTCACATCGGGACCGAACTGACAGCTGACGCCTCGCTTGCTGATCGACCGGCCGTTCTGCTCCAGACACAAAATCATCACAGCAGAGAAGGGACGAGTCCATGCGCAGCAACGGAGACAAACTCACCTGAGGCTGTGGATCGGACCACAGAAGGTCGCACATCGGACCTGGTGAAAGGAGAGCAGACGGTATGAGAATGATGACAGTGTTTTAGGGCAGCCGGAGACAGAAAGAAAAGAGAAAAAGGAGGAGTTCATTTCTGATCTCAGAAACTTTCTAGAAAAAAAATCTTGGAAATTTCTGAGTTTGAAAAGTACAAAATATGCAAGAAAAACCTGAATTTTGTACTCCTTTTCAGTTCTGGCTCTGATACGCCGTCGTAGATAACTTTCTGAGGTGTTTTGTTTGGACGTTTTATAATAAATGTTGGAGTTTTGCCGTACCCGAGTCTGGCGGCTGTCTGTTCCTATCAATCTTCCTGAGATCCTCCAATGTGACGCCGTCTTCGCTGAACAGTCCTCCATGCATGACCTGAGACAACATTATAAAACATTAGCAGTTATTTGGGTTTTTTATTAATAAACTGGGACTAAAAGCCGACGATGTCTTCACATAAACACTGTTTAAAATGTGCTCTATTTAATTTCAAAATAGGAGATTGAGTTAAAATTCAGCTGTTTCACTGCATATTTAAAATTAAATTACACATTATCTAAATTGGAGGTGCACCAGTTGCAGTTTTCTTGCCGTTTTTGTGCAACAAACTAAAATGAAAATGTTTTTGCTTGTTTCCTATAAGTAATGTGGAGTTAAAATATACCAGGCTGCCCAGTTTGGACAGAAGGGGGCAGCAGAGAACAGTTATTATCTGTTATCAACTGTCTGCAAGTAGTGAAATAATAACAATGAATGATAATAAACAACTTAACTCCCAAAAAACACTCTGAACCTCAGACACACTTAATTAAAACATAAAATAAGCCTAAATCAAACAGAATAATCAACGTTTATGGCTTCCTACCAGGACTTTGCTGTTGATGCACTGAGCAAGAGGAAGCCACTGGAAGACCTCACTGAACAGCTGGAACATCTGGGCTGTGTATTTGGCTTTGACCTCGCCTTCAAACCCGTACATCTGGTTCATGTTGTCCGTCTCGTGGTTCCCTGCAGGTACACACAGCGCTTTACTTCCTGTTTTCACCTTAAACCAGCCTGTCTCAAGCTGGGAGAACCCTGCTCCCCCTAGTGGTCCGGAGGGTACTGCATGTAAGCGACCGTTCGTTTGCCGAGACGTGGCGCCACAAGTTAAAAGAAAAACTGGACATACGAGAGGAAAGAAAACAACGCCAGGACTGTTTATAACAGAGGGAGTCAGAGTATTAAGTCGTTCACAAGAGACTCGATTCTTTTCAACGAACAGTTCCAGTCTCAGCTGGTGAGAACGGTTCTTTTTTCTTATGATTTCGCTTGCTTATAATCCTCTGCTCACACTTCAACAGTTATTGTCATTTTTATTAACTAATCAATTATATGTTTCTTCTAAATTACAAATAACTTTCAGCATCTGTAAACAACTCAAAATGCCCCAAATGAACGTGTTCATTGCTTTGCTGTGGCCATTCAGAGCTTACATTATTAAACTAAACAACAATAAGCCCGTTAAGAGACCAATATTTTCATTACAGGTCGTACATATTAACATGCTGTGCTACTGCAATTTCAGGTTAGGTGGTCTGTGAGTGTTTGCTAAATGGGTTAAGTGGTTCTCAGCCTGCAAAGGTTTGAGAAACTGCTTTAAACACTTGAATATTGGACGCAGCCAGTGAAGCGTTTGAGTTGTTGTTACAGCTGCTGTCACCTCGGAGCAAGTGGAAGTGGTCCGGGTAGAGCAGCTTGAAGCCAAACAGGGTGAGAATGACCTCAACGGAGAAGGAGCCTCGGTCCACAAAGTCGCCATTGAAGAGCTGGAAGCTGTGGTTAAGGTCAGTGACGCACAACTGCAGAGGCTCCTGACGCATTTTCGACCAAAATAGAGCAAACCAGGAAAAACGACTGTACAGGGTATGAGTAGAAAACATGATGCGTTTGTGTTTCTTCTGTTTTAAAAAAGGAAAGGATACGTAAGGGTTGGCCTCTGAGGGTAAACCGTTCAACTCAAAGATGTTGAGGAGGTCGTAGTACTGACCGTGGGTGTCCCCACAAATCGTTAGTTTGTCTGTCTGTTGGTGGAAAAGCAAAATATTATGTAGACACCAAATAACACACGACTCCGGAGGAGGATCAGGGTCACTGCCAGGAAACAAGCCTGACTTCTTTCTCAGAATTATGACTGTTTTTAAACTGATTTCTTACTTTTTCTCAGAACTGTGAATTCTCACTTATTCTGAGATTAAAATTAGAATTTATAAAAAAAAAAAAAAACTAAAAAAAAACAAAGAATCTAAATTCTGATAAAAAAAAATGTTCAAATTCTGAGATTCAAGTCAGAATTCTGAGAAAAAAAAATTCTGAATTCTGGAAGAAAAGCCAGAAATCTGAATTTCAAACTCAAAGAGATGAAAGTCAGATTAAATTCAGAATCCTGAGATTAAAGTACATTTTCTTTAGTGGCACTGATCCTCTAAATCAGCCTGATCTTACCTCTTTTATTGTGACTTCAACCAGACTTGGTAGCTTTGACAGAAGGCCCTTTACTTGTACTAGAATCTGTGGGAATTCAGTGAAGGCGAGTTAAATCCAGGCCGAGTGCAGTGTGTTATCAGTGAACGAGTGCGTTTACCTGATAAGCACATTTTCTATGCAGCTTCTTCTGATCTTTGAACCAATCCATCATGTCTTTCATGAACTGCAACGTCACCTTCCCGTCTTCGAGTTTGGGTCCTACGTAGTCGTCCTCGATGGCTGCAGGAGTAAAATCAGCTTTGACTGACTTGTTCATCACTTTAAATGTTGAATCCATGTCGCATTTCGGGACAGAGAACTTACTCATGCTTTCTATGTCCAGAGAGTCGACGACTGATTTCTTTTTGTCATCACTTGCGATGGCTCTCTCGAACGCCTTCTGCTTTACAATCTTGTTGCATTCTTGGTATTTCATTCTTGCATCCTTGTCATTCGGTCGAACCCTGACTACCTGTCATTAAAACAAGGAAATTATATCAAATATTCATGATTTTCCATTATTGAATTGCTTTGGGTTCGCTGTTGCCTTCATCTGCAGTTCCATTCAATTCTCATCTCCCCTCAGAGTGCAGTTTTAGATTTCTCTCATTGATCTCAATTTTATTTACAGTTAATTTAAAGGAACTGTGTTTTGGCTATTTTTTTTTTTTTTTCTGGAAGTTCAATCACTCAGTTAATCCAGTTTATTTCAGCCAAAAAGCAGTTTTAAGTGCTTTACATCATAAAAACAAAACATTCAACAATTGTGACAATTATTACATTTTGACGAGCGCCATCATCAAAATCATCCACACATCAAATAACAAAATAAGATTCGAATAGTGAGCAAAAATACATATCCTATAGGTTTAAAGACATGCATGTCACAAGAAGCAACAAATCAATTAATGGCAAGATGAATTAAAACAAACTAAAACATTTTTATTTGCATTATTTATCACTTTCTTCTTTCTCTACAAAAACCTGATGGTAAAAGTCTTCAACTTGGTGTTTTCGTCTCAACTAATTTTGTTTTTTTTTCAGTTGTTTTATTCATTTATGTTCAATATTTAAAACGTCTTCCAGTTCCAGTGTTAAATGTTTCTAGAATTTGAAACATGTTCTTCCATTATGATGGCATTATTACCATTATATTACTTAAAAATGGCCTCAAAGCAACAAAACTATTGTTTATCGCAATAATAATATTTATGTTTATGGGACAAAATCTGTTATTGTGATAAATTGTGTACAAACCTTAGCCCTGCTGGAATATTATTATAATTAAATATAACAATAAAGTCAAACAAGTTCAATGATTTCCATTTGCATGATCTACTGCTTTTCTCTTCTTCTGCCAAAAACTGGAGGACAAAAGTCTTCAGTGTTTTTCCCTTTTGTTGAAAACCAACTTTGACTTCATAATTGATTTTATTTGCTGTTCTGTTTCTTTATTGTGGATATTTTAAATGTCTTCCAGTTCCGGTGTTTAACGTTCATTAGAAGGTAACATTTACTGATGTTTGAGAAAGTGTTCTTGCATTATTCCATTACATTATTGAAAACAACAATATTCTCATTTCTCACAATAACTTCTGGGACAATTTTTTGTTATCGTGTACAACCCTAACGTAATAATAATGTTTAGTTTCTTACCGTTTCGTAGTCCTTCAGTGCAGCTTTGAATTTGCCCAGCGCCATGTTGGAGGTGGCGCGGCGGTAATATCCCTTTATGTAGTTCTTGTCTACCTCCAGGGCCTTCGTAGCGTCTGCCAGGGCGTAGCCATAGCACTCCGTACGCAGGTACGCCAAGCTGCGGTTGCTGTAGTAGATAGCGTTGGATGGATTGAGCTCCAGGGCCTCTGAGTAGAACTTGATAGCATTTTCATAGTCTTTTTCTGGGAAAAACAGGAATCATAATGTTGGTTCGACGAACAATGAGAGAAAAAATCGTAGTTCATGGTGAACATAATAACTGCAGAGTTGGATTAGTAACTAGCTACATTTACTCAATTGTATTAACTTGAGTAACTTTCTGAAAAACATTTACCTTTAGGAGTATTTTTACTACGCTGTACTTTATACTTTTACTTGAGTAAAACTTATGTATTCTTGACCCACTGAACAGTTTTTATGTGTCTGTTATCTTTTGAGTTAAAGTTACTCTGGAGGCTGATTAAGTTAAAAGCAAAAACACTCAAGCTGGTGATCAGGAATTAGAATCAGTCCAATGAAAGACCTTAAACATGAAGAATTACTGCTCAAAACAACAATATGAACTGGTAGAAAGCAGTAGTAAACATAGCACCGAGATTTTTTTTACCTAAGTAAAAGGTTTTCCTCTAATAAAATGCTCAAGTATTTTGTAAAAAAAAAAAAAAAAAAAGAAGAAGGTGACTGATAACTTAAGTAAGTCATGTGCCAAATTAAATCACTTTTCTTTTGCATAACAATTATAAAACCATATTCTTTGGTAGATTATATATGTTTGTGTGTTATAACAGGATAAAGTACTTTTTATGACTATATATAAACTGTTTACTGCATCTTATTGACTTTCAAATGGCTGAGCAGACAGAAAGTAGCATAAACTTTAATATTAATTGTAGGTTTTTGTCTTGTTCAAACATGTTTGTTTTTTATTCAGAGAAGTTTCTCACAGGGTAAAGTGTTTAGAAATTTTACTAAAGTAAGAGTAGCAAGATATTGTTACTCAAGTAAAACTATATAGCAGTAAACTTACTCATATTTTTTACTCAGGTAAATGTCAATAATTATCACCCAACTATGTTTTTAAGTACAGTTGCAGAAAAGTGTCAGCAGTTCAAGGTTTAAATGTAGGACTTTGGCTTGTTTTGTTAGTCAAAGAAGCCACTTTATAATCAAGTTAAAGAGCAAAAACCAACTCTGATAATCAGGAAATCAGGAATCAATGACTTAGAAGTAAAGTCCAAACTGACATTTTCTCTCCTATAGAGTATTAATGACACGTTAGCCGAATCAAAGCTTACATTTTAATGATAATGCTTCATTGACAAGAGCGTACAGGCAAGAAGTTCGGAAGGCTCGGCTTTATAAACACGCCATGGCTACCAGAACATTCCAGCAGTTCTGCCTTTTTGTCTCCCTGTATACGCGGCTAAACCCCGCAACATCACCTCCATTCACGCAACTGCTCCAAACCCCAAGTTCGAGGTGAGCATCACGTCCCTTCAGGTTCTCAATCTGACCCGGTTGCGGCGTGTTTCACCAGAACACGCTGACAGCTGCGGAGCTAACGGCTAACCGCTGTTCGAATGAATGGAGTTTAAAGTGAGCGTTAGCTTTGCGTAATACCTGAAACCGGCTGCGATTGAGGGGAAATTACGTAAAATTAGAGCAGGAAAATAAATAATTGTAACGTGGTAGTCGGTGGTAATCTCCTGTCATAAATCCCAGACTTGACAGGTCCTGTGATTTACCTTTGAAGAACTTATTTGCCTTCTCCTTGAGTAGCTCTGCTTCATTTGTTACCTCCGCCATCTTCTTCTCACTGCCGTATTCCGATGGTCGCAAAGGTCGTAAACGAAGGTGTTGGTTTCTATGTTTTTCCCGTGAGATCTAAACTTTCTCAGCTGTAAGAAAGAAAGTTGTAAAATGTGGACAGGACACGTTTATTAATAAAAACGTGTATATGGGAAAAGGTGCGTAAATAAAACAAATTCAACTGTAAATAAAAAGTACTGTTGGTTACAGAAGGTTACAACAACTTTAAATAAGACAAAATTCAGTTGGAATGACCAAAACTATTTCTATTTGCTAAATGACAGAAATATTATGTAATGAATGTCTTCAAAATCATAAGTAAACATTAACTTCCAAACCGCTGTGGCTTTATGCTTAGGGTTATTGTCCATCTGGAACTTCCTGGTGGATGTTTTCACTTGTTGCTTCAATGTTTGAATATAATGGTCTTTTCTCTTGGTGCCAGCTATTTTACAAAGCATACCAGTTCCTTCTGTTGCAAAACAACCCCACAACATGATGCTGCCAACCCCTAAAGAAAGCAGGAAACCTTAATCGGCGATTAAGATAATATATATTTCATTTTCTAGTTCTTGGGTTAGCCACTCCTTTTCAATGCCGCCCTGGGAAGCTGCCCAAATGGCTCAAAAACCACCACGAGATGATAAATTGATGACAAATGTCTGACAGGAACTGTAAATATTAAGGTCAAAACAACACAATTAAATAAAATTAAAAAAAAAAACATCAACACAAGGATGACAAAATAATGTTGCAGATTATCACAGATATTGTTTACAGTTTTACATCCTTTACTCTTTACTATTAGTGATATGCTTGTGTAAGCCGGTCTCTGTTTACATTTTAAAAACATTTTCTGTTTATTCATACAAAGACCTAAATTCAAGAAGAAAAACAAATGTGTTGAGTTAAATTTGCTGAACTGTCAATTATTTTCCATTTGAACAAAACATCTTTCAACCACCAGGGGTCAGTATACACCCCACTATAAAGGGGTAAGGTGATTATTTATAGCCCAACAATGTCCCTGGAAATACCCGTGTAATCAAGCAGTTTAAGCTTTTAGTCAGCCTTGTAAAGTAAGCTGCATTCATGGGAAGTTACTAGGAAAAGACTAAGGCGATGACACATACTATTAAGTGTTCATCATTAGCAGCCGATTATGAGGTAAAGTGAATAATGAACAGGCATGTCTGGAATTACACCTTTGATTTTGTCCAAACTTTCCAAAATCGACAAGTATTGACAGGCCAAGAAGATAAGAATAAAAATAAAACTGAGTAAATAAAGTAGTCTGACTGGAGAAAAACAAGTTTTATTTATTTAGAACCTTTTCAGCAACAAATTTCAGTTTTATGTTGTTTTTTTAAAAGGATGTTATTCAAACTCCAAAATGATTTTGTATGTTTGGTGTGCTAAAAGGGAGGCATCCAGTTCTCAATCTGAACAAATTTATCAGCAAAACAGTATTTGATTCCTTTCTTTCAAGATGCTTGCTATATTTAGCCGAGTTTAATAAATTATTTTCAATTAAAGTCTCCTGATTATAAAAGCTTGGTTATAAAATGACAAATACTTTGTGTTGCACTTAATATGTTCAATGGTAAAGAAAATACAATTTTACTCTGATTACAAGTAAAAAGTCTCAATCTGCATGTCTTTGGAGTACTAGGTGGGATTTTATTTGGCTAATAGCATAAAATAGTGATGGGACACATAGAAAAGGTTTGGAAATTTTAATTACATCCACTGAGCAACAAAGAAATACAAAACCAGACAAATAAACCAAAGTTAGAAGCAGCTAGACCAGTTCTTCTCAGTTATTCTCTCACAATTTCCCTTTTATGACTATATCAATTAATTTATCTACAAATCACTGTCACCTTATTAACTAACTAGCTGCAACAACTTACAATTTAAGCTATAGCATTAGCTTAGTTGGAAGGAACCAACCATTTAGTGGAAAAGAAGGAGGAAAGCTAAACGCCATATGAATAATTTTAATAATAATATTTATTATTCTTTGCTGTTCAGCAAAGTTAATGTAGAATCTTTCATGTTTCATGTTAAAGCTACTTTTTTTTCTTGCCTGCTCCTTTTATGGCGCCCCTGGACTTCTGGCACCCATAACCATAATCCTACACTGCAGATGCAGCCTGTGTCCAAACCCGTCCAGTTGATGGTTGATTTGTGTAAAATTATTACCGATACAATTTAAAAAGAAGTGACTTTGCAGCACCCAAATCAGCTTTTATTGAAATTATGAACCCTCTATCATGGCAACAAACCACTTATCTGTACCTCACGTTGCTCCTCTATTTTATATTTTGGGGGAACGATTTAAAATATATTTCCTTCATTATTTCATTGTTTATCCTCCAAACTAACTTCAACGGGTCATCAATGAATAAATGGGCCTATTCCAAGGCAGGCAGAGACTGAAGCAATACCTGCCAAAACCAGAAATCTGGGGCTGCAGGTACTTCATAAGGCTGGTGCAGATGGTGTTTCTCACAACGTGAAAACCTACACAGATCTACCAGATATGGGAGCTGCTGGACATGTCCTTTCCTTGGCTCAAATTCTACCCAGGAATCAGAACTACAAACTCTTAAAAAAGAACCTGCAGCCCTAACTATAGTCACTGATGTGAATGTAAATAATCAGATTAACAGACGGCGATTCAGAGGTATATCAATAGTCAAGTACCAGAAATGTGATATTCACTCTTTTTCACACCGGCAAGCAAATCCTTCCTGATGTTTTACATGTGATAAGGAAAAATCCTTCGTGATTCTAACTCCACCAAACATACACAAATGCTTGGTTTAGCACTTTTCTTAAATGTACCATTCATTAATGAGAGTTGGTTGTTTATTTTACATTTGGTGAGTTTGTCCCATGTCTCATAAATGTTTTGCCAACAATTTTTTTTAATGAATATTTTGTTTGATTTGTATTTAATTTCTCATAATCACTATAGAAAACCTTTGTGTTTTAAACTCCTGGTAGCGCAATGTTACCCTGAAGCAACAAACCCAAATCTGGTTCTGGGAGGCGTCTGGGTCCGATTTTATGATTTATATGTAATTAGAAAGCAGGAAAATATGTTTCCCCCCCAAAAAAAAAAAGTCAAAGTTTTCTCTAAAATTCTGTTCTTATAACCGATAAAAAACGACATTTCTTTCTTTCGATACGGAAAAAATCCTTTTCTGTTTGGCTCTACTATGAATAAAATCCATTTCCTAAAAAAATAATAAAGTTAGACGAATTTATTTGTCTCATTTTGGTTCATTTCTATTTTCTACTTTTGCCAGAACATTTTTGGCCCGTGTGACAAAACGTTTGGACACCCCTGGACTAACTGCATAAAATCAGGCCAAGAAATGTGTGTTTCATGTCTCACCGGGTCTCAGTTTCACTTTGTTGGTCTTTTAAAAACCTTCCAGGTTGTAAGGCGTTTGCGTGGAAATTTCCCGCCACAGATCAAACCAGGAAGTGACCGTGGCTCAGGTGCACGACTTTACTCACCCATACACGGCATCTGACGCACACCCAGCCTCTCATTAGTGGATCGCAAAAACATCACGCAACCTTAAGAAGAAACACATTCAGCCTTTTTTTTTAGCCCTCAGATATTGTTGTCAAACATTCTGCGGCGTCAGAATCCAGACATGCCTTCTGCAGATTTTGGTTTTTGTGGTTTTGGTGTATTTTTGTGATTAGGGTTAGAAGTTCAAACGATGAAACACACTCCAGAGGAGAGTGTGTGTGTCACAAAGGATGCTGTCCAGTCCAGTCTCGTCCAGTGACTCACCAGTGAGATGTCACCGTGTAAACGGAGAAAACCGGAGTGACTCACTACGAGGCCTGTCGTTTGAAAGCCTTCCCCAGAGAGTGAGTCCACTTTCTCTCGCTGCGAGTGGCCCCCTGACTCGTCACTCTTTCTGAGCCGTGCAGCTTGTAATTCTGTCATGGTTTTACTAGCAGCCATTGTATGGCAGGCTGTTTTAACATAAAATCGGTTTTG